>MBPM02000062.1:0-521638 GCA_001695595.3 Plasmopara viticola
TGCCGAACAACAGGAACCGGTAGATACCGAAATACCGAGTGATTTATATGAGTACTCGAAAATAGAAAAGCATTCAGCATCTGACATAATACAGCTCTGTAAAGAAATTGATTTAATTAGTGCAAGTATCAACAAGTGTCAGTTTATAAAGGAAAAGCACACTAATGCGGGAAAACACGTATTTTGTCGTATCCGTCATAATATTTGAACACAACTCCATCAACTTTATCATTTCGGATGTTCTCAATGATCGCTTTACGCAACATACGATTATGTCCAGTATCAATGCACCATTGTTTGTATCTGGCATTCAGTATTGTTAGTGGAATTTCGAGATAATCTCCTTTGCTAACAAATCCATCTTTGAGTAAACCTTTTCTATCTTTTGTGAAGATCTCTTCTTTGAAGTATTTTGAAATGGATGATTCAACCTTTTTTTGAGCCAATTCAGAACGCAAAAACTCCAATTCTTTCATTATCACATCGATTCTATCATCTTTTGGAGCAACTTCATCCACTTCAGGTCCTCTGTATCGTCTGATTCTATTCATAATGACTCTATATTAACGAAGTGAAACTTCTGTATTCAAATCGTAAAAATGTCTCAATAAATCAGGTCGATTGTGTTGTTTGCTATACAGATACAACAGACTCCATAAACCACAATAATTATCATAGGTCCCTTGAAACTGTTTATTATTACATTCCGTATCACCCAGAATTCTTGGAGGCCCTAAACCCATCGAATCAAAGTATCCATTGTTGCACACACAAACCCAATGGCCTACACCCGAGTCTAATCGAAGTAATATAATATAGCTTCCATTCCCTAGGGGGCCTCTGATTTTTCTAAAATCTATTATCCCATCAACATGAACATTCAGCTGATTTGCGAGCTCTTGTAGTTCATTAGCCGTCGATTCACCCAATTTATTTAATTTAAAAATCATTATGTAATGCTTATATATAGCTAATCATAATATAACAGCATTAACCTTCAATTTTAATAATGAGTGATAGCACCCAATTAGCAGATTCGTTTTTATTCGATTCAACAACTAATCCAGATCCAGTTGTCAGTGTCAGTAAAGACAAGCGTGTTGTAAATGTCGTTGATGACAACAACGGTTCGTATCAATCGGGAACTGTCATCATGAATGCGACTTCACAACTAAATGGGTCGACTGGCTATGGCAGTCTTCGAGATGCATATGTAGTCGTTCCTTATGTAGTAACGGTTAAAAATACGTCTGCCTCAGCTCTTAATGGTACTCTAAATCGTTTTGCGGTAGGATTAAAGGCTGGTGTATGGAACATTTTAAATAAATTAGCGGTTGAAATCAACGGTAAAAGTGTCATTACCAGCAATGACTATAAAAATTATTGGAACAATTTACGTGCTCAAACTGAATGGTGTGATGATGATTTATTGAAGAACGGTGCAGACTGCTATCTTGCTCCAGATGATGTAGTTAGTCTAAATTTCCCACAAAGTAGTAGCAATCCTACCGCTTCAACACAAGGAGATGGTTTTGTGAATAATTCAGTTAATGCTGCCACAACTGTAGCTACTGGTTTAATTCCAGAAACAACTCCAGCTCTTAATAACGGACTAATCCAGCGTCTAATTTGGAATCCACAACAAATTGGTACCTCTGATGCCACTGGAGCAACGATTACAGCAACAAACCCTCTTGGTTGGCCGACAACGCGAAGTGGTGCAATTCTTTCTAAAATTCAACAACAAGGTACTGGTGGATACGTAGCTGGCGTTACTACCGCAGGAGGTGTTGCTGGTACGTGGTATTATATGCTAAAGCTTCGTTTAGTTGATCTCCATCCAATCTTTAAGGAATTGGATCTTGTTGCGAACCCTCAAATCAAATTAACGATGACGTTCAATACCGGCTTTGTTGATATCACAACTGCAACTGGTGATTTAATGAGCTTATCCTCTCTCTCCCTAAACGGTTGCTCGACGGTTCCAGTAATGTATCAAGTGCGGCCCCAGGTAATCCAAATGCAGGGAAACTTACAACTGGCGGAGCTGGCTCACTTCGAGTAGCTTTCGGCGTTATGTCCAACAACATTACACAGATCTCTACTTCTGGTCAAATCTTCCCATTTACAACGACTCGTTTATATATCCCTTTCTACGATATCGCTAATCAAAGTCAAATTGTTGCTAAACCTGTTAAGAAAGTCAATTACCTCGATTGCTACGCACAGTATTTCAAATCAAAAGCAGGTACTGGTCAACAAAACTCTCAGCAAAACGCTCCGTTTAGCTTTCAATTATCTTCAAGCTTAAAGAATATCAAATACATTGCTCTGATTCCATATCGTGAAACAAGCAGTGGTCATTTCGTAAGCGCAACGAATATCGAACAATTCCAATCCCCATTTGACAGTGCTCCATGGACTTGTCAGCCAGGAGCAAGCATTCGCAATTTCCAAGTAATGGTTGGCAATGAAAATGTATTCAACAAAACGCATGATTACTCATTTGAATCGTTCCAAGACGAAGTCAAGAAGCTCGGAGCTATTAATGGAGCGCTATCGCATGAGATTAGCAACGGATTATTTGATTCCTACAAATGGGATGTTGGTCAGCGTGTTCTAATTGCAGACTGCTCTCGATTAACGAATCCAGATGTGTCTCAATCTATCCTTGTCTCCGGCACCAATACTTGCAGTCAAGGAATGAATTGTCTAATTCTCGTTGTTTACGGTCGATCTATGTCTATTGATCGTTTAACCGGTGAAGTGGTTGAATATGAGTAGATTGGAGCGAGCTCCAGAACCATTGGCTCGCGGAGTGAACTCCCTCGCCGTACGAACGAAGTTCGAAGGGTCTTTGCCCGCCGAACAAGTTCGCCTGGTCTTCAGACCAGTCAGGCTATTAGTGTCCGTCAGCCGGCAAATAAAAAATCAAGTTTTTTTGTTGACATCCGAACGAAGTTCGAAAGGTCTTTGACCGTCGAACAAGTTCGAGCGGTCGTCAGACCGGAATCTATTGAGCTTTACTCAAAATTATGCTTCAGCTCCATCTCAAGTTGCTTCACTTGATTGAGTAATTTTTTATCATGCAGAAGTTTATCGCTGTAATTTTACTATAATCAATGTTCATCTGATATCCTTCTATGTCATCTTCATCCACTTTCTTCAAGTTTTCATTCGGTGTCATTGATAGTAAGTTTATGTATCCAGCTGCATACAATTCTTGACTGATGAAACCAATCTTTGGGATAGTTTCATCTGATCCTTTGTATCGATATTCATAGATACTTAGATCATAGAATTTATCGCAATAAACAGTGTCTAATTGTTTAATAATGTCTTTGCAACGACGATCAGATGTACAGTAGATTGAACTGCATTGAATTGGTCCACCAAATGTAGCTGCAACACTTACTGTTACTGGACCTGATTGAGATGTCGTATATGCTGTACTACTACCTTGTGCATATAATTGTCCACCTACATTAAAAGTATTACCGTTCCTGATACGCTTAACATAGCTGATGGAGAAGTAGTTCCAATTCCTAATCGACCATTTGTATCTAAAATCATCTTAGTTGAGTTATTGACTCCGAATCGCAAATCATTGTTAGTCAAATTGCCCATCCAAGTTGCATTAGTAGATGTTGTATTCGGTCCAGAGTTAATTTCAATACAAAAATCAATTGGCGATACATTATTTGATTGAAGGTCTAATACTTTCTGGTAGGAACCATCAACATAGTTTGCACTTCCAAAAGCAGTTACTGCAGCAGCAGCTATAGCATTAACTGCTAATGCTCCAGTTGATAACATTCTACAAGTTTCTGATACATTGTTTGTAGCAGATTGTGTTAAAAATACTAGGTCACCAGCAGCTGCAGCAGTACGTTGAGATAAAATTACACCATGAGGCATACCATCTACATTACTATTTCTAAATGCAATCGCAGCTGAATTGTACTGTCCATTTGTATTTACTGTTGATAACATATTTAAGCCATAATTACTTGCATTAGTAGTGCCGGTAGGTTGGGTAGCATCTGATGATGTAAAATTAACTTTACCAACATTCGTTAAATTTCTACTTGCATCTAATACTAATGCTTTTGAAGCTTCTGCTGTTCCTGGGCCCATAGTTAAATCTAAGTAGTTAAGCTCTGTTGCATTTGATGTAATTAATGTACCACCAAGCTTTAATCCAACAGTAGCTGCATTATGATTTAAAATATCAATATTACCAACAGTATCACATTGCAATCGTCTTGTATTGTTTGAATTAAGAAGAAACTATGGTTTGTAAAAGAACCAATATCTTGAGCACCACCACTATTTTGAATGGTTAAGCGAAAGGTACTCGTTGAGGTTGTATTACTGATTGAAAGTGGAGTAGTGCCATTTGTAATTGTCAATGACGTAGGTAGCGTTAAATCTCCTGTAGATGTAATATTTGGTTGAGCTGCTGTTTGTAAAGTTCCTGTAATAGAAGTAGCGCTTAATGATGAGATACCAGAGACAGCGCCCGTTGAGCTAATTGTCATTCTTCCTGTATTACTTGTTTGAAAGACTAAATTGTTTGCTGTAGATGTTCCAAAATAAGCATCCCCATTGTTAAAATGAAACAGAGCACATGTTGAAGTCCCATTTATAGATCTAAACGATTGCCCATTAGCAGTTAAAGTAGCGGTTACTAATCCTGCCGTATTCAATGATGTTAAAGTTCCAATCGATGTAATATTTGGTTGTGCTGCTGTTTGAAGTGTCCCAGTAATTGATGTAGCCGTAAGAGTCGCTAACGTTCCAATCGATGTAATATTTGGCTGAGCAGCTGTTTGAAGTGTTCCAGTAATTGATGTAGCCGTAAGAGTCGCTAAAGTTCCAATCGACGTAATATTGGGCTGAGCGGCTGTTTGAAGTGTTCCATATAAAGTTGAAGCGGATATATTAGTAGCTGTCAATGTGTTATTAACAGCTACATTTCCATTCGTTAATACTGACATTTGCACAGATCCATTATTTGATGCAAAGTCAATGGATGATTTGAAAACGTTTGAAGACAACATTGAGTTCCATCGAACCACTGCTGATAAATAACTGTTCCATCAGTGATTTGATACAATGAGTTTGTTAATGCTGTCGATCCGATAATATCTAATTGTTTAGCTGGAGATGTGTTATTAATGCCTACGAAACCAGTGGATCCTATCGTTATTTTTCTATTTCCATTTGTTCTAAAATGGAACTTATTCGCTGTTGTACTGCCAAATGTCTGATCTCCAGATACAGAATCAACAGATAATGAGCACGTGCTACTCGACAGGGAGTTATTACAAGTTATAGGGGTAGATCCACTAATATTGAGTGTTGATGAAATTGTTGCCAGTGATGTAATGTTAGGCTGTGCAGCTGTTTGAAGAGTTCCTGTTAATTGTGATGCTGAGAGATTATTAATGTTCGCGATGTCTCTGGTAGAGTCAACCGCAATCAATTTTCCAGCGGAAGCTGTTCCTGGTGTAATACCCGACAGCACACTCAAATCAATCATTGTTCCATTTTGATAGATATTTCCAGTGATGTACAAATCCGAAGTGTAATTCACCCCATATCTTTTGTTATATCGCAAATCGCCAATACTAATAGTCAAGTAATCCAATGAGCCGATATAGTCTGATGGATTGTATAAGGATGGAATATAATTAGGTGGTAGCATTTTGTAAAACGATCCTTTATATAATATAACAGATAGATTTGTCATACAAGATGAGTTCAATTCCTGATTTTGGTGGAATGCTCCCAAAGGAGTTTAAGAAGAAATCGTTCGGAGAAAATGAAAAGCTTGGTATTCAAAAGCTTTTTCGTTTAATAGTATTAGGTCCCAGCTTCTCTGGTAAATCAAATCTAGCTTTTCATATACTTAAAGAGTCTCCACACGTCTATAGTCACCTTCACGTCATAGCACGCAATCCTGACCAAGAGTTATACGATTACATCAAAGAAAAATTACAAGGTTTTGTAACTTTTATGATCCGGATGCTCCTCCAAGTGTTGACGCCATCAAAGAGATTCCAAATGCTTTACAGCTTGTTATTATTGATGATTATTCCAACGATAAGAAGCTTCAGAGAGATTTGTTTAGTCATTTCTTTACGTCAACTTGCGGTCGATGTGATCGCCTGCCCAATCTGCGCCCGAGTATCCACAAAAATCGACTTTGTTGCCAGGCTAAAAGCAAATACCATGAGATTTTGTACCTTGCAAATAGCGAAATATACGCTTGACTGCAGTCCAATGCTCAATTTGTGGGTTTTCCATGAATCTTGATACATAGCCATTTGCAAATGCAATGTCCGGCCGCGTCGCTGTCGTCAGATACATGAGAGCTCCGACCGCTTCTCGAAATGGCGCATCTACCTTGGTTGGAGAGTCGTTTGGCGCGAGCTTCGTGCTAATGTCTGTTGGACTTATAACTGACTTGCAATGATCCATACCGAATCGCTCGAGAATGTTATGGATGTAACGCCGCTGACTCATTGTAACGCTGCCGTTGTCGTTGTCTACAAGCTCAATGCCCACTATCGGTCATCTCAAAGCGATTCTTCAAGGCGATTTTCGTTTCTGCAATCAACGCTATTGAACCCCAGTAATCAACACATCATCGACATATACCAGAAGTAGCACGCATTGGTTGGTTGAAATCTTGATGTAAAGGCACGGATCGAAGGCTGAAACTTGATATCCAATCGAGCACACAAACTCATTAAAACTTTCATTCCATGAGGGAGAAGCTTGTTTCAGACCATAAATTGCCTTGTCGAGTACAAAACAATCGCATCCCTTGTTAAGTTCAACCCCTTCTGAAGTAGTTCAATAAACAATTTTCTCCATCCTTCCATTCAGAAAAGCTAACACTGCATCCAATTGATCAAGTGGCCACTCGAAGTACTTCGTCAAGGCGATGACCATCCGTAACGTTACGTACTTGATCACAGGTGAAGACGTACCTGTATAGTCAATGCCATAATTTTGTCGAAAGCCCTTTGCCACGAGTCGAGACTTGTAATTATCAATCGAACGTCGGCTTTTCGTTTGATCTTGAGACCCCCCTGGTTCCGATAGCATGTAGTCTTGACGGCAACTTTACAGCTCGAAAGACTTGACGAAGTCGCGTTGAATCAAGTTCCGCACGAATAGCTTTGCGCCAATGAAGCTGGTCAGGTTCACTTACAGCATTTTGACAAGTGGCTGGTTCGGACAAGTCGTAAGCTTCGACAGCGCTTACACTCGCACGCCAGAATGTCGGTGAAGTTGAGTCGATGTTTTCGTTCTCGGAAGCATGAGCGTCGAGAACGAGGTGTTGAGCAGCATGTAACAGTTTAATAGCGCATCAAACCCTTTCAGCTGAGCACGCTATGAGCTTCGTGCATACCATACACGCTAAACTGGTTCTTTTTTTGGGGGAGGCTGCTATGACAGCAATACACATCAAGGACTGCCTTCCCTCACCAAAAATCAAGAACAAGACTCCATTCGAGATCATTTACAAGCTCAAGCCTAGTGTTGGACATATGCGTGTCTTTGGGTGTCGGGCCAACGTTTTGACTCCGAAGGAAAAGAGGCTCAAGTGACTCGAGTTGGTGTGTCTTTAGGCTACGGAGAAGTATCCAAAGCATATCGAATCTACGACATCCAAACTCACAAAAGTTGTGATCAGTCGATACGTAAAGTTTGATACATCAAGTTTTGGTGTTTGGAAGGCAACATCTTTGACGACATTGAGGAAGCAAACATAGACTTCGACTCACTCGAAATAGAAGACAACGGCTTCACATATACGACAAATTTTAAGCAAACAGGTAAGCGCAAGCTGCGACAACAAGAACAGATCCAATCAGAAAGAACTTTAAGTCCCATGTATGGTGAAGCAGGACTGGAAGAAACGAGTGCTCCTGAAGAAAAGGGCCCACATCGAACCAAGCGGCAATCTCGTGTGCAAAGAGGATCTAGCATTGGCCAAGACGCTCATGCTTCCGAGAACGAAAATATCGACTCAACTTCACCGACATTCTGGCGTGCGAGTGTAAGCGCTGTCGAAGCTTACGACTTGTCCGAACCAGCCACTTGTCAAAATGCTGTAAGTGAACCTGACCAGCTTCATTGGCGCAAAGCTATTCGTGCGGAACTTGATTCAACGCGACTTCGTCAAGTCTTTCGAGCTGTAAAGTTGCCGTCAAGACTACATGCTATCGGAACCAGGGGGGTCTCAAGATCAAACGAAAAGCCGACGATTCAATTGATAATTACAAGTCTCGACTCGTGGCAAAGGGCTTTCGACAAAATTATGGCATTGACTATACAGGTACGTCTTCACCTGTGATCAAGTACGTAACGTTACGGATGGTCATCGCCTTGACGAAGTACTTCGAGTGGCCACTTGATCAATTGGATGCAGTGTTAGCTTTTCTGAATGGAAGGATGGAGAAAATTGTTTATTGAACTACTTCAGAAGGGGTTGAACTTGACAAGGGATGCGATTGTTTTGTACTCGACAAGGCAATTTATGGTCTGAAACAAGCTTCTCCCTCATGGAATGAAAGTTTTAATGAGTTTGTGTGCTCGATTGGATATCAAGTTTCAGCCTTCGATCCGTGCCTTTACATCAAGATTTCAACCAACCAATGCGTGCTACTTCTGGTATATGTCGATGATGTGTTGATTACTGGGGTTCAATAGCGTTGATTGCAGAAACGAAAATCGCCTTGAAGAATCGCTTTGAGATGACCGATAGTGGGCATTGAGCTTGTAGACAACGACAACGGCAGCGTTACAATGAGTCAGCGGCGTTACATCCATAACATTCTCGAGCGATTCGGTATGGATCATTGCAAGTCAGTTATAAGTCCAACAGACATTAGCACGAAGCTCGCGCCAAACGACTCTCCAACCAAGGTAGATGCGCCATTTCGAGAAGCGGTCGGAGCTCTCATGTATCTGACGACAGCGACGCGGCCGGACATTGCATTTGCAAATGGCTATGTATCAAGATTCATGGAAAACCCACAAATTGAGCATTGGACTGCAGTCAAGCGTATATTTCGCTATTTGCAAGGTACAAAATCTCATGGTATTTGCTTTTAGCCTGGCAACAAAGTCGATTTTTGTGGATACTCGGGCGCAGATTGGGCAGGCGATCACATCGACCGCAAGTTGACGTAAAGAAATGACTAAACAAATCTCTCTGAAGCTTCTTATCGTTGGAATAATCATCAATAATAACAAGCTGTAAAGCATTTGGAATCTCTTTGATGCGTCAACACTTGGAGGAGCATACGGATCATAAAAGTTACAAAACCTTGTAATTTTTCTTTGATGTAATCGTATAACTCTTGGTCAGGATTGCGTGCTATGACGTGAAGGTGACTATAGACGTGTGGAGACTCTTTAAGTATATGAAAAGCTAGATTTGATTTACCAGAGAAGCTGGGACCTAATACTATTAAACGAAAAAGCTTTTGAATACCAAGCTTTTCATTTTCTCCGAACGATTTCTTCTTAAACTCCTTTGGGAGCATTCCACCAAAATCAGGAATTGAACTCATCTTGTATGACAAATCTATCTGTTATATTATATAAAGGATCGTTTTACAAAATGCTACCACCTAATTATATTCCATCCTTATACAATCCATCAGACTATATCGGCTCATTGGATTACTTGACTATTAGTATTGGCGATTTGCGATATAACAAAAGAAATGGGGTGCATTACACTTCGGATTTGTACATCACTGGAAATATCTACCAAAATGGAACAATGATTGATTTGAGTGTGCTGTCGGGTATTACACCAGGAACAGCTTCCGCTGGGAAATTGATTGCGGTTGACTCTACCAGAGACATCGCGAACATTAATAATCTCTCAGCATCACAATTAACAGGAACTCTTCAAACAGCTGCACAGCCTAACATTACATCACTGGGAACAATTTCATCAGCACTCAATGTTAGTGGATCTACCCCTATAACTTGTAATAACTCCCTGTCGAGTAGCACGTGCTCATTATCTGTTGATTCTGTATCTGGAGATCAGACATTTGGCAGTACAACAGCGAATAAGTTCCATTTTAGAACAAATGGAAATAGAAAAATAACGATAGGATCCACTGGTTTCGTAGGCATTAATAACACATCTCCAGCTAAACAATTAGATATTATCGGATCGACAGCATTAACAAACTCATTGTATCAAATCACTGATGGAACAGTTATTTATCAGCAGTGGTTCGATGGAACTCAATGTTGTCTTCAAACGTTTTCAAATCATCCATTGACTTTGCATCAAATAATGGATCTGTGCAAATGTCAGTATTAACGAATGGAAATGTAGCTGTTAATAACACATTGACAGCTACTAATATATCCGCTTCAACTTTATATGGAACACTTCAAACAGCCGCTCAGCCCAATATTACGTCGATTGGAACTTTAGCGACTCTTACGGCTACATCAATTACTGGAACACTTCAAACAGCTGCTCAGCCAAATATTACATCGATTGGAACGTTAGCGACTCTTACGGCTACATCAATTACTGGGACACTTCAAACAGCAGCACAACCAAATATTACATCGATTGGAACTTTAACATCATTGAATACGGCAGGATTAGTAACCGCTACTTTAACTGCTAATGGGCAATCGTTTAGATCTATAAATGGGACTTCAACATGTGCTCTGTTTCATTTTAACAATGGGGATGCTTATTTTGGAACATCTACAGCAAACAATTTAGTCTTTCAAACAAGTAATACAGGAAGAATGACAATTAGCTCAACGGGCGCTGTCTCTGGTATCTCATCATTAAGCGCTACTTCTATTACAGGAACTTTACAAACAGCAGCTCAACCAAATATTACATCTACAGGAGATTTAACGCTACCTACGTCATTGACAATTACAAATGGCACTACTCCACTTTCAATCAGTAATACAACCTCAACGAGTACCTTTCGCTTAACCATTCAAAATAGTGGTGGTGCTCAAGATATTGGTTCTTTTACAAACCATAGTTTCTTCTTAAATTCAAACAATACAAGACGATTGCAATGTGATACTGTTGGTAATATTGATATTTTAAATCATAATGCAGCTACTGTTGGATTAAAGCTTGGTGGTACATTAATTACATCAAATGCAACAGAGCTTAACTACTTAGATTTAACTATGGGCCCAGGAACAGCAGAAGCTTCAAAAGCATTAGTATTAGATGCAAGTAGAAATTTAACGAATGTTGGTAAAGTTAATTTTACATCATCAGATGCTACCCAACCTACCGGCACTACTAATGCAAGTAATTATGGCTTAAATATGTTATCAACAGTAAATACAAATGGACAGTACAATTCAGCTGCGATTGCATTTAGAAATAGTAATGTAGATGGTATGCCTCATGGTGTAATTTTATCTCAACGTACTGCTGCAGCTGCTGGTGACCTAGTATTTTTAACACAATCTGCTACAAACAATGTATCAGAAACATGTAGAATGTTATCAACTGGAGCATTAGCAGTTAATGCTATAGCTGCTGCTGCAGTAACTGCTTTTGGAAGTGCAAACTATGTTGATGGTTCCTACCAGAAAGTATTAGACCTTCAATCAAATAATGTATCGCCAATTGTTTTTTGTATTGAAATTAACTCTGGACCGAATACAACATCTACTGATGCAACTTGGATGGGCAATTTGACTAACAATGATTTGCGATTCGGAGTCAATAACTCAACTAAGATGATTTTAGATACAAATGGTCGATTAGGAATTGGAACTACTTCTCCATCAGCTATGTTAAGCGTATCAGGAACGGTAATACTTTTAATGTAGGTGGACAATTATATGCACAAGGTAGTAGTACAGCATATACGACATCTCAATCAGGTCCAGTAACAGTAAGTGTTGCAGCTACATTTGGTGGACCAATTCAATGCAGTTCAATCTACTGTACATCTGATCGTCGTTGCAAAGACATTATTAAACAATTAGACACTGTTTATTGCGATAAATTCTATGATCTAAGTATCTATGAATATCGATACAAAGGATCAGATGAAACTATCCCAAAGATTGGTTTCATCAGTCAAGAATTGTATGCAGCTGGATACATAAACTTACTATCAATGACACCGAATGAAAACTTGAAGAAAGTGGATGAAGATGACATAGAAGGATATCAGATGAACATTGATTATAGTAAAATTACAGCGATAAACTTCTGCATGAAAAAAAAATTACTCAATCAAGTGAAGCAACTTGAGATGGAGCTGAAGCATAATTTTGAGTAAAGCTCAATAGATTCCGGTCTGACGACCGCTCGAACTTGTTCGACGGTCAAAGACCTTTCGAACTTCGTTCGGATGTCAACAAAAAAACTTGATTTTTTATTTGCCGGCTGACGGACACTAATAGCCTGACTGGTCTGAAGACCAGGCGAACTTGTTCGGCGGGCAAAGACCCTTCGAACTTCGTTCGTACGGCGAGGGAGTTCACTCCGCGAGCCAATGGTTCTGGAGCTCGCTCCAATCTACTCATATTCAACCACTTCACCGGTTAAACGATCAATAGACATAGATCGACCGTAAACAACGAGAATTAGACAATTCATTCCTTGACTGCAAGTATTGGTGCCGGAGACAAGGATAGATTGAGACACATCTGGATTCGTTAATCGAGAGCAGTCTGCAATTAGAACACGCTGACCAACATCCCATTTGTAGGAATCAAATAATCCGTTGCTAATCTCATGCGATAGCGCTCCATTAATAGCTCCGAGCTTCTTGACTTCGTCTTGGAACGATTCAAATGAGTAATCATGCGTTTTGTTGAATACATTTTCATTGCCAACCATTACTTGGAAATTGCGAATGCTTGCTCCTGGCTGACAAGTCCATGGAGCACTGTCAAATGGGGATTGGAATTGTTCGATATTCGTTGCGCTTACGAAATGACCACTGCTTGTTTCACGATATGGAATCAGAGCAATGTATTTGATATTCTTTAAGCTTGAAGATAATTGAAAGCTAAACGGAGCGTTTTGCTGAGAGTTTTGTTGACCAGTACCTGCTTTTGATTTGAAATACTGTGCGTAGCAATCGAGGTAATTGACTTTCTTAACAGGTTTAGCAACAATTTGACTTTGATTAGCGATATCGTAGAAAGGGATATATAAACGAGTCGTTGTAAATGGGAAGATTTGACCAGAAGTAGAGATCTGTGTAATGTTGTTGGACATAACGCCGAAAGCTACTCGAAGTGAGCCAGCTCCGCCAGTTGTAAGTTTCCCTGCATTTGGATTACCTGGGGCCGCACTTGATACCATTACTGGAACCGTCGAGCAACCGTTTAGGGAGAGAGAGGATAAGCTCATTAAATCACCAGTTGCAGTTGTGATATCAACAAAGCCGGTATTGAACGTCATCGTTAATTTGATTTGAGGGTTCGCAACAAGATCCAATTCCTTAAAGATTGGATGGAGATCAACTAAACGAAGCTTTAGCATATAATACCACGTACCAGCAACACCTCCTGCGGTAGTAACGCCAGCTACGTATCCACCAGTACCTTGTTGTTGAATTTTAGAAAGAATTGCACCACTTCGCGTTGACGGCCAACCAAGAGGGTTTGTTGCTGTAATCGTTGCTCCAGTGGCATCAGAGGTACCAATTTGTTGTGGATTCCAAATTAGACGCTGGATTAGTCCGTTATTAAGAGCTGGAGTTGTTTCTGGAATTAAACCAGTAGCTACAGTTGTGGCAGCATTAACTGAATTATTCACAAAACCATCTCCTTGTGTTGAAGCGGTAGGATTGCTACTACTTTGTGGGAAATTTAGACTAACTACATCATCTGGAGCAAGATAGCAGTCTGCACCGTTCTTCAATAAATCATCATCACACCATTCAGTTTGAGCACGTAAATTGTTCCAATAATTTTTATAGTCATTGCTGGTAATGACACTTTTACCGTTGATTTCAACCGCTAATTTATTTAAAATGTTCCATACACCAGCCTTTAATCCTACCGCAAAACGATTTAGAGTACCATTAAGAGCTGAGGCAGACGTATTTTTAACCGTTACTACATAAGGAACGACTACATATGCATCTCGAAGACTGCCATAGCCAGTCGACCCATTTAGTTGTGAAGTCGCATTCATGATGACAGTTCCCGATTGATACGAACCGTTGTTGTCATCAACGACATTTACAACACGCTTGTCTTTACTGACACTGACAACTGGATCTGGATTAGTTGTTGAATCGAATAAAAACGAATCTGCTAATTGGGTGCTATCACTCATTATTAAAATTGAAGGTTAATGTCTGTTATATTATGATTAGCTATATATAAGCATTACATAATGATTTTTAAATTAAATAAATTGGGTGAATCGACGGCTAATGAACTACAAGAGCTCGCAAATCAGCTGAATGTTCATGTTGATGGGATAATAGATTTTAGAAAAATCAGAGGCCCCCTAGGGAATGGAAGCTATATTATATTACTTCGATTAGACTCGGGTGTAGGCCATTGGGTTTGTGTGTGCAACAATGGATACTTTGATTCGATGGGTTTAGGGCCTCCAAGAATTCTGGGTGATACGGAATGTAATAATAAACAGTTTCAAGGGACCTATGATAATTATTGTGGTTTATGGAGTCTGTTGTATCTGTATAGCAAACAACACAATCGACCTGATTTATTGAGACATTTTTACGATTTGAATACAGAAGTTTCACTTCGTTAATATAGAGTCATTATGAATAGAATCAGACGATACAGAGGACCTGAAGTGGATGAAGTTGCTCCAAAAGATGATAGAATCGATGTGATAATGAAAGAATTGGAGTTTTTGCGTTCTGAATTGGCTCAAAAAAAGGTTGAATCATCCATTTCAAAATACTTCAAAGAAGAGATCTTCACAAAAGATAGAAAAGGTTTACTCAAAGATGGATTTGTTAGCAAAGGAGATTATCTCGAAATTCCACTAACAATACTGAATGCCAGATACAAACAATGGTGCATTGATACTGGACATAATCGTATGTTGCGTAAAGCGATCATTGAGAACATCCGAAATGATAAAGTTGATGGAGTTGTGTTCAAATATTATGACGGATACGACAAAATACGTGTTTTCCCGCATTAGTGTGCTTTTCCTTTATAAACTGACACTTGTTGATACTTGCACTAATTAAATCAATTTCTTTACAGAGCTGTATTATGTCAGATGCTGAATGCTTTTCTATTTTCAATTACTCATATAAATCACTCGGTATTTCGGTATCTACCGGTTCCTGTTGTTCGGCATCTTCAACATAACCAGTATCATCGGTATCGGATAGAATTGTAATATCCATGATTTTTGTGTCTATATAAATAAATATATTTGTATCTGCAGTTGTTCAATCACCCAGTTGGGTGATGTCAAAAACCCAACAGTGGGTTGCACCATTTGATTGGCTGAAATACGGATAGAGAGAAGGTCCCTCACTCACAGAAGCAATTGGAAGAATGGTGACGCTGTTCTGCGCGCTCGTCGGTGTCAAGGGAAACGCGTTCTCCATCGACATTGATGCGAGTAAGTCTGTGGACCACTTGAAGAAGAAGATCGCGGAAGTTCAGAAGTATGACTTTGCAGCGAGCAAGCTGGAGCTGTTCCTCGCCAAGAAGGGCGACGCGTGGTTGACCCAAAAGCAGGTGGACGAAGGAATCAGTGACACGAGTGATTTCAAGCCATTGAAGGTTGTGGCAGCCCCGCTCCAGTTGGTCGGCTTGTCGGAGAAAGACGTTGCGTTCGAACTCACGATGGAGGATATCGAGACCATGAACACCCCTGTTCACGTGTTGGTGGTGGTTCCAGAAGTTGATCAGGAGCAATGGGATGAGCAACGGGCACGCAAGAAGGCCAGATCATTGACTGTCATCGAGGTCGAGAGGATGGATTCAATTGCAGCCACCTTGGATATCGGCAGGTGGCAAATTGGTGGCATCGCACTCGACATTCGCCACGTCGAGCCGGATTTTCCCGCGTGGTTCTATGTTCGGAAGGAAACGCAGGACATCATCAAGATATTCAACGACCATATGGAAAAGAAGCTCAGCACTGTGTTTGTGGGGACACCTGGTGTTGGGAAGAGCATGATGGTCGTGTTGTTTGCGTTCTACATGGCTTTGCTTCAACAGAAACGCGTCGTCTTGTTTCGGAAGCTGAAAAAGGAAGGATTCTCCTTGCTGTATCTGGATGGAAAGAACAAGCAATATTGGCGAAGTAACAAGGCGAGCTTGAGTGATCTTGATGAACTGCGTGGTCAAGATTTTGAATTGTGTCTGGACGGTCTCATGCACAAGGACATTGCCGAAAACTTTGCAACGCTGGCGTCGTTCCGATTGCTTGCCACGTCTGTCCAGTATCCAATGAAGAACGACGACGGTCCTGTACTGAGGCGTTGTCTAGTGCCCTTTTGGTCCAAGGTGGATTTGAAATCTGTTGGGGCGCATTTTCAATGGACGGAACACAATATCAAGGACAGGTACTACTACTCGGGTGGCAACTTGCGCGACTTCTTGTCGGAGAAGAGCGTTGTCATAGATTCAATTGACCAGGCTATTGGTCTGGTTGATGCGCAAGTGGCCGAACTTTTGAATACCCAGTATGCTCTTGGCTCGGAGAAACAAATTGATCGCTTACGGATGGCGTCAGTTCGAGCGAGTGAGCAGGATCCCAAGAACCAAAGCAGCTCGGCGAAGTATACGATGACGAGGTCGTGGTTTTGTGTGATCACCTCCGAGTATGCGTTGAGGCAACTTGGCAAAATCGTAGCGCCATCCTACTATGAGGAGTTGTGGTCAAAAGGTCGCATGCTTGGCGACGATGGGTTGATGGGAATTGCATTCGAGAATTACGTGCATGCGATGGCAAGAGACGGACAGAAGCTCGAGTTGCAGGTGAGGACGTACGACCGAAGAAAAAAGAACCAGCATACATATGCTGCGTTGGAATTCGAAGCCAACGCGTATCTCTATGAAGGCACTAATGCAGCGGAATGCGAAGCAATCATGCAGCAACTTGCGGATGTCGACTATTGGTATCCCTGCACACGTTGTTTGGAGACTATCGACAGTGTTGCCAAGCTGAACATGGGTGGGGAACATAACGTGGTTGGCTTGATCCAAATAACGAAGTCCGACAATCATAAAATTGACTCAGTGGCACTTGACAAGTATGCGAAGATGTTTCCGGACGGTGCCAGATATATTGCGGTGGTGCCAGACAAGGAGACCAGTGATAAATTTCGACTTGCTCCAGCTGATCCTCCACCCAAGTGCTGTTGTACGTTGCGTATGTCGCAACCTGGAGTCCGTGAAACCATGTGCTGCAGAATTAAGCTTTTCTCTGATAGCCTGTCTAAGCCGATAGTGTTGTGGTGGTAGCGATTTGCCTCCTATCCTCAGCTACTTGTTGAACAATGTATTGATTCCAAAAAGCTCGTTGGTTCTGATCACCTGTATGATCTAATAACCTGCTGAATCGCGACAAGGAGTTGACCAATGTTACAGCACATGTATGAACCAAACTGACTTTCGAGGACATACGATCGATCGAGGCAGTGAATCGAGGACGGTGGATCGACTGCGTTTGAGAAAACAGCTGTGGTTGAGAGCAGTGGATCAACGGTGCGAGGACGGTGGATCGACTGCGTATATGAGAAACCGCTGTGGTTGAGGTCTGTTGATGAGACTATCATACCTTGAGATGGCATACCCATGGATAAGTATGTCATCTCCATGGATAAGAATGGAATACCTCGGGATGAGGAAACCATACCCAGGTATAAGAATGGAATACCTTGGGATAAGGAAACCATACCCAAGGATAGTACCCAACGATGTGAACATGGAGATTTCAGTCAAAAAAAAAATTCGATTAATTTAATTCTACACCAAATTCGTTCAAGTTTTCTTTCAATGAGGGACATTTATTCTTGATGTATTCATTTTTACACATCCAATTGAAATATTGGGTATCGTTTTCAACAATCCACTTGACGGATTTGTTCTTATGTTTGCCCCACCGCATAATATAGCTATCATCTCCATCTTGGAACTTACCTTGTAAAAACCGTTTGATATCAGAGTCTTCTGTTTGCTGGTTGTATAACCATCGACAGTATGACGCATCTTGCTCATAGACTTCCTCAAGAGATTTTCCTTTATATTTTCCGAACTCTAAAATTACTGACATTTTTGATATGGTGTATTGGGTATGGGGTATGCTTATAGTATATTAGTAAATTTATATTAGAATTAAAAATATTAATTCAATTTATTTAATTGTTTTCTAACCAGTTTTTATGTTTTGCTCTCTTCAAATGTTGTTTACCAGCACAATCACAACTGATTTTTTTATTTTGTTTATCTTTATTCATTTCAAACTACATCTTTGTCTGAAGAGGATATTATCGCTACCCTAAGTGCTTCAGGTTAATAGAAATGTTGATTTGTCGGTGAGGGTAATGATGGAAGGTTTAGAGGTGTGTTTTTTATATAGGGATGTGATTAATGCTTACGGGTAATTGGGTTGATGATTTGTCTGTGGGTTAAGGATGATGGGTTTAGAGGGTAGTTCTTATATAGGATAGAGATTTAGCTGTGGGAGAAACATGAAGGTTAAAGCGGCAGTTTGGGCCGAAGGCTCGAATGCCGCTTTAAGGTATATACTTCTGTCATCCGTGTTGCTGCCCCAATCTGCATCCGAGTATGCTTTGACCGCAACGCTTCCACTTCCTCGGTAGACGATACCGATTTGACGCGTGGTCTTCAGATACCGTACTACTCGAATTGCTGCGCTCCAATGTTGTAGTCCTGGGTTCTTCAGAAAACGTGATAGCTGTGTCACCACTTATGCAATATCAGGCCGAGTGCATGTCGTTATGTACAGCAAGCATCCGTTGTGGGTGACTGCTTTGACGACAGCTTCAATCCTGATACGCATGGGTTTTCAACACTCTCGGCCTCTTGTTGACCGAATCGCTTGACCACATCATCGATGTAGCGAGTCTTTTCGATCATCAATAATCCAGCTGACCTGTCGTGATCAATTTCCATACCCAAAATAAATTCCGCCTGACCAAGTTCCTTCATCTTGAAAGCATTCTTGAGTACATCCTGTACTTGATTTAAATTTTGCTGCTCCTTGCTGCGATAATCATGTCATCCACATATAATCCAACGTAAGCAAAACCTTCTTTAGTGCTCTTGACATAAACACATTGATCTGCTCCGCAACTCTTAAAGCCATTCCTGACGAAGACACGATGTATTGTCTAGTTCCAAGCACTCGCTGCTTGATTCAGTCTGCGAATAGCATTGTTCTGTTGACATATGTATCCTTGAGCGTTGTCGACACCAAGCGGAACTTCCATAAAAACGTTGTCCGTCAACACGCTATTGAGAAATGCCGTGTCGACGTCCAGCTGTTCCATTTGATAGCCACATTCAACACATACCGCGAGAATTATTCAAATCGATTTCATGTTGGCAACCGGGGAATGCGTCTCGAAAAAGTCAACGCCATACTTCTTCCTGAAACCTTTCGCGACCAGTCGTGCCTTGTATCGCACGATAGCGCCATTCTGATCACGCTTCTTGGCAAAAACCCATCGTGATCCAATTGTTCGTCCAATCTTCCCTCGTGGCTGCAATGTCCACGTTTTATTCTCTTCGTGAAAGCGAAGCTCAGCATTCGTTGCTTCACGCTATTTCATTGCATCGTCGCTTTCCATTGCTTGAGTATAAGTGTTCGGTGAGTCTGTCTTATCGTCAATTTCCACGGCATAGGCATGAAAGGCTTTCGCAATTAGTCCATCTTCGTCAATACTAGCACGCTTTGGAGTCGGTGGGCCCTCACTGCCTTCTGTTGACTCTCCACCATCGAAGCCGTTTCTTAGCATTAGCACTGGCTCACGTCTTATTTGTGTTCGCTCCACTTCAGGCCGAAACACCGAATGATCTTCCTGTTGCACTTGGGAAGGTTGATGATACTCCGTTAGCTTAATCCTGTTTCGTACAGGGCTCTCAGAAGGCATTAGCCGCTGTACAACGGCGCTTGGCGTATGATCCACATCATCCAGATCAACATCCTCGACTGTCTCTTCGACAGCTCCCATGGGATCGTCCGCAACTGACTGTCGAACTACTTGATGCTGAACATTGACAACATCACCATCCTTAATAACTTAGACAATTGTTTCCGGCTTAAGCTCTTGCGCGCCATTGATGCCGCTCACCTCACGCTCATCCAACTTTACAGAGCGGGTCACTTTAAACTTGGCATTTTCCAAGTCAAACAAGCGATAGCCCTTGACATTCTCTGCATAGCCAAGAAACATACACTTGAAGCTCTTGGGTTCCAATTTGGTCCGTTTCGCATTGTCTGTTCATACGCTCCGCCACTCCGTTCTGCTGCGGGCTGTATGGGGCGGAGCGCTGGTGTACAATGCCATTCACTTGACATATTCCAGCCATTTTTCTGTTGACGAACTCGATTCCGTTGTCGGATCGCAAACATCTTAGTCGTCCACCCCACTGGTTTTCGTATATCGTCAGAAACTTCTTGAACTTGCCAGCCACTTCACTCTTGCTCTTGATCAGAAAAAATGCAACATATCGTGAAAAGTCATCCACAAACGTGAGAATGTGTTTGGCACCACCCTTCGGAATATTCTCATTGGCCCCATGACATCTGTGTGAAAACGCTCCAACACACGTGTCGTCTTTGTCAGTGAACGAGACGGAAAACCGTGATCGTCTTCTTGCCCTTCAAACAGCCGGCACACAATATTTCCACACTTTGCTTGACAATTGGGATACCATTAGTTAATCGCTCTGTCCTGTTCAGCGCATCCTTGCTGGGGTGCCCCATGCGTGCATGCCAAAGCTCCCTTTGATTGTCAGCCCCGGCATATTCAACGATACATGCTTCTTCTTGCTCACAGTCAAGAAAATACGACTTTCCAACCTTTATGCCCGACGCAATTGCTTGCTTCTTGTTCCAAATGACACATGACGAACGCAAGCAATTCCACACTCATGCCACGCTCTGCCAGCTTGCCAACCGACAGCAACCTTCTGTCGAGTCCGGAAATGTGCAGAACTTCAACCATGTGAATCCTATTTCCGTTCAAACCAGTCAATTTTACCGTGCCGGCTCCTTTGACAAGCAACTTTTTCCCGTCTGCAATCTTAACTTTGATGCTAGCTTCTAGGCCCTTGTAATGAAAGAAGTCCTTCCTGTGTGGGGTCATGTGGGAAGTTGCTCAACTGTCAATCAGCCATCCTGATGACCTCCCTTCACCAACAGCAAACACCGTGTCGTCGCTGTTGAATCGTTTACCAGCCGGGCAGTATCGCTTCATGTGTCCAAACTGGGCACAGTTGAAGCACTTGCCTTTGAATCCGCCGTTATTGCGTGGAGGACCACTCTTTCGTCCATTGTCCCGTCCACCTTTGAATCTTCTAGCATTTCCATTTACGCGAAACGCTTTCTCTGTAGCTTCTTTCCTCTGCAGCTTCTCTGACTCATTGAGCAGCTTCTTCTTGACTTCTGTCAACGAAATGTCCCTTGCATTCTCCACAATTGACAAATTCAAGTCATACTCCGAAGGAAGACTGCTGAGAAGTACCACCAGCTGGCGTGACTTATCAATTTACTCTCCCGTAGTCTGTAGTCCCACTACTAGCTCGTGAAAAGAGTCCAGATGCTCTGCCATGCTTATTCCACTTTCCATCTTGAACTCATGTTGTCGACGAGTCATCACAACACGATGTGAAGAGTCAAGCGATTGTAGAAATCGCGGAGGGTTCCCCACGCCTCCATAGCACGCGTAGCTGCCCGAATTTGATCTGGTGCTGGACCTCAACGCCTTGAGCAATGATGCCTAGCCCTTGGCATCATTAACAAGCCACGCCTCCGTGACGTCCTTCTCTTCCTTGACGGCCATGATGTGTCCCAAAAGACCCTTCCGCTCCAGGGTCACCCTCATTTTAAACTCCCAGTGGTAATAGCTACCACTTCCTAGGAGGACTTCGGTGCGCTTGTTCATATTGGGCGAGAACGTTGCTTGAGAAGGCAGGCTTGTTGCGGCTGTCAATCTGTTAAGTAGAAAGTAAAACCCGAAGTGAATATATTCATCTTGACCAATGAACGGCTACCATATGTAATTACTAACTGTGACGTAATTGTAATTACTGTGAAGCCATCCACCTGTTTAGCGTGCATTTAGCGGTGTAATTTTAACAATACTGATTTAGCCTCACCGGCCAAACAGTTGTATGGAGTGTCAAGGTAAAAGCGACGCCAGTCGTATAAAAAAGACGCTCTCTTCAAACCAGTCGTACACAACAGTCTCTTCGAGCTTTTCTTTGCGAGTAATGAACGCCCGTAGTGAAATGCTTACGTTTGCATATAATTGTGGGTGACATAGCTACACATGTTGATAATATAGGTCAGCAAAGCACATTAAATGGCAAAGTTCTACAGGTGGGATGCATAGAGCAATCAAATACGGGTACAAAGTTTCGCAAGATGTAGGAATTCGTGTAGGACTTAAATGGTACCACAAATAGATGCCAAGACTGCACCGCTAGATAAAAATAGAAATGCAATGCGGAATAATCCCTGGACATCACAAATGATCGCTTGAATAATGAAAATACCATATCTACAGAAATAGTTGACAGGTTAGCTCAATGTTGTGTAATGGTTAGTGCATCTCAATTTAAGACATTGCCAGAAGTGTCGGACTAAATGAATTTCGACGATTTCGGCATCACTGAGCTGTTGCTCATGAGTATCAACGCCGCTCCTAATTGAGTTGGAAAGGCGTAAAGCCTTCACAATAATGCCTGTGGAGTATTGCAGTCAATTTTAATGCAAAAATTGTCAGTGGGTTGGAAACGTCGAACATTCGATATCGAACCAAAATTGTGTCATTGCTGGATTGCATAGCTATCAGACAGATCCATTACGGTCATGCGAACCCTCTTACTTGTCAATGATCGTCTCAGCAGCTACGACTTTGCTTGGCTCTTAAGTGGCCATCGCGTGAATAAAAGTGGATTGGTGGACCACACACACATTTACGTTATTGGCAAATTATTTTTCTTTTTAACGATTAGTTGTGTCATAAACTACCATCTTCATTGAATGCTCAAAACGTCTTCGCACGAAGAGCTTCCCTACTTAAGTCCCTTTCCCGCTACAAATTTTTTTAGGGTGGACTCGATGGATTGCTTCACTTGCATTAAATTTATGAAGCCGGTATAGACACACCCTTTTTTGGAAACAACCAGCGAAGCGGAGTACATTGCCCTAAGCTGAGCGGTTCAAGACGGTATGTGGGCTCATCGCTTACTGTGCGAGATTCTGGATGCGGCAGGTGAGCCTGGACCGGAGCTCAAGATTCTTGATGACAACCCGTTTTGCCTCAAGATGACCAAAAAATTCTGTCAATCACGGCCAAGCCACACATATTGACATCAAGTACCACCACATCCGCGACGAAGTCAAGCGTGGCAAAAAACACTTTGAGTATTGCGAGACCGAAATCATGCTGGCGAGCATTATGACAAAAGGCTTACCAGGACCGCGCCACAAGAATACGACAGCAGCCCTTGGCATACAAGCCGCTCGCATTGAGGGGCGTGTTGAGGGTTATGGATTTCAGGTAACGTACACAATCCAACCCGGTCCAATCCGAACCGCGGTTCAACATGATTTTTGCTTTAACAGTTTAAGGTGATTACGTCATGTAGAAGGTTACGAGAGGTAGAAGTATGAGCCCCAATAAATCAATCACTTCCAAAGTTTCTTCCTCTTAGTCAAATGACTTCGATTCAACGCAAACGACTCTTCACTTCGCTTCTTCAGCCTTCCTTATCTTCCGGTCTCAGAACTTTAATACGAGCCCTAAAACTGGAAGCTGTACATAAAATGCTGTGTATCATCCGAAATATGTACTTATTCCTGATAGAGCTGTGGCAGCGGAATCCTTACATATCCCTTGGAGTCACACGGGATCCAGGTCGTTCCAAGACCTAGCGTTGGGAATGCGTGCCAGACTGAGCTTTGCGATTGTTGATTGCGGACATCAAATGTCGTCTTCAGCAGCATGGGTTCAATGAAAGAAACATCGCCACTAGACGTGTGCCATTCTATGGGATCGGGATTGTAACCTTGACAAAGCCGCCGAGCATCTGTTTAGAGACTTTTTAATCAAACAGAGCGCATAGGGTCGCACTATGCCAAACTTTTAGATACGTTTGGCCGAACTGAAAAAAAAGAGTAACTGTAGAATCTCTTCGAGGTATTTTTCACGCCGCATGCAGCTCGCGGCTTCGGCTCCCACAACATGCTGCGGGGGCTTGCGAATTACCTTCATGGGTATACCCGAAAATATGTTTTTCTTTGGATATACCCGAAATTATGTTTTTCTTTGGATAAAACGGTCACCACCTTTTTACACCAATCAAATGTAAGTCTGGTGCCGAGACCTTGACATTTTGCCATGTTTTAAGATTTGCAGCATGTGTCATTTTGCACAATTGAGCCCTTGCCGTACATCGATCTCGTACCACGCTGCTGGAAGGTCATCAAAGCCAGCCGAGTAATCTTTCTGTAAGCGCTATTTTGTCCCAACATAATCGTTTGCTTATCGAGTGTTCGCCGCTGTTTGGCTGTGAGTCTTGATTTCGTGTGTTTGAACAGTCCACATAGCCTAACAGGGTTAAATCGACGTTGCACAGCAAAATTGACTAAAGCAGGGAGCCCCAGTTACACCTGTGCTCGGCAGTCATTGCCGACGCAACCATTGTGACAATTACATCCAAAATATTTGGTACTTTTATTGTCACTTGATACGCTGCCAGCGTGGGTACTGTGAAGGAAGTATCGAGAGCCTTGTTCCTCTTCTGTGTCATCTCGATCGAACATAGGTGCAAGTGACCCTAGGTTCGCACCCGAGAACAGGTGCAGGCGGACGCTTAGGTCCTCTACTGCGCGAAAAAGCGTCTCAATCGCGATGGACATGCCCGGCAGTTAACGAGGGCACCTCCGCAGTTCAGGCTTTGGATGAGACCGCGAGACCGTCACTAGATAAACTAGTGATTTTGATGGAGCAAATTCATATTATTGGTATACTGAGAGCCGCGTTAATTGATATCAAACATTTTCAGGATAATCGTGAGCAATTTTGATCAGGATCAAAACTTGCAAAGGTCCGAAAAGTTTACCCTTCATGAATCAAGTATTTCTAGCGCAAGTGTCCACGACGAGGATCCTCTTTCTACCGAGATCATGTGAACAAGGAATTGAATTTAGTAATCAGTGAGTCTGTTGGTGTCCAGATCGCCCAATGCGAGATGATAAACTGTATCTTTGCGATGAAGTAAAGTGGAGCATGGACGACGATATAACAGTTCAATAATCACCGATCGTGCAGTTGAGCACCATTAAGTGAGCACGCTTCTCTTCGTTCGTGTATATTTAAGTCACATCTTCGATATATGTAGTAGGTTTTGCCTCTTATGACGATGTCGACGCCATCGTGACCGTTGCAGTACAAATCGTTTCATAAAACGATAGATTTGCCCTATTTTGTTGACTGGTTACTATTCGAAGATTGTCCAGCTTGGTAAATTCTATCTCTCTGTATGCAATGAGCCGAGAGTAAACAAGCAGATGCAATTAATCTTTTGTGAGCAACTTGGTACTAGATACTGTGCCACCTTTGTTAGACG
Organism: Plasmopara viticola; assembly: GCA_001695595.3. Taxonomy (NCBI): domain Eukaryota; phylum Oomycota; class Peronosporomycetes; order Peronosporales; family Peronosporaceae; genus Plasmopara; species Plasmopara viticola. Next base: position 25,849 of record MBPM02000062.1, read on the forward strand.
GTGCATTGATCCCATAAATGATCACGGGCAACCCGCGCAAAGCAAAGATGGCTCAGAAATAAGTTGGCTAGGGGGACTGTGTCGAGACCATTGATTCTTTGCCGCTTTGGCGAAATTGCTTTTGCTGTGTTGGATCTGAGTGCAGAGGGTTTCATTACACATCGTACAACATTTTGCTAGCACGATGACCTAGGGTGATTTCCATTGCAACTTATTTCGGAGCGCTTAGAAGCTCTCTCAGTCCTATTCTATCTGGGATGCAAACAGCCCCTTCAGTGTCTGGTCCTTCCATTCTAGGAAGCAACTGTATTATATACTGTGTATTGAAATATCGCAACACAGAACACAGCCTTCAACGTGTCATAATAAATTGGAGGGCGTGTATGAGATAAGAAATGATCAATTTGTGCGTATTTTTGGGCAAGCTTACGATAATTATTCGGTCACTCGACGATAAGTAGCAAAAGAGTAATCCTTAATGAAGCGGATAAATAGAGTACGTTTGGAGCCATGTGCTACGGACGGCTTTCCACCGGACAAACGCAAAAGGTTATGCATATAGTGCACGCTTAATCGGTTATTAAACGCTGCAAAGAGAGCTACCATAACACCAAACTGGAAGAAATTTGTGTCGCTTCACGTGTACAGCGTCTACAATTTGATCGGCCGATCGTATTGATCTTTTACCCAAGAATTTAACGAGTTATGACCAGCTCTCTTTAGATTGAAAGAGCCTCGAGGATGTATTAGTTATCGACTTTGAATCTGCAAGAGCGATGTGATTCGGGTCACTGGTATTCGGCTCACTATGATTGAATTTGCCGAAAGCAAGCTCAAAAACTTTTCTGGGAGATATAAGTCTAGGTGTCCGTCACTATCCCGAGACGTTGGTATATCTACGACATTTCCTGCACGCGAAGACGATGACACAAAACACAGGGAAAGTCAAGTGACGATTGTGCCGATGTAACCGCACCAAGGCGCTCCAGAATTTAGTTCTTTCCTGCGCTTTCCTGCCAGAGCCGGTATTGCTTTTGACAGGAGCTAATGGCTATCGTGCTGATGAGCTTGGTCTAATGCTTTGGTCAAGTGGTGAAGATGCGCTTTTTTGGAAGCTGCCTCTTGCTTGTCAGCGATAGATGGAGGTATCACCACGCCTGATAAACATTTCTTTTACTGTACGTATATCAGATGGACAGAGCCTGGAAATAACATCAAGCTAAGCAGTTAGCCACTTACTATCAAGGCGTCGGGAAAGTCGTGTTGCGGAAGCCAGACAGTGTGGTCTTGAGACATCGACAAGCCTGCCTAATGAGTTAACCCGACTGGTAGTTGTAAGTTCAGGCTCGCAAAGTAGTCGTTGATGAAGCTATCATCAAGTTAGAAGGGGATGCGGATAACATTCGCGTAGTAGTAAACGTTTTGGGCGCGGCACAAATTCGCGACAAGCTTTTGACCTATACACGATCCGGCAGTAGCATCAACTTTACTTAAGTCGCAATTGGTAATCTTTAACGCAGATAAATTCGTAAAGTGGGTAAAGCGCTTGGTGACATGCAAATTATCGTCTGTGCTTTACACGCTATCAGTACGCAGCGTAGAAATGAAAAGCATGGCCTTGTCTCTACTATTAGCGCGAGCGTGCTACCCTTCTCAAAGAGCTAGGGGGCGTAGCTTGTTTGCAGTGGCTTGCCTAGCGCGGACTTTCTCAATGTCGGTAAAGAACTTGTCCGTCGGTTTGTGGCACGCTGGTTGACCAAATTTTTCGCGGTACTCCTGACATGAATTAAGAGCTACCTCTTCGCGAAGACGCGAGGTGGCAACCATTGTTAAACGAGTTGCTAGGAGCTACAGACTAGGTCAAAGCATGCACGCAAGCGGTATAGAATATGAGTCTATGCGTTGCAAATGATAAAGTTCACAAAGCTGAATCATAGTATGGCACACGAGCAATATAAGACAGGCGTCCAAGCGTCACAAGCTGATGAACATGAAAGAGGCCGGAATCAAGTTGCACACCGTGAGTGTCATGTGCGAGGCAAGTACCATTTTTGTCTTGTGTAAGGGTAGGTAAGCAGACCTATTTTCTCCGCAATATACTTAGCGAATAAAAGTTTTGTGCGTTGAGCAATTCAATCCTGAATAGCAAACTTTGAAAGCGCAAACTATTCGAGAATTGTATTAGTATTGAGCAAGAACTCAATTTTTAAGTCGACTTGCTCTGCATATATTTTTATCGACCGTGTCAATGATTCCTGTGTGACTTGTGAAACCTAGGATCATATGGTGACCATCACACGTCATGTGCGTTAAGGCGCTTGATTTATATAATCCGACAATTCTGTCATCAAAGCTATTATGCGCCTTCGGAAAGCGGCTCTTTACTTTTCTCACTACTTTTGACCTAAGCTGAATAACGCACTCGAAAAGAGGAAAATTTAAATTGCGACAGGAACGTATATAAATAAATTTGAACATGATTTTGGGAAGTCGAGGTGTCTATGCTCGAGTTCTAGTCAAAAAGAGAACTCGTTCTGGCGTCGTATCAAGTCGCTCAAGTCGGAACCTGCGAATTCGAAAGTAAGTTGATTAAATCCATGGCGGTCGGCAACAGAGAAGCCCCTTTAGCATGAGAGTAATTAGTAGTGAGCAATTCGAAAGAAACGCCATAAAAATGACTTGCTACTGACGCTGCAAGAAAGATAAAACGACTCAAAAATGCTGATTAAAATAATAAGTTTTGCTACCGAAAGGAGTGTATAGTCGCAGAAATGGTATCTGTTCGTTTCATTTCGGTGGTGAATCGATAGCTTCAATATTAGAGCCGACCGTGCATCTAATGCAATCTCATTTGAAACGCAAAAGAAGGATGCAAGACCAAATCCAGAAAGCATCTTTTTGACATAGAAAAAAGGTCTTTACTTATGGCACAGCGAATTAAAGTAAACGTGTTCTCTTGCTGTGTTTAAAACGAAATCGTATATAAGAAACAACGCGCAATGCACGTACGTTGACGTTGTTGGTAAAAGAAAAGTTGAAATGTGAAAGCGTGACTAGGGGCTTTAATTTACGACATTTTCGTAGGATTGCTAAATTTGTGCCGCGCCCAAAACGTTTACTACTACGCGAATGTTATCCGCATCCCCTTCTAACTTGATGATAACTTCATCAACGACTACTTTGCGAGCCTGAACTTACAACTACCAGTCGGGTTAACTCATTAGGCAGGCTTGTCGATGTCTCAAGACCACACTTTCTGGCTTCCGCAACACGACTTTCCCGACGCCTTGATAGTAAGTGGCTAACTGCTTAGCTTGATGTTATTTCCAGGCTCTGTCCATCTGATATACGTACAGTAAAAGAAATGTTTATCAGGCGTGGTGATACCTCCATCTATCGCTGACAAGCAAGAGGCAGCTTCCAAAAAAGCGCATCTTCACCACTTGACCAAAGCATTAGACCAAGCTCATCAGCACGATAGCCATTAGCTCCTGTCAAAAGCAATACCGGCTCTGGCAGGAAAGCGCAGGAAAGAACTAAATTCTGGAGCGCCTTGGTGCGGTTACATCGGCACAATCGTCACTTGACTTTCCCTGTGTTTTGTGTCATCGTCTTCGCGTGCAGGAAATGTCGTAGATATACCAACGTCTCGGGATAGTGACGGACACCTAGACTTATATCTCCCAGAAAAGTTTTTGAGCTTGCTTTCGGCAAATTCAATCATAGTGAGCCGAATACCAGTGATCCGAATCACATCGCTCTTGCAGATTCAAAGTCGATAACCAATACATCCTCGAGGCTCTTTCAATCTAAAGAGAGCTGGTCATAACTCGTTAAATTCTTGGGTAAAAGATCAATACGATCGGCCGATCAAATTGTAGACGCTGTACACGTGAAGCGACACAAATTTCTTCCAGTTTGGTGTTATGGTAGCTCTCTTTGCAGCGTTTAATAACCGATTAAGCGTGCACTATATGCATAACCTTTTGCGTTTGTCCGGTGGAAAGCCGTCCGTAGCACATGGCTCCAAACGTACTCTATTTATCCGCTTCATTAAGAATTACTCTTTTACTACTTATCGTCGAGTGACCGAATTATTATCGTAAGCTTGCCCAAGAATACGCACAAATTGATCATTTCTTATCTCATACACGCCCTCTAATTTATTATGACACGTTGAAGGCTGTGTTCTGTGTTGCGATATTTCAATACACAGTATATAATACAGTTGCTTCCTAGAATGGAAGGACCAGACACTGAAGGGGCTGTTTGCATCCCAGATAGAATAGGACTGAGAGAGCTTCTAAGCGCTCCGAAATAAGTTGCAATGGAAATCACCCTAGGTCATCGTGCTAGCAAAATGTTGTACGATGTGTAATGAAACCCTCTGCACTCAGATCCAACACAGCAAAAGCAATTTCGCCAAAGCGGCAAAGAATCAATGGTCTCGACACAGTCCCCCTAGCCAACTTATTTCTGAGCCATCTTTGCTTTGCGCGGGTTGCCCGTGATCATTTATGGGATCAATGCACCGTCTAACAAAGGTGGCACAGTATCTAGTACCAAGTTGCTCACAAAAGATTAATTGCATCTGCTTGTTTACTCTCGGCTCATTGCATACAGAGAGATAGAATTTACCAAGCTGGACAATCTTCGAATAGTAACCAGTCAACAAAATAGGGCAAATCTATCGTTTTATGAAACGATTTGTACTGCAACGGTCACGATGGCGTCGACATCGTCATAAGAGGCAAAACCTACTACATATATCGAAGATGTGACTTAAATATACACGAACGAAGAGAAGCGTGCTCACTTAATGGTGCTCAACTGCACGATCGGTGATTATTGAACTGTTATATCGTCGTCCATGCTCCACTTTACTTCATCGCAAAGATACAGTTTATCATCTCGCATTGGGCGATCTGGACACCAACAGACTCACTGATTACTAAATATAATTCCTTGTTCACATGATCTCGGTAGAAAGAGGATCCTCGTCGTGGACACTTGCGCTAGAAATACTTGATTCATGAAGGGTAAACTTTTCGGACCTTTGCAAGTTTTGATCCTGATCAAAATTGCTCACGATTATCCTGAAAATGTTTGATATCAATTAACGCGGCTCTCAGTATACCAATAATATGAATTTGCTCCATCAAAATCACTAGTTTATCTAGTGACGGTCTCGCGGTCTCATCCAAAGCCTGAACTGCGGAGGTGCCCTCGTTAACTGCCGGGCATGTCCATCGCGATTGAGACGCTTTTTCGCGCAGTAGAGGACCTAAGCGTTCGCCTGCACCTGTTCTCGGGTGCGAACCTAGGGGCACTTGCACCTATGTTCGATCGAGATGACACAGAAGAGGAACAAGGCTCTCGATACTTCCTTCACAGTACCCACGCTGGCAGCGTATCAAGTGACAATAAGAGTACCAAATATTTTGGATGTAATTGTCACAATGGTTGCGTCGGCAATGACTGCCGAGCACAAGTGCAACTGGGGCTCCCTGCTTTAGTCAATTTTGCTGCGCAACGTCGATTTAACCCTGTTAGGCTATGTGGACTGTTCAAACACACGAAATCAAGACTCACAGCCAAACAGCGGCGAACACTCGATAAGCAAACGATTATGTTGGGACAAAATAGCGCTTACAGAAAGATTACTCGGCTGGCTTTGATGACCTTCCAGCAGCGTGGTACGAGATCGATGTACGGCAAGGGCTCAATTGTGCAAAATGACACATGCTGCAAATCTTAAAACATGGCAAAATGTCAAGGTCTCGGCACCAGACTTACATTTGATTGGTGTAAAAAGGTGGTGACCGTTTTATCCAAAGAAAAACATAATTTCGGGTATATCCAAAGAAAAACATATTTTCGGGTATACCCATGAAGGTAATTCGCAAGCCCCCGCAGCATGTTGTGGGAGCCGAAGCCGCGAGCTGCATGCGGCGTGAAAAATACCTTGAAGAGATTCTACAGTTACTCTTTTTGTTCAGTTCGGCCAAACGTATCTAAAAGTTTGGCATAGTGCGACCCTATGCGCTCTGTTTGATTAAAAAGTCTCTAAACAGATGCTCGGCGGCTTTGTCAAGGTTACAATCCCGATCCCATAGAATGGCACACGTCTAGTGGCGATGTTTCTTTCATTGAACCCATGCTGCTGAAGACGACATTTGATGTCCGCAATCAACAATCGCAAAGCTCAGTCTGGCACGCATTCCCAACGCTAGGTCTTGGAACGACCTGGATCCCGTGTGACTCCAAGGGATATGTAAGGATTCCGCTGCCACAGCTCTATCAGGAATAAGTACATATTTCGGATGATCCACAGCATTTTATGTACAGCTTCCAGTTTTAAGGCTCGTATTAGAGTTCTGAGACCGGAAGATAAGGAAGGCTGAAGAAGCGAAGTGAAGAGTCGTTTGCGTTGAATCGAAGTCATTTGACTTAGAGGAAGAAACTTTGGAAGTGATTGATTTATTGGGGCTCATACTTCTACCTCTCGTAACCTTCTACATGACGTAATCACCTTAAACTGTTAAAGCAAAAATCATGTTGAACCGCGGTTCGGATTGGACCGGGTTGGATTGTGTACGTTACCTGAAATCCATAACCCTCAACACGCCCCTCAATGCGAGCGGCTTGTATGCCAAGGGCTGCTGTCGTATTCTTGTGGCGCGGTCCTGGTAAGCCTTTTCATAATGCTCGCCAGCATGATTTCGGTCTCGCAATACTCAAAGTGTTTTTTGCCACGCTTGACTTCGTCGCGGATGTGGTGGTACTTGATGTCAATATGTGTGGCCTGGCCGTGATTGACAGAATTTTTGGTCATCTTGAGGCAAAACGGGTTGTCATCAAGAATCTTGAGCTCCGGTCCAGGCTCACCTGCCGCATCCAGAATCTCGCACAGTAAGCGATGAGCCCACATACCGTCTTGAACCGCTCAGCTTAGGGCAATGTACTCCGCTTCGCTGGTTGTTTCCAAAAAAGGGTGTGTCTATACCGGCTTCATAAATTTAATGCAAGTGAAGCAATCCATCGAGTCCACCCTAAAACAATTTGTAGCGGGAAAGGGACTTAAGTAGGGAAGCTCTTCGTGCGAAGACGTTTTGAGCATTCAATGAAGATGGTAGTTTATGACACAACTAATCGTTAAAAAAGTAAAATAATTTGCCAATAACGTAAATGTGTGTGTGGTCCACCAATCCACTTTTATTCACGCGATGGCCACTTAAGAGCCAAGCAAAGTCGTAGCTGCTGAGACCATCATTGACAAGTAAGAGGGTTCGCATGACCGTAATGGATCTGTCTGATAGCTATGCAATCCAGCAATGACACAATTTTGGTTCGATATCGAATGTTCGACGTTTCCAACCCACTGACAATTTTTGCTTTAAAATTGACTGCAATACTCCACAGGCATTATTGTGAAGGCTTTATGCCTTTCCAACTCAATTAGGAGCGGCGTTGATACTCATGAGCAACAGCTCAGTGATGCCGAAATCGTCGAAATTCATTTAGTCCGACACTTCTGGCAATGTCTTAAATTGAGGTGCACTAACCATTACACAACATTGAGCTAACCTGTCAACTATTTCTGTAGATATGGTATTTTCATTATTCAAGCGATCATTTGTGATGTCCAGGGATTATTCCGCATTGCATTTCTATTTTTATCTAGCGGTGCAGTCTTGGCATCTATTTGTGGTACCATTTAAGTCCTACACGAATTCCTACATCTTGCGAAACTTTGTACCCGTATTTGATTGCTCTATGCATTCCACCTGTAGAACTTTGCCATCCAATGTGCTTTGCGGACCTATATTATCAACATGTGTAGCTATGTCACCCACAATTATATGCAAACGTAAGCATTTCACTACGGGCGTTCATTACTCGCAAAGAAAAGCTCGAAGAGACTGTTGTGTACGACTGGTTTGAAGAGAGCGTCTTTTTTATACGACTGGCGTCGCTTTTACCTTGACACTCCATACAACTGTTTGGCCGGTGAGGCTAAATCAGTATTGTTAAAATTACACCGCTAAATGCACGCTAAACAGGTGGATGGCTTCACAGTAATTACAATTACGTCACAGTTAGTAATTACATATGGTAGCCGTTCATTGGTCAAGATGAATATATTCACTTCGGGTTTTACTTTCTACTTAACAGATTGACAGCCGCAACAAGCCTGCCTTCTCAAGCAACGTTCTCGCCCAATATGAACAAGCGCACCGAAGTCCTCCTAGGAAGTGGTAGCTATTACCACTGGGAGTTTAAAATGAGGATGACCCTGGAGCGGAAGGGTCTTTTGGGACACATCATGGCCGTCAAGGAAGAGAAGGACGTCACGGAGGCGTGGCTTGTTAATGATGCCAAGGGCTAGGCATCATTGCTCAAGGCGTTGAGGTCCAGCACCAGATCAAATTCGGGCAGCTACGCGTGCTATGGAGGCGTGGGGAACCCTCCGCGATTTCTACAATCGCTCGACTCTTCACATCGTGTTGTGATGACTCGTCGACAACATGAGTTCAAGATGGAAAGTGGAATAAGCATGGCAGAGCACTCTTTTTACGAGCTAGTAGTGGGACTACAGACTACGGGAGAGTAAATTGATAAGTCACGCCAGCTGGTGGTACTTCTCAGCAGTCTACCTTCGGAGTATGACTTGAATTTGTCAATTGTGGAGAATGCAAGGGACATTTCGTTGACAGAAGTCAAGAAGAAGCTGCTCAATGAGTCAGAGAAGCTGCAGAGGAAAGAAGCTACAGAGAAAGCGTTTCGCGTAAATGGAAATGCTAGAAGATTCAAAGGTGGACGGGACAATGGACGAAAGAGTGGTCCTCCACGCAATAACGGCGGATTCAAAGGCAAGTGCTTCAACTGTGCCCAGTTTGGACACATGAAGCGATACTGCCCGGCTGGTAAACGATTCAACAGCGACGACACGGTGTTTGCTGTTGGTGAAGGGAGGTCATCAGGATGGCTGATTGACAGTTGAGCAACTTCCCACATGACCCCACACAGGAAGGACTTCTTTCATTACAAGGGCCTAGAAGCTAGCATCAAAGTTAAGATTGCAGACGGGAAAAAGTTGCTTGTCAAAGGAGCCGGCACGGTAAAATTGACTGGTTTGAACGGAAATAGGATTCACATGGTTGAAGTTCTGCACATTTCCGGACTCGACAGAAGGTTGCTGTCGGTTGGCAAGCTGGCAGAGCGTGGCGTGAGTGTGGAATTGCTTGCGTTCGTCATGTGTCATTTGGAACAAGAAGCAAGCAATTGCGTCGGGCATAAAGGTTGAAAAGTCGTATTTTCTTGACTGTGAGCAAGAAGAAGCATGTATCGTTGAATATGCCGGGGCTGACAATCAAAGGGAGCTTTGGCATGCACGCATGAGGCACCCCAGCAAGGATGCGCTGAACAGGACAGAGCGATTAACTAATGGTATCCCAATTGTCAAGCAAAGTGTGGAAATATTGTGTGCCGGCTGTTTGAAGGGCAAGAAGACGATCACGGTTTTCCGTCTCGTTCACTGACAAAGACGACACGTGTGTTGGAGCGTTTTCACACAGATGTCATGGGGCCAATGAGAATATTCCGAAGGGTGGTGCCAAACACATTCTCACGTTTGTGGATGACTTTTCACGATATGTTGCATTTTACTGATCAAGAGCAAGAGTGAAGTGGCTGGCAAATTCAAGAAGTTTCTGACGATATACGAAAACCAGTGGGGTGGACGACTAAGATGTTTGCGATCCGACAACGGAATCGAGTTCGTCAACAGAAAAATGGCTGGAATATGTCAAGTGAATGGCATTGTACACCAGCGCTCCGCCCCATACAGCCCGCAGCAGAACGGCCTGGCGGAGCGTATGAACAGGAGAATTATGAAGAAAGCCCGCAGCATGTTACACACAAGAGCGTTTCGACGGAATGGTGGGCAGAAGCGGTAAATACAGCGGTCATTTAACTAATCAAGTCAGCAATACGGTCCATCCATCACGCCGTACGAACTAGCTTTCAAGATGAAGCCTCGAATGGATCACCTGCGCGTATTTGATTCGCAAGGCTACGCTCATATTGACGATGCGAAACGGACCAAATTGGAACCCAAGAGCTTCAAGTGTATGTTTCTTGGCTATGCAGAGAATGTCAAGGGCTATCGCTTGTTTGACTTGGAAAATGCCAAGTTTAAAGTGACCCGCTCTGTAAAGTTGGATGAGCGTGAGGTGAGCGGCATCAATGGCGCGCAAGAGCTTAAGCCGGAAACAATTGTCTAAGTTATTAAGGATGGTGATGTTGTCAATGTTCAGCATCAAGTGGATCGACAGTCAGTTGCGGACGATCCCATGGGAGCTGTCGAAGAGACAGTCGAGGATGTTGATCTGGATGATGTGGATCATACGCCAAGCGCCGTTGTACAGCGGCTAATGCCTTCTGAGAGCCCTGTACGAAACAGGATTAAGCTAACGGAGTATCATCAACCTTCCCAAGTGCAACAGGAAGATCGTTCGGTGTTTCGGCCTGAAGTGGAGCGAACACAAATAAGACGTGAGCCAGTGCTAATGCTAAGAAACGGCTTCGATGGTGGAGAGTCAACAGAAGGCAGTGAGGGCCCACCGACTCCAAAGCGTGCTAGTATTGACGAAGATGGACTAATTGCGAAAGCCTTTCTTGCCTATGCCGTGGAAATTGACGATAAGACAGACTCACCGAACACTTATACTCAAGCAATGGAAAGCGACGATGCAATGAAATAGCGTGAAGCAACGAATGCTGAGCTTCGCTTTCACGAAGAGAATAAAACGTGGACATTGCAGCCACGAGGGAAGATTGGACGAACAATTGGATCACGATGGGTTTTTGCCAAGAAGCGTGATCAGAATGGCGCTATCGTGCGATACAAGGCACGACTGGTCGCGAAAGGTTTCAGGAAGAAGTATGGCGTTGACTTTTTCGAGACGCATTCCCCGGTTGTTAACATGAAATCGATTTAAATAATTCTCGCGGTATGTGTTGAATGTGGCTATCAAATGGAACAGCTGGACGTCGACACGGCATTTCTCAATAGCGTGTTGACGGACAACGTTTTTATGGAAGTTCCGCTTGGTGTCGACAACGCTCAAGGATACATATGTCAACAGAACAATGCTATTCGCAGACTGAATCAAGCAGCGAGTGCTTGGAACTAGACAATACATCGTGTCTTCGTCAGGAATGGCTTTAAGAGTTGCGGAGCAGATCAATGTGTTTATGTCAAGAGCACTAAAGAAGGTTTTGCTTACGTTGGATTATATGTGGATGACATGATTATCGCAGCAAGGAGCAGCAAAATTTAAATCAAGTACAGGATGTACTCAAGAATGCTTTCAAGATGAAGGAACTTGGTCAGGCGGAATTTATTTTGGGTATGGAAATTGATCACGACAGGTCAGCTGGAATATTGATGATCGAACAGACTCGCTACATCGATGATGTGGTCAAGCGATTCGGTCAACAAGAGGCCGAGAGTGTTGAAAACCCATGCGTATCAGGATTGAAGCTGTCGTCAAAGCAGTCACCCACAACGGATGCTTGCTGTACATAACGACATGCACTCGGCCTGATATTGCATAAGTGGTGACACAGCTATCACGTTTTCTGAAGAACCCAGGACTACAACATTGGAGCGCAGCAATTCGAGTAGTACGGTATCTGAAGACCACGCGTCAAATCGGTATCGTCTACCGAGGAAGTGGAAGCGTTGCGGTCAAAGCATACTCGGATGCAGATTGGGGCAGCAACACGGATGACAGAAGTATATACCTTAAAGCGGCATTCGAGCCTTCGGCCCAAACTGCCGCTTTAACCTTCATGTTTCTCCCACAGCTAAATCTCTATCCTATATAAGAACTACCCTCTAAACCCATCATCCTTAACCCACAGACAAATCATCAACCCAATTACCCGTAAGCATTAATCACATCCCTATATAAAAAACACACCTCTAAACCTTCCATCATTACCCTCACCGACAAATCAACATTTCTATTAACCTGAAGCACTTAGGGTAGCGATAATATCCTCTTCAGACAAAGATGTAGTTTGAAATGAATAAAGATAAACAAAATAAAAAAATCAGTTGTGATTGTGCTGGTAAACAACATTTGAAGAGAGCAAAACATAAAAACTGGTTAGAAAACAATTAAATAAATTGAATTAATATTTTTAATTCTAATATAAATTTACTAATATACTATAAGCATACCCCATACCCAATACACTATCAAAAATGTCAGTAATTTTAGAGTTCGGAAAATATAAAGGAAAATCTCTTGAGGAAGTCTATGAGCAAGATGCGTCATACTGTCGATGGTTATACAACCAGCAAACAGAAGACTCTGATATCAAACTGTTTTTACAAGGTAAGTTCCAAGATGGAGATGATAGCTATATTATGCGGTGGGGCAAACATAAGAACAAATCCGTCAAGTGGATTGTTGAAAACGATACCCAATATTTCAATTGGATGTGTAAAAATGAATACATCAAGAATAAATGTCCCTCATTGAAAGAAAACTTGAACGAATTTGGTGTAGAATTAAATTAATCGAATTTTTTTTTTTGACTGAAATCTCCATGTTCACATCGTTGGGTACTATCCTTGGGTATGGTTTCCTTATCCCAAGGTATTCCATTCTTATACCTGGGTATGGTTTCCTCATCCCGAGGTATTCCATTCTTATCCATGGAGATGACATACTTATCCATGGGTATGCCATCTCAAGGTATGATAGTCTCATCAACAGACCTCAACCACAGCGGTTTCTCATATACGCAGTCGATCCACCGTCCTCGCACCGTTGATCCACTGCTCTCAACCACAGCTGTTTTCTCAAACGCAGTCGATCCACCGTCCTCGATTCACTGCCTCGATCGATCGTATGTCCTCGAAAGTCAGTTTGGTTCATACATGTGCTGTAACATTGGTCAACTCCTTGTCGCGATTCAGCAGGTTATTAGATCATACAGGTGATCAGAACCAACGAGCTTTTTGGAATCAATACATTGTTCAACAAGTAGCTGAGGATAGGAGGCAAATCGCTACCACCACAACACTATCGGCTTAGACAGGCTATCAGAGAAAAGCTTAATTCTGCAGCACATGGTTTCACGGACTCCAGGTTGCGACATACGCAACGTACAACAGCACTTGGGTTGGAGGATCAGCTGGAGCAAGTCGAAATTTATCACTGGTCTCCTTGTCTGGCACCACCGCAATATATCTGGCACCGTCCGGAAACATCTTCGCATACTTGTCAAGTGCCACTGAGTCAATTTTATGATTGTCGGACTTCGTTATTTGGATCAAGCCAACCACGTTATGTTCCCCACCCATGTTCAGCTTGGCAACACTGTCGATAGTCTCCAAACAACGTGTGCAGGGATACCAATAGTCGACATCCGCAAGTTGCTGCATGATTGCTTCGCATTCCGCTGCATCAGTGCCTTCATAGAGATACGCGTTGGCTTCGAATTCCAACGCAGCATATGTATGCTGGTTCTTTTTTCTTCGGTCGTACGTCCTCACCTGCAACTCGAGCTTCTGTCCGTCTCTTGCCATCGCATGCACGTAATTCTCGAATGCAATTCCCATCAACCCATCGTCGCCAAGCATGCGACCTTTTGACCACAACTCCTCATAGTAGGATGGCGCTACGATTTTGCCAAGTTGCCTCAACGCATACTCGGAGGTGATCACACAAAACCACGACCTCGTCATCGTATACTTCGCCGAGCTGCTTTGGTTCTTGGGATCCTGCTCACTCGCTCGAACTGACGTCATCCGTAAGCGATCAATTTGTTTCTCCGAGCCAAGAGCATACTGGGTATTCAAAAGTTCGGCCACTTGCGCATCAACGAGACCAATAGCCTGGTCAATTGAATCTATGACAACGCTCTTCTCCGACAAGAAGTCGCGCAAGTTGCCACCCGAGTAGTAGTACCTGTCCTCGATATTGTGTTCCGTCCATTGAAAATGCGCCCCAACAGATTTCAAATCCACCTTGGACCAAAAGGGCACTAGACAACGCCTCAGTACAGGACCGTCGTCATTCTTCATTGGATACTGGACAGACGTGGCAAGCAATCGGAACCGCGCCAGCCGTCCAAAGTTGGCTTTGACGTCGTCGTGCGTGAACCCATCCAGGCACAATTCATCCGCTATGCCAAGCAAATGGTCAACTTCTTTTACTTCCAACACGTTCTCTCGCCGGTATTGCTTGTTGTTTGCATCCAGATACAGCAAGGAGAATCCTTCGTTTTTCAGCTTCCGAAACAAGACGACGCGTTTCTGTTGAAGCAAAGCCATGTAGAACGCAAACAACACGACCATCATGCTCTTCCCAACACCAGGTGTCCCCACAAACACAGTGCTGAGCTTCTTTTCCATATGGTCGTTGAATATCTTGATGATGTCCTGCGTTTCCTTCCGAACATAGAACCACGCGGGAAAATCCGGCTCGACGTGGCGAATGTCGAGTGCGATGCCACCAATTTGCCACCTGCCGATATCCAAGGTGGCTGCAATTGAATCCATCCTCTCGACCTCGATGACAGTCAATGATCTGGCCTTCTTGCGTGCCCGTTGCTCATCCCATTGCTCCTGATCAACTTCCGGAACCACCACCAACACGTGGATTTCCCCTCGTTTTGGTTGAAATTCCTCGCCGTAGTAATCCACAATCCAGTTCAACTCGTCCATGTGTGCAAAGCCTTCGGGGTGTCCATTCTCATCGAGCGTCAAAGCTTCTGCGCCGCTTCTATCGAGCCATGTATTGTCGCCCTTCCTGGCGAGGAACAATTGCAGCTCATCTGCATCACACGTGATCTTGTTCGGTTTCTCCATTTTGATGGCCTTTTTTAAGTGGCCGACCATCTGACTCGCCTCGATGTCCACAGGAAACATGTTCCCCTTCACACCGACGAGCGCGCACACCAGCGTCATCATATTTGCAATTTTTCTTTCTGCGAGCGAGGGACGTTCTCTCTATGCGTATTTCAGCCAATCAAACGTTGCAACCCAACGTTTTCGTTTTGAATACAAATATATTAATTTATATAGACACAAGAAGCACCAAGCTTATTTAATTTTAAAAAGCATTATCTGACGTTTGTATATAGCTAATCATAATATAACAGGCAATAACGTCCAATTCGTGATAGCACCCGAATAGCTGGATCCACTAATCCGGATCCAGTAGTCAGTACCAGCAAAGACAAGCGTGTTGTAAATGTTGTTGATGACAACAACGGTTTGTATCAATCGGGAGCTGTCATCATTAATGCAACTTCACAACTTAATGGCACAACTGGCTATGCCAGTCTCCGAAATACATACGTAGTCGTTCCTTATGTAGTAACGGTTAAAAATACGTCTGCCTCAGCTCTTAATGGTACTCTAAATCGTTTTGCGGTAGGATTAAAGGCTGGTGTATGGAACATTTTAGATAAATTAGCGGTTGAAATCAACGGTAAAAGTGTCATTACCAGCAATGACTATAAAAATTATTGGAACAATTTACGTGCTCAAACTGAATGGTGTGATGATGATTTATTGAAGAACGGTGCAGCCTGCTATCTTGCTCCAGATGATGTAGTTAGTCTAAATTTTCCACAAAGTAGTAGCAATCCTACCGCTTCAACACAAGGAGATGGTTTTGTGAATAATTCAGTTAATGCTGCCACAACTGTAGCTACTGGTTTAATTCCAGAAACAACTCCAGCTCTTAATAACGGACTAATCCAGCGTCTAATTTGGAATCCACAACAAATTGGTACCTCTGATGCCACTGGAGCAACGATTACAGCAACAAACCCTCTTGGTTGGCCGACAACGCGAAGTGGTGCAATTCTTTCTAAAATTCAACAACAAGGTACTGGTGGATACGTAGCTGGCGTTACTACCGCAGGAGGTGTTGCTGGTACGTGGTATTATATGCTAAAGCTTCGTTTAGTTGATCTCCATCCAATCTTTAAGGAATTGGATCTTGTTGCGAACCCTCAAATCAAATTAACGATGACGTTCAATACCGGCTTTGTTGTTATCACAACTGCAACTGGTGATTTAATGAGCTTATCCTCTCTCTCCCTAAACGGTTGCTCGACGGTTCCAGAAATGGTATCAAGTGCGGCCCCAGGTAATCCAAATGCAGGGAAACTTACAACTGGCGGAGCTGGCTCACTTCGAGTAGCTTTCGGCGTTATGTCCAACAACATTACACAGATCTCTACTTCTGGTCAAATCTTCCCATTTACAACGACTCGTTTATATATCCCTTTCTACGATATCGCTAATCAAAGTCAAATTGTTGCTAAACCTGTTAAGAAAGTCAATTACCTCGATTGCTACGCACAGTATTTCAAATCAAAAGCAGGTACTGGTCAACAAAACTCTCAGCAAAACGCTCCGTTTAGCTTTCAATTATCTTCAAGCTTAAAGAATATCAAATACATTGCTCTGATTCCATATCGTGAAACAAGCAGTGGTCATTTCGTAAGCGCAACGAATATCGAACAATTCCAATCCCCATTTGACAGTGCTCCATGGACTTGTCAGCCAGGAGCAAGCATTCGCAATTTCCAAGTAATGGTTGGCAATGAAAATGTATTCAACAAAACGCATGATTACTCATTTGAATCGTTCCAAGACGAAGTCAAGAAGCTCGGAGCTATTAATGGAGCGCTATCGCATGAGATTAGCAACGGATTATTTGATTCCTACAAATGGGATGGTGGTCAGCGTGTTCTAATTGCAGACTGCTCTCGATTAACGAATCCAGATGTGCCTCAATCTATCCTTGTCTCCGGCACCGATACTTGCAGTCAAGGAATGCATTGTCTAATTCTCGTTGTTTACGGTCGATCTATGTCTATTGATCGTTTGACCGGTGAAGTGGTTGAATATGAGTAGATTGGAGCGAGCTCCAGAACCATTGGCTCGCGGAGTGAACTCCCTCACCGTACGAACGAAGTTCGAAGGGTCTTTGCCCGCCGAACAAGTTCGCCTGGTCTTCAGACCAGTCAGGCTATTGGTGTCCGTCAGCCGGCAAAAAAAAATCAAGTTTTTTTGTTGACATCCGAACGAAGTTCGAAAGGTCTTTGACCGTCGAACAAGTTCGAGCGGTCGTCAGACCGGAATCTATTGAGCTTTACTCAAAATTATGCTTCAGCTCCATCTCAAGTTGCTTCACTTGATTGAGTAATTTTTTTATCATGCAGAAGTTTATCGCTGTATTTTTACTATAATCAATGTTCATCTGATATCCTTCTATGTCATCTTCATCCACTTTCTTCAAGTTTTCATTCGGTGTCATTGATAGTAAGTTTATGTATCCAGCTGCATACAATTCTTGACTGATGAAACCAATCTTTGGGATAGTTTCATCTGATCCTTTGTATCGATATTCATAGATACTTAGATCATAGAATTTATCGCAATAAACAGTGTCTAATTGTTTAATAATGTCTTTGCAACGACGATCAGATGTACAGTAGATTGAACTGCATTGAATTGGTCCACCAAATGTAGCTGCAACACTTACTGTTACTGGACCTAATTGAGATGTCGTATATGCTGTACTACTACCTTGTGCATATAATTGTCCACCTACATTAAAAGTATTACTTACCGTTCCTGATACGCTTAACATAGCTGATGGAGAAGTAGTTCCAATTCCTAATCGACCATTTGTATCTAAAATCATCTTAGTTGAGTTATTGACTCCGAATCGCAAATCATTGTTAGTCAAATTGCCCATCCAAGTTGCATTAGTAGATGTTGTATTCGGTCCAGAGTTAATTTCAATACAAAAATCAATTGGCGATACATTATTTGATTGAAGGTCTAATACTTTCTGGTAGGAACCATCAACATAGTTTGCACTTCCAAAAGCAGTTACTGCAGCAGCAGCTATAGCATTAACTGCTAATGCTCCAGTTGATAACATTCTACATGTTTCTGATACATTGTTTGTAGCAGATTGTGTTTAAAATACTAGGTCACCAGCAGCTGCAGCAGTACGTTGAGATAAAATTACACAATGAGGCATACCATCTACATTACTATTTCTAAATGCAATCGCAGCTGAATTGTACTGTCCATTTGTATTTACTGTTGATAACATATTTAAGCCATAATTACTTGCATTAGTAGTGCCGGTAGGTTGGGTAGCATCTGATGATGTAAAATTAACTTTACCATCATTCGTTAAATTTCTACTTGCATCTAATACTAATGCTTTTGAAGCTTCTGCTGTTCCTGGGCCCATAGTTAAATCTAAGTAGTTAAGCTCTGTTGCATTTGATGTAATTAATGTACCACCAAGCTTTAATCCAACAGTAGCTGCATTATGATTTAAAATATCAATATTACCAACAGTATCACATTGCAATCGTCTTGTATTGTTTGAATTTAAGAAGAAACTATGGTTTGTAAAAGCACCAATATCTTGAGCACCACCACTATTTTGAATGGTTAAGCGAAAGGTACTCGTTGAGGTTGTATTACTGATTGAAAGTGGAGTAGTGCCA
This sequence comes from Plasmopara viticola, assembly GCA_001695595.3. Taxonomy (NCBI): domain Eukaryota; phylum Oomycota; class Peronosporomycetes; order Peronosporales; family Peronosporaceae; genus Plasmopara; species Plasmopara viticola. The sequence continues at coordinate 44,425 of MBPM02000062.1, forward strand.
TTTGTAATCGTCAATGACGTAGGTAGCGTTAAATCTCCTGTAGATGTAATATTTGGTTGAGCTGCTTTTGTAAAGTTCCTGTAATAGAAGTAGCGCTTAATGATGAGATACCAGAGACAGCGCCCGTTGAGCTAATTGTCATTCTTCCTGTATTACTTGTTTGAAAGACTAAATTGTTTGCTGTAGATGTTCCAAAAAAAGCATCCCCATTGTTAGAATGAAACAGAGCACATGTTGAAGTCCCATTTATAGATCTAAACGATTGCTCATTAGCAGTTAAAGTAGCGGTTACTAATCCTGCCGTATTCAATGATGTTAAAGTTCCAATCGATGTAATATTTGGTTGTGCTGCTGTTTGAAGTGTCCCAGTAATTGATGTAGCCGTAAGAGTCGCTAACGTTCCAATCGATGTATTATTTGGCTGAGCAGCTGTTTGAAGTGTTCCAGTAATTGATGTAGCCGTAAGAGTCGCTAACGTTCCAATCGATGTAATATTTGGCTGAGCAGCTGTTTGAAGTGTTCCAGTAATTGATGTAGCCGTAAGAGTCGCTAAAGTTCCAATCGATGTAATATTGGGCTGAGCGGCTGTTTGAAGTGTTCCATATAAAGTTGAAGCGGATATATTAGTAGCTGTCAATGTGTTATTAACAGCTACATTTCCATTCGTTAATACTGACATTTGCACAGATCCATTATTTGATGCAAAAGTCAATGGATGATTTGAAAACGTTTGAAGACAACATTGAGTTCCATCGAACCACTGCTGATAAATAACTGTTCCATCAGTGATTTGATACAATGAGTTTGTTAATGCTGTCGATCCGATAATATCTAATTGTTTAGCTGGAGATGTGTTATTAATGCCTACGAAACCAGTGGATCCTATCGTTATTTTTCTATTTCCATTTGCTCTAAAATGGAACTTATTCGCTGTTGTACTGCCAAATGTCTGATCTCCAGATACAGAATCAACAGATAATGAGCACGTGCTACTCGACAGGGAGTTATTACAAGTTATAGGGGTAGATCCACTAATATTGAGTGTTGATGAAATTGTTCCCAGTGATGTAATGTTAGGCTGTGCAGCTGTTTGAAGAGTTCCTGTTAATTGTGATGCTGAGAGATTATTAATGTTCGCGATGTCTCTGGTAGAGTCAACCGCAATCAATTTCCCAGCGGAAGCTGTTCCTGGTGTAATACCCGACAGCACACTCAAATCAATCATTGTTCCATTTTGATAGATATTTCCAGTAATGTACAAATCCGAAGTGTAATTCACCCCATTTCTTTTGTTATATCGCAAATCGCCAATACTATTAGTCAAGTAATCCAATGAGCCGATATAGTCTGATGGATTGTATAAGGATAGGATATAATTAGGTGGTAGCATTTTGTAAAACGATCCTTTATATAATATAACAGACAGATTTGTCATACAAGATGAGTTCAATTCCTGATTTTGGTGGAATGCTCCCAAAGGAGTTTAAGAAAAATCGTTCGGAGAAAATGAAAAGCTTGGTATTCAAAAGCTTTTTCGTTTAATAGTATTAGGTCCCAGCTTCTCTGGTAAATCAAATCTAGCTTTTCATATACTTAAAGAGTCTCCACACGTCTATAGTCACCTTCACGTCATAGCACGCAATCCTGACCAAGAGTTATACGATTACATCAAAGAAAAATTACAAAGTTTTGTAACTTTCTATGATCCGGATGCTCCTCCAGGTGTTGACGCCATCAAAGAGATTCCAAATGCTTTACAGCTTGTTATTATTGATGATTATTCCAACGATAAGAAGCTTCAGAGAGATTTGTTTAGTCATTTCTTTACGTCAACTTGCGGTCGATGTGATCGCCTGCCCAATCTGCGCCCGAGTATCCACAAAAATCGACTTTGTTGCCAGGCTAAAAGCAAATACCATGAGATTTTGTACCTTGCAAATAGCGAAATATACGCTTGACTGCAGTCCAATGCTCAATCTGTGGGTTTTCCATGAATCTTGATACATAGCCATTTGCAAATGCAATGTCCGGCCGCGTCGCTGTCGTCAGATACATGAGAGCTCCGACCGCTTCTCGAAATGGCGCATCTACCTTGGTTGGAGAGTCGTTTGGCGCGAGCTTCGTGCCAATGTCTGTTGGACTTATAACTGACTTGCAATGATCCATACCGAATCGCTCGAGAATGTTATGGATGTAACGCCGCTGACTCATTGTAACGCTGCCGTTGTCGTTGTCTACAAGCTCAATGCCCACTATTGGTCATCTCAAAGCGATTCTTCAAGGCGATTTTCGTTTCTGCAATTAACGCTATTGAACCCCAGTAATCAACACATCATCGACATATACCAGAAGTAGCACGCATTGGCTGGTTGAAATCTTGATGTAAAGGCACGGATCGAAGGCTGAAACTTGATATCCAATCGAGCACAAAAACTCATTAAAACTTTCATTCCATGAGGGAGAAGCTTGTTTCAGACCATAAATTGCCTTGTCGAGTACAAAACAATCGCATCCCTTGTTAAGTTCAACCCCTTCTGAAGTAGTTCAATAAACAATTTTCTCCATCCTTCCATTCAGAAAAGCTAACACTGCATCCAATTGATCAAGTGGCCACTCGAAGTACTTCGTCAAGGCGATGACCATCCGTAACGTTACGTACTTGATCACAGGTGAAGACGTTCCTGTATAGTCAATGCCATAGTTTTGTCGAAAGCCCTTTGCCACGAGTCGAGACTTGTAATTATCAATTGAACCGTCGGCTTTTCGTTTGATCTTGAAACCCCCCTGGTTCCGATAGCATGTAGTCTTGACGGCAACTTTACAGCTCGAAAGACTTGACGAAGTCGCGTTGAATCAAGTTCCGCACGAATAGCTTTGCGCCAATGAGCTGGTCAGGTTCACTTACATCATTTTGACAAGTGGCTGGTTCGGACAAGTCGTAAGCTTCGACAGCGCTTACACTCGCACGCCAGAATGTCGGTGAAGTTGAGTCGATGTTTTCGTTCTCGGAAGCATGAGCGTCTTGGCCAATGCTAGATCCTCTTTGCACACGAGATTGCCGCTTGGTTCGATGTGGGCCCTTTTCTTCAGGAGCACTCGTTTCTTCCAGTCCTGCTTCACCATACATGGGATTTAAGGTTCTTTCTGATTGGATCTGTTCTTGTTGTCGCAGCTTGCGCTTACCTGTTTGCTTAAAATTTGTCGTATATGTGAAGCCGTTGTCTTCTATTTCGAGTAAGTCGAAGTCTATGTTTGCTTCCTCAATGTCGTCAAAGATGTTGCCTTCCAAATCACCAAAACTTGATGTATCAAACTTTACGTATCGACTGATCACTACTTTTGTGAGTTTGGATGTCGTAGATTCGATATGCTTTGGATACTTCTCCGTAGCCTAAAGACACACCAACTCGAGTCACTTGAGCCTCTTTTCCTTCGGAGTCAAAACGTTGGCCCGACACCCAAAGACACGCATATGTCCAACACTAGGCTTGAGCTTGTAAATGATCTCGTATGGAGTCTTGTTCCTGATTTTTGGTGAGGGAAGGCAGTCCTTGATGTGTATTGCTGTCATAGCAGCCTCTCCTCAAAAATTCTTGTCCAGTTTAGCGTGATGTAGTATGCCGCGTCCAATAGTCACAATCGTCCTCATAGCGTGCTCAGCTGCTTCGTTGGTTTGATGCGCTATTAAAACTGTTACATGCTGCTCAACACCCTCGTTCTCGTAGAAAACCTTTAGCGAGTTGTTTGCAAACTCACGAGCTCCGTCAAGTCGTACAAACTTGACCTCCTTTCCTAATTGAGTCTGGACCTTCAAAGTGTAAGTCTTGATTGCATCTTCGCTGTCCGATCTGGCTCTTAAGCAGAAACCCTTCATACATTCACTGGCCTCGTCCACAATTAGTAGTAGATACTTGCTCCCGCCAGGGGATACTTGCTCCATTAGGCCACAGATGTCAAAGTGTAGAAGCTTGAAGGAGGCAAAGCGACGCTTGTCAGGGTTACTTGGAAACGGTTTTTGGACCATCTTGCCCTCTTGGCACCCGCAAAAAATGCTCGGCAAAATTGACATTGATGCATCAGAAACGCCCTCAAATATCCACCAGCAATCATTTTGCAGAGCATATCACTCGGCGCGTGGCCCAGTCGTGCATGCAGGTCAATCTTGTTAGTTCATTCAGCCACGTTAGCCGATGGCCGTGGGCCGCAGCCAGTAAAGACCATCCACTAAGTCAGCTGTTGCCACCACCCCTTTCGAATTCATCGACGCAAAGTCCATGCGGGAACCGTCAAAAACCTTTCGAAGCAACCGCTTTTGTTGATCTGTGGGACATAAAGCAGGTTCTTGCTCATCTTTGGAACGTAAAGCGCATCTTTGATCTCGATGTCGCGTATGTCACCGTTGGGTAGCACCACCTGCGCAAGAACTGTTCCTACACCCATAATTGCAGTTTCGCTTCCATCTCCTACCGAAAGCTCGCCACAATTTTGTTCATCCAGGGTCCAAAACTTGGATTTGTCGTAGCATATGTGGTGCGTGGCACAACGGTCAATAGCCCACATGCCTGGCATTTCCTTGCCCGAAGACAGCTCGCATTCCAACGATGCTGCAAATGCGATCCGATCGTAATCGTTGTCATTGTTGTACCGAAACTGTACTTTGCAAGCTCCGCATCCACGATTTTACACGCCGCGTCGAGCTCCTCGATTGTCATCTTTTTGCTTGATCCAGCATCGTTTCATCGTATGCCCAAATTATTTTTAATATGTGCATTGGCGGGGCTCTCTTTTGGCACTAAACGCCTTGGCTGCTTCTTCAGTTTTCACCGCTGGGTCCTCTCACTTTGTCGCTTGATGTGCTCGTTTGTCAGCACCTTCACAACGTCTTGCGTCTGCAACTTTGCACTGCGCATTTCCAAGTTTGGCACGACGTTCTCGTAGCTTTTTGGTAGACTCTATAGCAGACAAATCGCGAGGTCCTCATCTTCCATCTTGGCACCGATTGACGCTGATGTTAAGAACCTCGTTGCAGTGATGCAGGACGCTGTCGCCTTCCGCCATTTCCATGCTGAAAAGTTGGCGCTTCAGGTGAATGCGTCCAGCCTTCTTTGACCCGCCGTAAAGTATCTTAATGCGGATTCAGGCAGCATAAGCTTCTTCGCAGTTGTCGACTACATGATAATAGTTCGTGTCCATATGTAGTTGCATCAAGCTAAACGCAATGTTGCTGGCTCTAACGTACTCATCGCTGGCGCGGGCATCAGAACCACGTGCCACACCGGCGGTGAGAAACACGCCGCGCATGTATCGGAATCACGTAGCGTAGTTGTCGCCGTTCAACTTGTCGGCAAGCACCCCTTTTTTGACGAGACATCTCACGTGGAGGACATGGTTGTTGGGCTTATAACCTGATAAAGTATTGAGGCCGCAGGGTAAGAAAGGCTGAAGAAGCGAAATGAAGAGTCGTTTGCGTTAAAGCGAAGACACTTGACCGAGAAAAAGTAATTTTGGAAGTGATTGATTTATTGGGGCTTATATCTATACTTCTCGCAACCTTCTACATGACGTAATTACCTTAAACCGTAAAAAGTAAACACCATGTTGAACCGCGGTTCGGATTGGACCGGGTTGGATTGTGTACGTTACATGAAACCTATAACCCTCAACAGCTTGAGACGAGGAATAAAATAATGTACTTGTAGAGTATGTTTTCGGAAAAGGTTGGGGTGACGCCCTCCTTCCAAGCGCGGGGGCTAAATGCTCGCGCGCTTCGGGCAGGTGCTCTCGGGCATCTGCAGGTCTCTAACGAGTCTCACCCTCGACCTTGGCCTCCGAGAAACCAAGATCTACGATATAGGTGAGCACCGCATTGATGACTTCCTTCTAATCCTGAAAAAAAAAAAAAACGAAGCCAAGACCGAAGTCACCGAAATCCGCCGCCACTGCAACCCGTCGTGCGCCACTCGACACGCCCGATCCCGAGAAGAAACCTGGCGCCACACTAAGAAGCTCGGAACACTCCTCGGCGATATTAAAGATCTATCCCGACGCAAGTCCCTGGCCACCCTCGCGCTCCACCGCCTCTGGTCCGTCTGGCTCCGCCCCACGTTCATCTCACCCAAGACACGCATTCGATTGTACAACACCTACGTTCTACGATTCTGCTGTACAACTGCGCCACCTGGGCTCTTACCAAGTCAGAGCTCCACGGCTTCGAGAGTTTCCATCGCCGCCAGCTTCGCTACGCTCTTGGCTATCGCTACCCCCGACCCATTTCGAATGCAAGACTCTACGACCTCTGTGATGAGCGGCCGCTGAAACTACGACTGACACAAGCTCGCTGGCGCCTGTTTGGCCATGTACTTCGCCGCAATCCCGACATTCCAGCTAACCTCCAGATGCGTGCCTACTTCTTCTCCACCGCAGCAAAATGGCGCGGACGTCCCCGCACCACGCTCCCCTCGACACTCGACCACAATCTTGTTTCCCGTGGCTCCGGCTTTCGACTCCGGATAGCACAAGACCTCGAAGTGGTACGTACCCTTGCACAAGACCGAAAGAAATGGAAGACCCTCACGACCTCGGTGCTGGATGCACTGCCCGCCGAACGAGACTCGACGTATGCGGACACCACTCTATGCCGTGGACTAGCCAGACTGAGCCTAGCACGTGCATACCTTGGCAACGCGATAACGTAATACAATACAATACTTGTAGAGTATGGTGTGTGGTACACAATTACACAATCGGCACAAGACCCTTAATTCATCGATAGAAACGGCACGTATGAGTGCGTTGTTCCCAGCGCCCGTGCGCTCGTACCCGACCTTTCCAGACGCCGTGCCATCGTCCACCTCGTCACCTTCTCAACCAGCTCCTTCGACCTCCATTCCACTATACCCTCTCCGCGTCCAGCAGCAGTTTGTACCCCGCCGTCTCGAAGATTTTGGGGACGGTGGGGCCTACCCCGAGCTCCATGTTGCCCAATTTCCCCTAGGAATGGGTAAAAAACTCGACACGGGGTCTCATTCGGGCACTCTAGCGCTTCAAGTGCGTGGTGAGGATGGTAAAGTGAGTTACGACGCCGTTGTGACGCAACAGCATCGGGACAAGACTAAAGTCTTTACGAAATTCAGCGACATTGTCGAGAAGGACGGAGACGCAGCAGCTCTCACGCTTCCAAGCAGAGAGGAAGAAGTTGAGACGGCCACTCGAACGCGAGAGGCGTTGCAACTTTTGGTCCAGGGCAAGGTCGCGAGTGCGTTACCGACGAATGTTGGCCGGCAAAAGAGCGTCAAGGATACGGCCCAGTACATTCGCTATACGCCGAACGATCAAGGCACGTCCGGCGTTGCAAAGCAGCGGATCATCCGCATGGTGGACGTGGCCAAAGATCCAATGGAACCCCCCAAGTTTCGACACACGAAAGCAGTGCGTGGTCCACCGTCTCCACCCGTGCCAGTCCTCCACTCACCACCACGCAAACTCACGGTCGCGGATCAGCAATCGTGGAAAATCCCGCCGTGCATTTCAAATTGGAAGAATTCCAAAGGGTTTACGATTGCTTTGGATAAACGACTGGCTGCCGATGGCCGAGGCTTGCAACAAGTGACGGTGAATGACAATTTTGCGAGTCTCTCGGAAGCGTTGGCGATTGCAGAACGGAAGGCCCGAGAGGAAGTGAATTTGCGGGCACAAGTGCAGAAGAAAGTGGCCATGAAACAAAAGGAACAGAAGGAGAATGAATTGCGCGAGCTGGCGTCCAAAGCACGGATGGAACGGGCTGGGATCCGAGCCGATAGTGACGAGGAAGCAAGTGCACCTCGCTCGAGTGACCACGAGAGTGACGAAGACGGGCGTCGCGAACGGGACGCGATTCGACGGGCGCGTAAAAAAGAGCGCGAACGGGAAATGCGGTTGGAAAATATGGGGAAAAAAGGGAAATTGGGGCGGGACCAAGATCGGGATATTTCTGAAAAAATCGCCTTGGGGCAACTTCAAGGGCGAGGGCACGAGGGCGGGAGTGATGGTCTGTTTGACGCGCGCTTGTTCAATCAATCGCAAGGAATGAGCTCGGGCTTTGGCCACGACGACGAGTACAATGTGTACTCGAAACCCATGGTCGATCGCGGAAAAGCGAGCGTGTATCGTCCGAAAGCAGATGATGGTGCCATGGATGCGGACAGGGACTACGAAGCGCTGAAAGAAGGGCATCAAAAGCGGTTTAAAGCGGACAAACAGTTTCGGGGCACTGAAGCAGTCGCGCAACGTGGTGGACGCGATGGCCCAGTGCAGTTTTCGTTTGACGAGGTGAAGAAAGAGGACGACGTGACTTCGTTAGTACGAGAGTCGATTGCTCGAAAAGAGAGTCGATCGCGATCAAAGTCTCCAGTACAAAAGACGCCGTCACCTCGAGAACGGAGCCGTTCATTGTCTCGATCTTCGCGACGTTCTCGTCGTCGTCGTTCCGATTCGCCACGACGTCGCGCCGTCTCTTCGTCGCGTTCGAGAAGCCGTGGTCGAGGATCGTCTCGACGTGCTCGTTCTCCGTCTCCGTTTCGTGATCGTGAGCGCTCAGAACCGCGGGGACGGAAACGATCGCCGTCACGTTCGTCGTCGTCGTCACGGGAGCGGGGGCGTCCACGTGCACGTTTGCGTTCTCGGTCGTACTCGCGCGGGCGTAGAAATCGTCGACGCTCGCGCTCGCGGTCGCGGTCTTGGTCTCGCTCTCGCTCACGTAGCAGAAACAAGCGACGCCGTCGATCACGCAGTGAAGACAGCGACGACGATCCGTTTGGACTAGATCAATTCCTCACGGATGCTCGAAAAGGAATTGACCGAAAACGCCGCTCTTCTAGTCGTGATCGTCGTCGTCATTAAAGAGAGGAATTCATCACACTGCCATCTGCGAGCTAGTGTCAATTACGTGAATTTAAATTGGTCCGAGTTGGTTATTATCCGTTTTATTAACGATTAAGCGGTATGTTAGATAAAGTAATGTCTATGTAGAATAGAGATAGTAGTAGTAGAATCATTACTACCCACGATTACTACTACATGAGCGGTGACAATAGTTTTATAGTAACGTATCTATTTGAGTACGTTAAAATTAGAGTACTACTTTATTCTCCCTTGGCGCTCGTCGCTTGATAGTCCTGGATCTATTTATTTGCACATGAATGATAGTAGGAATTACACCTTTGCGAATTGTTGACGATCTGGTGACGCGGTCACTGACTCCAATTTCACCTTCTGGTTGCACCACGTGCTCAATGTACTGCGTACTATTCTCGAAAGGAAAGCCTGAAACATGTGGAAAATTAATGAGGTATCCTTCGTCCACGCTTAAATGAGTCATGTAAAACTTGAGCTGTCTCATATGGTCCGACTTGAGTCCCGTCACGACAGCTTTGAGTTCAAGAAGTACGGGATTGTCCAATTTCAGATACAAGTCGACACGTCGAGAAGCTATTCGCTGCCCTTTATACTCGATAGGAATCTCCACTTCGGACAAGACGGTTATGCCTCGAGCTTTAAGTTCCAATACCAGCGCTCGCTGGTAGGTGGCTTCGAGATTGTATGGACCCAGAATTTGAAAGACTTCATTGCAAATTTTCGGCAATTCCTCTTTCAGCTGACTAGCACTCGTAATCCTCGAAAGATTTTTAGCCGACGCAATTGGAGCCTCTCCAAACGAAATCTTGTGCAGGTGTGCAGTGAGTTCGACAACAACGTCGCACGTTTTTGTCTCTGTAAATTGATTGTGCTCGGTTTGGTTGTCGCCACGATCTTCTGACGACAATGTATCGTCATCCTGCTCACGCACTTTGCTTCGGGTATTCATCGTGACGCAAACTTCAGGCTTGAAGGCAAGTTTATAGTAGCCAATCGGATTCAACGACAACTCAAGTGAATTACATAACATTAACATTATTAATTTTCGGAAAAGGTTGGGGTGACGCCCTCCTTCCAAGCGCGGGGGCTTAATGCTCGCGCGCTTCGGGCAGGTGCTCTCGGGCATCTGCAGGTCTCTAACGAGTCTCACCCTCGACGCGACGGTCTCCAGCACCAGGCCAAACCCCCTTCCACGCCCTTAATCGCGCCAACCGCATCCGGATTGGCTCCTTTAATGTGAATTCTCTAGGTTCGAAGCGCAAGAAGCACGTAACACTCCCCGAAGATCTCCGGCGCTACCGCGTCGATATCCTTGGCCTCCGCGAAACCAAGATCTACGATAGAGGTGAGCACCGCATTGATGACTTCCTTCTAACCCTGAAAAAAAAAAAACGAAGCCAAGACCGAAGTCACCGAAATCCGCCGCCACTGCAACCCGTCGGGCGCCACTCGACACGCCCGATCCCGAGAAGAAACCTGGCACCACACTAAGAAGCTCGGAACACTTCTCGGCGATATTAAAGATCTATCCCGACGCAAGTCCCTGGCCACCCTCGCGCTCCACCGCCTCTGGTCCGTCTGGCTCCGCCCCACGTTCATCTCACCCAAGACACGCATTCGATTGTACAACACCTACGTTCTACCGATTCTGCTGTACAACTGGGCTCTTACCAAGTCAGAGCTCCACGGCCTCGAGAGTTTCCATCGCCGCCAGCTTCGCTACGCTCTTGGCTATCGCTACCCCCGACCCATTTCGAATGCAAGACTCTACGACCTCTGTGATGAGCGGCCGCTGAGACTACGACTGACACAAGCTCGCTGGCGCCTGTTTGGCCATGTACTTCGCCGCTATCCCGACATTCCAGCTAACTTCCAGATGCGTGCCTACTTCTTCTCCACCGCAGCAAAATGGCGCGGACGTCCCCGCACCACGCCCCCCTCGACACTCGACCACAACCTTGTTTCCCGTGGCTCCGGCTTTCGACTCCGGACAGCACAAGACCTCGAAGTGGTACGTACCCTTGCACAAGACCGAAAGAAATGGAAGATCCATTTGACCTCGGTGCTGGATGCACTGCCCGCCGAACGAGACTCGACGTATGCGGACACCACTCTATGCCGTGGACTAGCCAGACTGAGCCTAGCACGTGCATACCTTGGCAACGCGATAACGTAATACATTACATTACATTAACATTATTAAGAAGTACTCTGTTGTCAATGTAGCAATTTAGTTGATATTGCGTCATATAATACTCGTGCGATTCTAATGCTGTCTTATTATACTACCCATTCGTCCGTTTAAACTTGTGTGCCACACACTTTTTGCGCAATGCTCGTCAGAATTTTGCGTCCGTAAGGAATGTAACTTGCCGAGTACCTGCATCGAAAACTCATAAGAATCTAGTGCCAGGTAAAAGTCCTTTGAAAAACGCACCAGACAGCAGCTCCACACTGGATTATCACCAGTAGCAGCACCACCAGACCGAGTTGTGGCGCCTTAAGAAAAAAGAAGTTGCCACGAATTTAGCCATCCTGTAAATTTTATCACGTTTAAACCGCTTACGTACCGCAAAAGCAACAATCAGCACTACGACAATCATTGCGAGATATATGATGGTTGCAATGCGTCGCAAAGGCTTGAACATGAGCTTGACCTGCTGCTTTGGACCTACTAGGAACCCCGACCTTTCCATTTTGCAATATATGTCAAGACGTGACTCTCTACTTGAAGTAGCAGACAATTTATCGTACCCGCAAAGCGAGATAATATTCCCAAGACTATAAGTGATGCCGAATTTAGTGCCATTATCGGATCCGGCAATCAAAGCGAAGGTCGACTAAAAAAAAGGTAGATCAGACGTGCATAAGCATTCACTCTTGTACGCTCATAATCATCATCCTTACTCCGAAGCTCACGAGGAACCCAAGTACAAAACACGACGCGAAGCCAATCATACGCTGTTTTTTTGTCAGACTCGGACATGTGCTCGTCAACATATCTGAATTGGACGATGCTGTCGAGCTCGTCTTGTTTGCACTCTTATTGTCGCCCGCTGCGCTTGCCAAGGATTTGCTGGCATCGCTTGCCACGCTCGCCACTTTATCGCCAGCGCTGCTGATCACTAACTTGATTTGATCCATCGTCAGAAAAACAATGTAGCATAATTTGCCCAAAATAAATTACGTAAAAGACCACCAGGAATAGTACAGTAAAATGAGCCATTTTGATGTCTTCCACATCAACACTGCTCATGCACAAATTTCTAAATCGTGCCCTTACTATTTTATCTCCTTGTATTATTCTTCCCAAAAGCCAAGACAATTTAGTAAATAGGGTACTCAAGCTACGTCACCTCAATTTATTGAGATGACGGTCGGTAGGGAAAGCGGTGCGCTATTGCTTCTCGCAAAGCTCCTGGTGATCTTCAGCTGTGCACTAGGAGTCGTGCTAGGTCTCTTTGTTCTTCTCGTCCACCGAGTACGCGAGTACGATGCCTCCTTGGGGCTCACGACATCGACACTGGATTCATTGTCTATCCGCAGTCTCTCCTCGCTCGAAGACCTGCAGCATTCTCACGAAACGTTCAAGCACATCTTTGCCGTGCAGTTTTCACTTGCATTAATGTGCTATATGAGTGTCTTTGTGCTAAAACAGGTACGGAGCTACAATTTCATGTTCCTACAAGCAATTTCTAATGGGATGTTTGTCCGCTAGACGTTCGCGATTCCTGGATCAGCCTTGCTGAATGTGTTTGCAGGAGCCTTTTTGCCATTCTCCCTGGCATTCCCATTAGTGTGCGCACTGACAGCGTGTGGCGCGTCGTGTTGCTATCTCTTGTCCAAGAACTTGGCGTCGGACGAAATTGTTCTAAATCTGAGTGACCGATTAGTACCAGGAAAGTTGCAATTATTGCGACAAAAGATTGAAGACGCAAGGGCCCAGAATCAGTTGCTCTATTTATTGCTCTTTTTGCGGATTTTTCCCTTCACACCCAATTGGTTTCTCAATATGGCGAGTCCGTGGCTCCAAGTACCACTTCGATTGTTTGCGCCATCTGTCGTTCTTGGACTCTTGCCGTATAATTTTATCACGGTGCACGCAGGTGCAATGTTGTCTTCTCTCAAGAGTACAAGCGACCTGATGGATCCACGGACGATTGGGTTTCTTATCTTACTGGCTCTTGGAATGCTCATTCCTGCGCTTTATAATCAGCAAGCCAAGGGTCAGAAGAGCGAGAAGCAAGAGCGCGTCAATACTAGAGTCAAGACAAACGAGAAAGTTGACTAATCTGCACAAATTATGAAGGTGCTAAAATAAAGGCTAATTCTTATCTCATCAGATATAGTATAATTCGATGTATACGAAACAAATATGATTATGAACTACATTAAAGCACAATGACTACTGTCATATCAGTAACCATGAAGTCACATGGTAATCCTAAAATATGACTGCTTTTCTTATTTTACGTCATTTACGTGTACCTTTTGGTTCAAATCATTGATTAAACATGGTTCCAGGTAAGACGCACGAAAAAGCACATAATATAAGTAAGTAACTCGCTCGTGCTACCCACCTAGGAGGTCGTGTGCGCAAAGAGCTCGAAGAGTGTCAAAAAGATTCGCATCTCTCAGGTGTGACGGCTGTGCCGATCAGTGCCACGTCGCTGTCTGAACTTCGTGGTTCCATCGAGGGACCCGAGGCGACGCCGTACGAAGGCGGTCGCTTTGAGCTTGAAATTCTCATCTCTACCAAGTACGTGCACCTGCTACTCGGAATGCTCTCCTTATAATCTTAAGCACTCTTGTATATGCGCGTAGATACCCGTTTGAACCGCCGCAAATGCGCTTTTTGACCAAGATCTGGCACCCCAACATTTCGTCACAGACTGGTGCCATCTGTCTCGACATATTAAAGGATGCATGGTCTCCAGCTTTGACCATCAAAACTGCTCTCTTATCCATTCAAGCGCTACTCTCGGCGGCTGAACCCACAGACCCACAGGACGCAGAGGTGGCAAAAATGTACCTCAATGACCACACACAGTTTTTGAAGACTGCACGGTTCTGGACGGAAAGTTACGCCAAGCCAAAAGACGCGGGAGACGACGCAGCGCTCTCGCGACTCATGGATATGGGGTTTCCTTCGGTACGTCCTTTGCTTCGATTCGGTCATTTTCGAATTATTTTGTGTATTTTTTCATCTGTTTCTGTATTTTTTAGGAAAAGGCCAAAGCAGCACTTCAAGCAACGAATGGCGACGAAAATGCCGCGATTGAACACCTTATTAGCACAATGTAACGGTTAAAACCTACAATTTACCCTTATCTAAGAGTTCAAAGACCACACGCGGGCACTATTTCGGCGTCGCCTTGAGCTGCCGAGCTCCTGCTTTTGCGGCCACCTTCTCGTGCAGCTTCTTTTCCAACTTTTTCCGCTGGTCCATCGTCATGTTCGACCGTGGCAACTTGTTGGTTTGGAACGCACGACGCGCAAATGTACGCACAGCGTCGCCACATCCATGAACTTCAGGTATTGCGTGGTCCAAGCAAAACTTCAAGTGGCAAAACTGACAGACATGACCAAGCATTGCAATGCTCGTCCGACAACGTCTTGGATGCTCACACGCACACTTGGAGCTCGTCGTGGCTTGTCGGGTCAGGAACGCGAGCTCGTCGGCACCGTCGTGGACGTCAGTACCCGTCTTTCCCTGCCGTTTCTTCTTTTTACTCTTCTTTTGAACGGTAGAACGTGGGCCAACGCGAGCCACGCGACTCATGTGCAGTTCTTTCAACAACGAAATCTGCGGCTCGACCTCGCATACTGATGATACCGAATTGCTGTCCTCTTGTTCACTATCCGTCGAACTTTCACTCGCTGACTGCATGAGCTGAAACACACTTGGCTTTACCACCGTCTTGACTTCGTCCTGCACTTCTGACTGTACCACCGTCTCGACTTCGTCGTGCACTTCTGGCTCTACTGTTATAACGCCTTTGGAGGTGTCTTTTGACTCGTCATGCACAATTGACAAGCAGGTCTTTGGTTCTTTTCGTACATTGCCAGGTTTCTGTGCCTTTGCCTTTGCCTCAGGTTGCGACTCAACGTGCGGCTTTGAAGGACAGGCTATCGTCATAAGAACATTGTCTACGGATCCGTGTACCATGTCGTCGTCTAGATATTCCTGGGCACTTTGGATCTCGCCAACTTCTTCAAAATGGTGCACTAACTTTGCAAGAAACTTGTGGGACGCAATCGTGTCTGTGTCACAGATCAAGGCCACATGGCGCTTTGCTCTTGTAATGGCAACGTTCATGCGACGGTCATCGGCGAGAAACCCCACTTGTCTCGACGCATTCGATCGGACCAAACTCATGACCACCGCCTCTTTTTCACAGCCTTGGAACCCGTCGACGGACCGAATCGCAAGGTTTGGATAGGAAGGAAGCAACAGCGCTTTCAGTGTCTGCACTTGCTTGTTGTACGGCGTAATGACAGCCACTTCGTCTTCTTTAAGTCCAGCAGCGAGCAAGGCATGGACGTGATTTGCCACAATTCGTGCTTCTCCTTCATTTGACTTGGACAAGTGCAACCCACTCGCTATTTCTTCACTCTCGTCTTCTTCCAGCTCACACCCCGCAGTATCCACCAGTAAAAGCGTTGCATTCAGCACCAAATCTTCTTCTTCAATCGCCACATGTGGCAATTCGTGCAATTTACGCCTTGCAACCGCTTCAAACGTCTTCAACTTGCCCTCGTACATTGCGCGCGAACTCCAATCGCTAATGTCTTTGTGCATACGATACTGCGTATCCAATAGCTTAACAACGCCTTGCGTCGACGTATACCTCGTCATTCGATCAAACAACGTCACTTCCAATCCTTTTGCGGCCGCCGTCTTGGACTTGATGGTCGGTGGCAATTGCAAGTGATCTCCCGCCAAAACGCATCGTTTGGCTTTCAGAATAGGGATCCAACACGAGGCTTCCAGTGCTTGCGCGGCTTCATCAATAATCACAAGATCAAACGTCACGTCTTTTAAAAGCTTGGACGCAGCACCGACGTTCGTGGCAAACACAACGTTGCTCTGGTGCACAATGTCACGGACGACTTTCTGCTCCCGCACTCGCATTTCTTTGCGATTGGCCTTCATTTCACGCCGTAATTGCGACCTGACGCTCTTCTCCCGTGTCTTTTGCCATTGCTTCTCCATCCCACTCACTTCTTTTCGAATGTCCTGCACCAATTCCGTGCCTTCTGCCATCTCAATCTTTGCATCCAAACAATAGCGTAATATTTGTGGCATGACACGGGCTGGGTGACCCAAACGCACGAGATTCAGCTTCTTCTTGAGCTTCGAACACGTCGTTGCGAGCTTTTCCAGTACATTATCGACTGCAATATTCGATGGTGCACACACCAGCACTTTGCACGCGTACCGTTCAATTGCTTGGAGGATCAATTCCACCACGGTCGTCGTCTTGCCCGTACCGGGTGGACCATGGATCAACGCCAAGTCCTTGGACGCCAGCGCGAATTGAATGGCTTCAACTTGCGATGGGTTCAATCCTGCATTCAAGGGTGTTATCACTGGTACTGGCATGTGCCAACTTGGTGCTCGATTCGAAAAGACCACGTCATGAACGGCTTGGGCAGGTCCAAAGTCGCCTTGTGTCAATCGATCCAGCGTCTGGGTGAGCTTCTGGTACGTCGCATTGTTCACGAGTCGATCCAGTGTCATTGTCGCTGTAAACAGATCCATTTCCTCGACGTCATCGTGGTCCGAAGTGATGGCGATCGTGATTCCACGCTCTTCAACACGGGCCACAAGGCCGGTTGGGAAAGGTTTGCGCTTTGCCTTACTCGTTTCAACGCGTAGTTGCACGAGATCCCCGACGGTAAAGTGGTGGGACTTGGCGTGACGTACATGAAGCGATGGGAACGATAAGTGCAAGACTGTGCGCCCAAAGAGACCCGTTGAAGCGTGAGCGAGCGTGAGGTGCGTCAAGACGTTGGGATTGATGCGATCGTCGAGCAGTACTAATTCGTGTTGCATGAGGGCCACTTCTTCTTCCTGCTCCATGGAAAGAAGACGACGTGTGGATGCCACCCACGAGGCGAGAGACACGGGCTGCAGCGGGGGAGGACCGCATGAAGTCTCGCTTTTCGTGGGCATATGTGAAAGGCGTGATATTAGGCTTAATGTTACATGACAAATACACAGAATTAAGCATCAAAGCTGTGCGCTTTAGTCTAATTAGCTAAAAAGGTGAGTGTATCATTCACCATTCGAGAATGTGTGTAGGAACCAAAATGGGTACGTATCACTTGCATGTACTAAATTGATGCTCGTCTTCTTCATAGTTTTCTGCGTCTTTTTTTGCTACCGTTAAAAGCACAAGTATCGTTCCTCATGTTTGTGCCTCTAGATATTGTGAAACGACAGCTAAACTTGCGTGTGCGTCACGGAATGCTGCTGGTGCCGGGTGTATGCGTAAACCGTGGAGAATGCAATAGTTTGGGCTATATGCGATATCGAAGTTTTGGTACAAATACAAATACTATAAAAAGAAAAAAGGCAAAAAAACGACATGTTTTTCGGTCTTATGGTTGCTCCATTTATTACTTCGCCAAAATCAATACTTTCCTGGCTTTGATCTCACTACGACAAACAGGACGGGTTGCTAAGACCCCTAGGCAAGACCCCTGCTTTTGTCATTTCGTCTTGCAATTTCGCAACAAGCAGAAGACTTTTCCATTTGACATAATTATGCTTCTTACCGGCATCGAAGCGATGATATTTACGGCCAACTGCCGCTTTCCATGGTGAAATCATGCAATATTCGTGATTCATTTTCACTCCTTCATATTTCCACAGACAATCATAAAAGCCGCAAGTGCGAGGCTTTACGTTCGTTTGACAAAACGGACATTGAATACTATCAAGCTGCCTTAAATCAAATTCTTCAAAGTGCTTGGGGTAGATAATTATCTCGTGATAAGCCTCACACTCCTCATTCTTACAATTTCCTTCAATATTAAGTCCCTGATGGACTCTACGCCATTTAGAAGCATCACATGAAGATTCATGCTCCATTAAATTTGAATTGTCCGACACATCGGCAAAAAATCGCGGCGGACATCGACCGCCACTCATTTTTCAACGAGATACAATTTATTTCGGCTCCAAATTATGTCGAAGGTAGCGTAAGCTGATTTTCCAAGTGTTCGCCCTCAAAAACAAGAGTCTGATCGTTCACCGCTATGCGCTCCATGACTCAAATTTTATTATAAGACAATTACCAGTGTCAGCCTATTGACAATATAGCTGCAAAATTTCCCCGTCAGTGTCTTGGTAGAAGTCCACTCGTCTCTTTTCTGGGTTGCCCTCGCTAGCATTCTCACTTATCAATTGCAGACCATGGATTACAAACGAATGGAGGATTTCGAAGAAATTTGCTACAGTTGGCTTGACCTTTTTCATGGAAAAGGATCATCAAAATTTCAAAGCGTTAAGATTAAGTAAGCTTTTTACAATGATGTCGAACAAGTTTTAGGGTTTCAATACGGTATTGTTGCCACAGCAATGAGCGCGAAATCATATTTTTCCGCATCCTTGGCTGTACTTTATCTTTGTATATCTACGCTCCTGGGACAATTCAGCCAGCAATGCAAAAAGCTGTATTTGTGCTTATACTGATCATAAACTAACCGTACAAGTGGTCACAAAACTATTCAAAAGGTAAAGAAACTTTAGTCTTTTAATGCAATACCGTATTGCATTATAAGAAATTAAACCAATTAAAGTGAATAATATATACGTCCACCACGCTGACCTCGTTAAGCGCGGCCGATCGAATGCACCACCACCATCGTCATTCAAATCATCTTCCTAAGCTGCGTCGTCACCGTCGTCCTTATCGTCGGATTCATCGGCTCTCTTTTCTCTTCTGCCCGCTCTCTTCTCTATCCCAGCCAAAACGATAAAATCATATTGACATTTGTAATTTGGCCTTTTAATCACGCCATCCCTGCCTCGCGATTCAAACCCAGCTTTAACTTTGTGCTGGTTTGCAAGAAGGAATCCAACACGGATCTTATTGATGATATTACAACTAGCACAAGCCTCGTAATATTTAGCAAGGTGACAAGATGCGGTAGCCACTTTGCTTGCAAGCATTGTATTGCTTGCACGTGTAATGCTAAGGAAAATAGAAGTAATGCTTCATGATGTATCACGTTTCTCGAAAATAATACTTTGAGTAAATAACCGTTAATTGTTATTAAACATCCATTTTTATGGAAGAGAAGAAAGTAATGATGGCACTTCTCAGAAAAAAAACCAAATCGTGAGGCATCATGACTGTGGCCACATTGGATGGAAACGGGCTCCGTCGTCGTCATGCGCAAGGCGAGACCGAAACAGTGAATGAAGCACCCTCCACTTCCGCCCCCCGACGCACACCAAGGCCGCAGAAAGGTTTTGTGGAGCTGCTCATGTCACCGCTGAGCTTTGTGCTAGGCGATGGGGAGCCCGAGGATCCGCAGGCCGCAGCCCGTCATTTTGCGCACAGTCTCCAACGACGGTATGGACAAGATGTGACGCCTCAATTCGAGCATACATCGTTTCGAGACGCAGTATCGACGGCACGGACAGCGTCCAAGTTCCTGCTCGTGTTCTTGCATTCGAACATTCATGACGATGCCAACTCGTTTTGTCGGTAAGAGCACAAGCGTCAGTCTGGCGTGACTCTCCAGCACTTTAATGAGCTTCTTTTTATGGATCTTGATTGTTACAGAAAAGCCATGTGCACGGAGCGGATGAGGACGTACCTGAACAATAGCGACTGCATCGTATCTTGGGCTGGTTGTGTACAGCATGCTGAAGGATTTGGCGTGAGTTTGTCACTTGGTTGTGCCACATTTCCATTCCTGGCTTTGCTGTCTTGCGTTACACGAGGAGTGAATGTGGTGGAGAAAATTACAGGTGAGATTTGATTGTACCCTAATTTGAAATCACGATTAAGATTGCGTGGTTGGTAGCCAATATACCGGCAGATGAGATTATTGAAAAGCTAAACACAGCAGTGGATCGCAATAACCAATCGTTGGCGACAGCACGCCACCTCCAGCAACAGCGAACAGAGACGCAGATTCTGCGCGAACAACAGGATCGAGAATATCAAGAGTCGCTCGCAGCCGACCGTCGTCGTGAGCAAGAAGCTCGTGAAGAGGCTGAACGAATGGAGAAGGAACGACTGCTGAAAGAAGAGGAAGAACGACGTGTGCAAGAGGAAAAGTTGATGCAAGAAGCGGAAAAAAAGACGACGATTGAAGCGAAACGAGCTCGGATTGCTGGCGGCCCAAAGACACGCACGCCACCGCCAGATGCGCAATACAAGACGGCTGTGATCAAGTTCCATTTGCACAATGGGACACGACTGGAACACATTTTCTACGCACATGATACGCTCAATACTGTGCGCGACTTTATCGATGTCGAGTTTTATGATCGTGAAATCCCAATTCATAATTATGAATTGGCCACGAATTTTCCAAAAAAAGTCTATGGCCCTGACTTACTAAATGTCACTCTTGCGGATGCGGTATGTACTGCAATGATTGTTGCGTGCTTACAGTTTCTAACTTGTGCTTGACGTGCTTAGGGCCTCGCGCCACAAGCTCTCGTGTTTGTTCAAGACCTTGATTCGTAAATGCGCTTGCGGACTGTAAGGCAAAGCTGCATGAATGTGTCTTCCCTACTGCGTAGTAGTCCTGAAAATAATAATTTACGATTTTCCCTTGCTGCGTAGTAATCCTAAAAATAATAAATTACAACTATAAGAAGATTTTTTTGGAAATTAAAAGTACTACTACTATTTCTAATCGAATTTATAATTGAAGTGCGCATTTTTTGCCCGAAGCCGCACGGTACATTCGATCATGCAATGCAGCAGCCTGCTCATGAGACTCCGAGCTGACTCCAGTAAGAATCACACGCTTGACACCTTGTACACTTTCCGCCCAACGCAGCGAGTCAAAAATGCGCTGCGAGGCCTCGGCTATGTCTCCCCGAGGTGAGAGATCGACATATGCTCGGACGCGGTTTTGCAATGTCGCTAACTTGCCGTGAAAGTCGATTAGTACCCAGTGACACACATTCTCGTCATCCGACGTATCCAATTTCTCGGGTGCATTGGACTGGTACAAATATGTGTCCACATCAGGAGCGTAGTGCGTGATCAGCTGTCCTGGCGCCTGTTGTGCCTCTTTTGTTTGCATCTGTACTTCCTTTTGAATCGTCACTACCTCGTACTGTCCTCCTAAAAGCGCTGCATTCTTCTCCAGCACCTGTACCAGCGCTTTCTCCGACACACCTCCACGCCGGAAGATGATCAACTTGCGTTCTTCCGCAACAATCTTGACAACAGTCGACTCAATGCCCACCTCGCAGCATTGGTCTTCTGTTGCCTCGAGAATACTTAAATTCTCGCATGTCCCCAGGTCGTCCATCACATGTTTCGCCGTCGTCGGCGATACGTGTCCAAATCGATTGGCACTCGGTGCCGCGATTGGTATCTTTGCTTCTTTCAGTAAAGTCTGCGCAATGGGATGCTTAGGACAACGGAGGCCAACGAATCCCGTGTGCGCTGATA
The DNA here is from genome assembly GCA_001695595.3 of Plasmopara viticola. Lineage (NCBI taxonomy): Eukaryota > Oomycota > Peronosporomycetes > Peronosporales > Peronosporaceae > Plasmopara > Plasmopara viticola. The sequence goes on from MBPM02000062.1 coordinate 65,976, forward strand.
GCGTTAGTGGGAGGTCGGAAATGGCCTTGGCAATAAGCGTCAACGGTCCCGGCCAGAAAGCTGTGCCCAGGCACTCAAACACTCGCTGACCAGTTGGCGTCATATCCACAAGCTGAACGGCATCCTTAAGAGAAGGAACGTGAACGATTAATGGATCCGTAAGAGGTCGCGCTTTTGCTGTGAATATTGACAACACAGCGTCGGGATTGAGCGCGTTGGCGCCCAAGCCGTAGACAGTCTCCGTTGGAAAGGCCACGAGTCGTCCAAGCCGCAATTGCTGCACCGCCAAGGCAAACCCTTCACCATCTGGTCGAAGAAGACGTGCCATTGGAGACCAAGAGCGCTTATGAGCACAAGAGTGGAAAGTGCACGCTGACTGGTGACAACGTTTGGTACAGTGTACCAGCATACTTGATACATATTGACACTCTAGAACTTTACCAATATAATTGTGAACAATAAAAGCTTGCTGAAATTGGTTGATCCTTTGAGTTGTCAAACCAACTGTAGCAAAATTCGTCGAAAGCCTCTGCTCGTCCAAAACCACTGGCCTGCACTTCACAAACAAGCTTGCGAGCTCAACGCCAAGTCATGTCACTAGTTGCATTTCCGGTGTTATGGAAAAATGCTCAAGAAAATGATTTGGGAGGAATTGTCGACTTGCAGCTGGCCGAGTTGCCCGTGCAAGGGGCGCAAGTGAAGGACTTGTTTCCACTTCTTAATGCAAAGATCAATGCTCAATCTCCATCTGTACGTCATGATCTCGAAGTGGAACAATTACTTTTGTATGGAACACCAGTGAGTCGTGTGCGTACGCTGGACGCTTTGATTCCCGAACTAGAAGGGAGTCCACGTTTTATAGCTATACTGCGAGCGCATGCTAGTGGCAGAATCGCAATCTTCATCAAGACATTGACGGCGAAAAAAGTGCAGCTTAATTTTCAATTGTCTGACATTGTTGGCCATCTCAAGAGTAAACTTGGGGCCAAGGAGCGCATAGCGGCAAACAATCCAGATCTTCTATTTGCGGCAACACTTTTCAAGAATCATCTTACGCCTCGTTCGTACGGAATCGAGAGCCTTAGTGAATTGTCTCTTATTAAAAAAATGCCACCGCGTATTTATGCCGATTTGCCGGACATTTCGATTCTAACGGAGCATGAAGATTCACGTGATGTTCCCAAATGGCGTATAGGCTATCAAGGGCTTAATATTGAAGGGAAATGTGAGTGTATAAAGTGTGAAGCTTATCAGAAGATGGTGGTTTGCCCCAAGCAGTTTGAGGCCTTTAACCTTCTGCAGCATGATAATATTCACTGCCCAATTTGTTTTACAACGGTGAAGCCTCGCACTTGTGGTTTTTCCAACTGTCTTTGGAAAATTGACGGAATAAAAACAAATAAGCATTTCATTCTTTCGCAATGGAAAAAGGCATTTGGCAACAAATATTATTGCCTCGATGCCGATAAAACGCACAATTTTGGCCCATGGAAAAGTCTGTTGATTGTTGCAAAACCGCCCGATGAATTGACAGAAGTCGTATCGCCGCTAAGTCGGTTGAGAAAAAAGTGCACGATTTGCTGGGGCAAGGTTCGCTCGGTTGTTAAATGCGTCCCAACGACTGTCGGCTGTGGACATAGCTTTCATGATGCCTGCATTGACAAATGGGCGGGATGGTGTGTGAAGAAGGGGGTCTTGCTAAGCTGTCCTGTGTGTCGTAGTGAAATCAAAGCGTGAATTTCAGGCTTGGTGATGTGAGCGTAAACTGACCAATTTATTGTTGTTTTGGTTACCTTTCGTCTTTTTCTTATTATTTGGACTAACTTCTTTTCAATCGGTCTTTTATTCATCTGGATGATGTATACAAGCAAACATTTGTAAATGTAAATAAGGCTATGCAGAAGAGAGCGAGCAGGATGTGAAAATGGGAGCCAACGAATCCGATAGGAAAGACCACAGTGACGATGTAGCTCACGAACATGAAGAAGGTAACGATAAGAATGATGCATTGGACCAGCCGCGCTCACCGTCTAGAATTGTTAGGGACATTCATTTAACATATTTTTTTTATGCAATACGGTAATGCGATAGAGGATGACTACACTTTCTTTGCCTTAAATAATAGTTTTATGAGGTTAACTTTACTACAATTATGGTGACATTTACATCTTTTTGGACCAGAATATCAGTTTTGTGGAATGGAGAAAAATGATGTCGGAATTACTGCAATAATATCAAAATTCACCGAATTTATATAAATCTACTGGTGTATTAATATTTACGTATCTATTCACAATGATAATGCCGCATGAGTCATACAAATGGTACCTGAAGCCAGAAATTATGTCACAGCTTGCACCCTACTTTTTATCACATTGAAGCTTCCTTGAGATTCAAGCCAATATATAAGCTCCTTCTTAAAAAGTTGTTGAGTGATGTATGATAGCAGGTTTGCTCTTTCCCACTCGGTCCAAGGTTCGCTTTAAGAGCCGATCAAACCATAAAGGACAATCTCCCAAAACCTCAAAATTATGGGCTTTCACGATTTATGCTTTAAATATCGTAAAACATACTTTGGCCACAGCCTTTACACTTCCAGTCGGCAATTTCAATGAGTATGCATAATGGGTTTTAGGAGTAGAAGGACAATATACAGTTTTCCGAGTCTTACATTTCGGGCCAATGACAGACTTGCGGTGAATTAAATTGTAGAAATTGCTCGATATAGCCGCGCTTGTGTGCTGACATATGGCTTGTATTCCAGGCTACTTTGTGGCTCAAGCTCTTGACGCTTTCGACGCTTGATAGGTACACGAGCTAGTTTCCAAGCCTTATCGAAAGAGCATATGTTCGTTTCAATGTTGAGTCCGGCGTCAAAATTGGAAGCTAACGCGCTAAAATCTGACATTTGGTTCTATCGATGGTTCGTTATCAGCTTCCTCTATAAAATGATAGCACGAAGGCTAAAAAATCAAGTGTGCAGCCAAAAGGAGATAGTGCAGTTAGTAAAGAATATCATTAAACGGCCGAGAGAAAAGTACTGGAGCTCGATTCAGCTGATGCTTAAGCTGCGATTACTTTGTTTATGCCTTGATCTATACGGTGATATGTCATCGATAGCTGCAACTTACTGCTGCACGCTGGGGATTAAGAGACGCGTGACTAAAAGGGGAGTTATACAAGCCTATCTTGCAACTAACAACCGATTTCTTTTGACTCTAATACTTGCACCTTGTTTTGACAATACTTTAGGCTAACATAGCACAGCAAAGAGTTGCTGATGCGCAATGATTTTAATGTTGTGAGTCCGACCGAGAATCGTAATTAGTCTTCATTGAAGTAGGCAGCTAATACATATATCAATGCAATTTTCGAGAATTTCCGGCCCACAACAGACAAAACCGAATAGACTAGGTTGCAAGGACCCAAACAGGGCGTGAATGCAGTAGTTTATTTTGAAGGTTGAGTCTGCTGATACCAAGGGCTGTAATGAAAGCGTGTAAGCACTACTAGGGCAGATCGTTCCGTGAGTCAAAACAGACAGCTCGCAAGTCTTACGTACTATGACCAGGAACTGCGTACGGAACTTAATCATTATCGTTCCTGGTAGGTTATTAACGAATATTTTTTTTTGACGAGAGCACATATTGCTTGTATTGTATAAAGCGTTTGCAGCGGAGCTCAATTGATTTTGCTGAGTGAATGAATCGTGAGTTCACGTCTCTAACCTTTATTCGATACTTGGAATGAAAAAAGGGTACGGGTCACATATAGCTTATTACAAAGCTTTCGGATTTGTCGAGACCATGCTCTTAACTGCGGTCTGAACTTTTTATAGATAATACATCAGTTCCTTGTGGATTAAATATTTTACAATTGCTAATCGTCACTATGATATCTAGCAGTATGCTTCAAGGCGGTAAGCTGCTTTTCGAAAACTTTACGGTAGAAATGCCGCCTTCTCATTGATGTTTAGAGCATCACGTAACTTGAGCTACACAATATGGAAATATTGTGACGCGCACTGAGTTCGTGAATATCTACTACAAAAATTGTCCGCCGCGGCCTCTATTTGAGAGCTTTCTGAAGCTGTTGCTAGCAGAAAAGAGCGATGGGGCAAACTTGTGATGTTGTGCTCAGTGTAGACCGTCTTTGGAAGCTGGTCCGTAGCTCGGGGCAAAAGGTACAAATTAGTGCTCTTTCTTTTGATCTTCACGCACTCGTCGGAAATTCAAAGAGTTTTCCTATCTCTTCCGCTCGTGTCCACCCGCAAATATTGCAGACAAGTGCATTGTGGCGAAGCTATGTAGCAGTCATCGCTACTGAATTAGTAATAGTAGTGATTATTAATATATAGTCGTAGAGTAGCTGTATGTTGACATAGTGGTAAGGAAATTTGGCAAGCAGTTAGTAATATGATAGATAAAGAGTTTTTCTCTATTGCCAAACTGCTTTTCACACTCAATTTGTCACTCGAATTTAATTGTAATTGCATGTCGACAAAGTTGACAAATGTGCAGGGCAAAGCATGCAGGAGTGACAGCGTACGGACTCGTTGAGACATCTATGTAGTTGGCTGTTTTTATTTTGGCGAAGCGAAAGGGTGCAAGAAGTACAATTTTAAATATTGCACGTATGCGGGGAATAGCTTGCACATTGACTTGGCTTCAGTAGTGAACTATTTAAAAGATTTGCAGGCTTTTGAGGTGGATATCTAGTATTCTCTTTAGTGTTCCGCGAATGGGTCTTCGGTCGAGCCAAACAAAAAATGTAATATTAAATCTAATAGGCATTGCGTGCGTTAGTTTTATTTAGTACGTTGAGCCGTGAAAAGCATGCAGTTTTGCCCAAACGCAAAAAGTAGATCTCCAATGTCAAACCGATCACTTCATTTTTTTCTTATTGAGTACGAAGATCTTTAGCAATCCCATGCACTTGTATATATAAATCTAGCGCCGATGTTGTCCACAGAAGATCTGTGATCGATGTAATTATCGTGGTGATCACATTAATTAGTGTCTAGAAAAAAGAATCCGAATGGAGTTCTTGGTGGGTATTTATCCTTATTCGCCGTTATTAACACTTGTACGGATCGAACAAGCGCCAAATTTCTCGGCCACCGCCGTGACATTGTGATTTTTGAATGATCGATGTTATTGATACTCCGTCTGTTGTTACCAAAAGCTACGCTATGATATAACAATGTACCAAAGAAAATTCACGATGACGTTTAGGAAGAGCATGACTTTCCGCATACTGCACGGGCACAGTACTTTCGTATCCAAAATGCACTCAATCGTTATTGAGAACGTTGCTTTGTCACTACTTGAGCTCTGGCGTCGTCTTTATATGGACACCTATATGACAACGCTTTCGACGAGAGAAAAACTTCAAGATCTGAAGATGCTCAAAGCCAATGTAGCGTGTATATTTTGACTCGAGGTTACGACCTCTGCGTTCAAACGCATGAGCTCAGCAGCCGGAAAAGACTCCGTGAACATTTGCAGTGAATACCGTACATCAAGGGCCAATTTTTCAGTAAGCACCTCCGTATTTCCATCAATTTCGATTTTTTATATTTGCCAATTTGTCTTGCACTAAGCCTACGTGATCCAGGGACCATGCACAAAGGGCTTATAGTGCTTTCATATTGGTAAATGGTTTGTGTTCAGAGGTCCTGAGTCAATCAATGATGAAAATTTTTCTGCCTTGCCAATCGAAGACAAGTACCTACAATACCAACCCCTTTGATACGAAGACCCGAATAAGAATATACCAAATTCATCAGTACTCTCTCGTCTTAGGACTTGCGAGATATACGCAAAGGCAAGCATACAAATGTATGCACTGCCTTAATCGACTTTGCCAAAGCCTCTGACAGCGTGCTGTGCCCTGCGTTAGAAATGGTCTTTCCCTGGTGCAACATTTACAGCACAACCGAGTAAATTTCATTGTAAGACAAATCGGTGAGACCTTTGGTATACCCTATATAAGTACTTTGATACAGGAACAACATGTTAACAAGTCGCCAAGATAACAAGCGACTGATTGTTTGTGGCCATCGTTGATACAACTACTTAAAAATGGCAGCATAAAGTATGTATATCTTGATAAAACTTCATATTTGCAGCTTACGCCCGCCAACCAGCCGCGCGAGATAAACAGCGGCTAAATAAAATCACCCTTCTTGTGTCATGCCATTTTTGAAGCACTTTTCATGAAGAAGTATAATAATTGACACCTTTCAATCAATTTTGTGGAATTTTCATGTCTTCCATCGCTCCTATTTTGCTGCAAATTTATTTTCACGTATCATTTGCGAAATATATGGTTAGATAGCGAATGAGAACGGACTAGGCACTGCTTGATCCTGCTCCGCAGCTGACATTCCTGTCGTTGGTGACGCTAGCGCTATTTTTATTTAAGAATGACAGCGGAATGCAGCTTTAAGAGAGTAGAAGCTCAAGTAGTCTCGTACGCCGCATATTTTCAGCGAAACAGCTTGGATCACTTCCAAAGTTTTAGCCTCTTGGCTCTGGCAATTTAACCTGCGATGATGTATTGCAATTAAGACTTTGAATTGATTATTAATAAACATATATAAGCCGACTTATACTTTATCCGGAAAAGATACAACGTTGAGGGCATATTCTACAAAAATGTAACTGATATGGCATAGTTGGATTGTTCACAAATGTATGGCTAGATAGACGATCAAGAGCTTGTAACTCAAAAGATATTTGCTGGTAAGCATACCTCAAGGCATAAACAAAAAGGCTTCGTGCAGTAGCCATAAGGTGCTGGAAATGGGGCGAGACATCTTGCAAATTGCCCTCCACATCGAGTTGTGATAAAGCGCACCGGATGAAATAATTACACAATTAACACAAAGCTAAACGTCCTTTGTAACGCCAGGCGAAGCTCGAACAAGTGTCTTCCTTGATGCCGCTGAAGCATTGAAGAACTAGAATTTCAGCACTCATTTTAAATCCAACCGACAGAAGTATTGTAAGACTCACTGTACGTGTCCAAATAGCCGACTAGGTCACGTTTCTTCCGTTATTTTTGCTGTGAACTTTGCGTGATCCAATCAAAGTTATCTTTACTCTTCAAAATCTGTTTAGTTTACATGGCTGCTTACAATGTAGCGGAGAGCATGATTTTTTTCGGCTGCGAAGACACACTTTCGAGAGCTGGTGTAAGACCATCGATTCCTATCACTTTAAAACGTTGCCTTAGATGGCTTAAATGGGCGCCCAGTAACGAACGAATTATTTTCGGCCGCTAAAAACAAACAATAGAAGCAGTTACAATGAAAGCAATTTCATGATCAAATGGATACATTTTGCCGGGCTCGATAGCTCTTGCGACATCACTGACCACTCGCGTACCATGAACTAATCGCCGTAGGGGCTTTTTCCTTAAAACTTATTTGTGGCCATCCACCGAATACAGTGTCTATATAATCGACACCCGAGACGTTGAGCAGCTCGAAACGGGTGTTGGTAGAAGTATTGTTGCTCTATTGAGCTTATGAAGAGCATGATCTCGTATTACTCCTCTAGTTTTGCCGGCGATTCTCCGGACACTATACACTTTAACTCCTTTCACAAGCAATTATTGATACCCTTCAAAATTTGTGAGCTCAAGTACAACGGACGCTGTATACGCCAGTCAAATGATACTTTTGTATACAGCAAGGCGGATGCGTCTTCAGTTTTCAAGAGAATTCTCACCTTAGAGTACACATCCACAGTCCGGTCTAAGTACTCGATAGCATTTACTCCTTCGGTGTTCTGTGCCTCTGACACATTTCGCGGTGCATTAAGCAGGTGCCTATACGCCGTTACACAACGACTCAGTTACCCTCAAATTAAGCTGCACTGTCCAGTGTCCCTGGAAACACGGCTTCTTTGCAAATTATGGAGACTTTTGTGATACAAAGCAATCGATTTTCTCTATTTATATCCTTACGTAATTCGAGTAGATCTAAGATGCCCGCTCTAAATGGTGCACTTGTGAGCCTCTATCATTCGCGGATTAAAAAATCTACTTGCAGAACTATGCTTACAACCCGTTCAACAGTGTTCCGCAGGCGGTTTACCAACTCATATGTGGAGTTATATTGCTCTCTCCGACAGCCATTGCTACCAGCAGGTCTTGGCTACCCGCTGATGAACATCATCACATTCAGCACCTATCATACTTTTTTTGGCATATGCTTGCCCAGGTTTTATCTCGAAAGGGATGTACGCCCAATAGGGAAGAAATCACGACTCACCAAGGCCCCACTACGCGGAATGATGCAACATATAGTGACGTCATTGTCTCGCCAAAGAACATATTCGTGTCTTCCGGCCACGGCATGCCCAAAATTAGATCATCGTTGTCTTTGTCAAGATTTCTGTGCTTTCAAAGTATTGAACTACACAACAAGACTTGCTTAACCCTACTCATGTCTTAAACTGTTCCTTTAGCCTGTCTATTCCGAAGGATGTACTCGCGTTCCCGCATCAATCAACCGGTTTAAGTTGGCTTCAATCGCTCACGGGCGTGTAGAATTTTGTGACGCACAGAATGTATCAAGACTAAGATGGCAATTTATACCTTTGTATAGCTGCGTGCACAACAAACGGTCCTCCGCTACTTTCATTTTTTTAAGACTTTTCATGCGCGAAGGGCTACGTCTTCGCGGTGTGTATCTACTCCAAATGCTCAATTGAAAGACCAAGGCCTTCTTTTACGTAGGCGTTTTGCATTAACTGGTGACTAGCTCTTCAGGTGCAATTTTTGCCAGCAGCTTCTTAAAGCTTTATAGTCGTCGTCTCCTTCAAGACAGACTCGAGTTATGCCTTTGCTTACCACACGCCGTAAAAGCGATGCTGCTGTACTCTTCTTCAAGACAGACTCGAGTTATGCCTTTGCTCACCACACGCCGTAAAAGCGATGCTGCTGTACCCTTCTTCAAGACAGACTCGAGTTACGCCTTTGCTTACCACACGCCGTAAGAGCGATGCTGCTGTACTCTTCTTAAAGAGCAACTTCAATCGCCTTTGTCGCTGCTGCCTGCAAATCAATGAGCTGAGTACGGTGTGAACCTAATCCTACAGCATAGTCACTTTGATTATCGTAAAATAGTGACACCCTGACAAAGGAGACACCTAATTTGAATCATGAATATTTTATTGAGATCTTGCTGGTAGGAAAGGAATTGTGAGCGGTGGCGAAACTCGTAAGTGATGGGCAGAAACGCTGCTTAAGCTGTTTCTCTTGTGCTCACAGCTTACAAAACGCATCAGTGTGAGTGAACACTCACTTTGACCTTGCCTCACAAGTAAAGGAGGGCGAACGCCACGCGCGCTTAATCATTTGGATTAAGAGCTGCCTTTGCGGCTACTTATACCTTCTTAAACAAAGGAAGATCTCTTTTTCTTTGAAGGCTAGAACCTTTAAATTTACCGGCTTGAACTTTGCAGTAGGTGCTTCCACCGGGGAAGCGCAAGCTGCCTTCTGCCTGAGCTTCAAGTATATACCTTACTTGCAAAGCTCGAACACTAAGGTTCAATTCGGCGGCATGGCAGCAGGATAGCTGCAAGTGCGGCCCGTTAAAGTCAGTCATTTTTTCAGTCTGCATATATCCGATACTGAAAGGTGATTTTTTCTATCGAAGTCTTTGCAAGAGTTCGGGTAGGCGATCTACCCTCTTGAGCGTAGAATTAACATGAAAGTATCGCCAGGTTTAACGGGATCACCAGACTTTGCACAGATGAGGCGCAAAGAAGATAATACAATCGTCAGGTAAACGACCAATCACTATATTTAGTTATGAATCGTCGATTGCACAATAGATTGAAGCTCAGAGGCCGCTTCATTTGAGATCATACCGTTTTCTTGGGCCTAATTGTTAAGCTTTATTAGCACTAAATATAACCTGTATCTCCAATCACCATTGAAGTACCTTTCAATCGGAATAACCTTTCATATAACAGTTTGGCTGTATGTAACGGCCCACTACATGCAGCCAATTCTCCTTATGATGTGAGAAGGCTGCATCGAAATAAACAAGTTTTGAAATGTATTTTATTGCGTGCAAGAGGCTCACTATCGTGACGTATTGCTCCTTGAACAGGTCACGTTTTGTTGTGTAAAGATAGCGTCCGCTATGCAATGCTATCATCACAATTATCTCAGAAAGATTAATTGGCTGTCATGTTGACGCGAGTGAGTTAAGTAGCAGGACAGCACGAACATAAGAGCTAACGAGAACAGTAAGAATGCAGTCTATTGAGCTCAGAATTCAAATGCGTTACTAACACTGACGTGTTGGCGATAATGCAAACATTCGCAATAAGCTCACCGATCTCGACCAATCTTCGACTCATTGCGAACATTGAGAGGCTATTTATTTCTTATTTACGGCCAACAAATACGAGCTTCGGTTAAATCTTACATAATTGTCGTAAATAGTACTTGTCTTAGTAAGTATTGAAGGCTATGCGCATCTCGTAGTTACTCCATGGTTGCAGAGGACGACTCGATGACCGCGAGAAGAGCTGCCAATTCAAACAAGATGGTTCTAGCAATTAGCTTAGGCGTAAATTTTAAGCAACACACGCTCAAAAAGCTTCTTTGTTCTGCAAGAATTACTGCAGAAGGTATTGTGTACTTTTTACGATAGACTTATACAAAATTTCTTTTATCTAGTTGTGTTTACCGATTTAAAAATGCGGCGAATTGACAGATAGTTCTGTGTTGATTAGGTAACAAAAACGTAGACGTAGAATCAGAGATGCCGTTTTGTAAATGTAAGCTTATTCTTGTTAAGAAACACCACTTTTACGCTTGTGAGCTGGCCGTATGCATTAAGCTCAATCGACTATTTTACGCCCTCTATATTATGTGCAGCATATAACACTTCGATATTGAGTGGGCGAAGCCTTAAAACAAAAAAATCAGCGACAATGAAGCAGCGGACCTAGCTGTAAACACTTTTCTTCCATAGACACACGGTGTTTCAACGGAGAAATCACTGCAAAGAGTGATCTTTTAAAAAAAAAGGACGAGAGGATCACATCATCATAGGAAGTATACAAAACGCGCAAGAAGCATACTTATTTTTGTAGAAGTGCCAATATATAAGGTGAGATGCCGATTTACTCACACATACTTATTTGTCGAGAAAAAGCCTAACGCGCTTAAACTTTGTCTAATGTCTGTAGGATTTTCGATAATTGACGGTATCAATTGAGAGACCCATCGAACGTAGATAACCCAATTTAAATTAAGCTAAAACGGGTGAGGGATCAAGCGAAACAGCAACAACAATGCAAAAAACCTTGCTGCTATTTTCCTACCTTAGATGTACGGTTCCGGCGAAAGTAGAAACAAACCGAACGTGAAAGAGTCAATTGCACAGCAAGCACACGGTCGGCTCGAAAGTGCACGGGTCGTACTTCTCGAAGATATCGAGCTTGGTCTTCAAAAAAGGGTGATCAATGTGATCGGCAATCCGACCCTTGAGTTCCAATTTATTGGATCAATCAGAAAGCAGTTGTCAATCTATCGCGAATATACATATACATTGTTTTCAGCGAGAAAGAAGGCATCTTCTTGTGTCCATATGACCTAGATGGTAGTCAGACGCTCTAAGAAATCAAAAACGGTTTCTTGCGAGTGTTTCAAGAACTTTCCGCATGATCAAAATCTTATTTACATCTTACGAAGAGCAATTACAAGCTGCATTTACGATTTAAAGTTTATCATTCAAAGTATGCATTGTTTTAATTAAGCAGTCGGATGTCTCTTGTCCGTCTCAGCTCTACAATAGTTGTGCAACGCACTAAGAAACAGCAGTCGGTCCAGTCTCATATCAAATATAGCAGAAGTAGCTCATTCATCAGACTGCATCCGATCCTTGAAAAGTGCAGACGCAGCCCAATGTAAACCGCCACAAGCTCTTTAACAAGACCTTAGGCACAACCCTAGGAGCCAATCATTTTTTTCAAGTTTTGAATATGTGATAATCCTGATTTGGAGTCAGATACAGCGCATAAAGCCATTGAAAGACCGCCGCAAGGTAGAAAATAAAAATGAAATTAGTCTCTTATCTGATTACGGACGCATAAAACAAGTTGCATGGCCAATGGGAATGTAGCATCCGCCGAAAGCGTTGGTACTGCATCAAATGCCAATTGTCTCTAAACTGAAACGAGTGGCCAACATCTTGACGCAGGTAAAAGGTAATTCCACTTATATTTTGAACCGTTAAGAGCAGACTTTATGATATTTACATTTGGACATTGTATTATTATAAATCGTCAAGCGACAGAAAATTAAAATACCGCGATGAAATATGTGTGCCAATTAATTATACAAAACTTATTGATCGGTGATGACATTGCAAATGATAGTAGTACTACTATGTCGCTATCGGTAACTTTATCGGTTCGACTGTTTGTCAAGAGCATGAGAAGTAAGTATCCACCATGTTATTTCTTATTGATTGACTAACTGCACAACGCTTGCTGTCGGTGTTAAAGAGTCAGTTGATAATTTGCGTCCAACGAGTGCAGCATAAATGAGCAAGCAAGGTTTAAAACCGTTTAAGCTACGAGAACCAGAAGGGGATACCTAACGCTGCGAAGTCAAAATGTTCCAGGACATTTTTATACTTGAAGTGACTAATTTTGAGACGAAGGACAAATGGTCAGTGTTTACAAACGATGCATCTTTGTCTACTCACTCAATGTGTGGTACGCATTTGTTCGTAGGAGCTGCCGTGTGACTTCAAGGAATATAGATAGGTTTCGATTTAGTCAGTGCTGTGAGCTTCGCTTTGATGGGCTGAATTTAGTAGTCCTTGCGCTTTTACAGGTGAGTCTTGCAGCTTTGATTGAGCTTCCCTGCAGCCCCTCAAAGTTGTCACTGGTGTTTTTAATGTGAACGATCATAGTTGGGGGATTAGAGGCCTTTTCTTACTCGGGCAACCGGGGAAGGCTAGAGCTGAAGCAGAGACACTCAATTTATTGTATGAAGCTGAGACTTGAGTGTTGCATCGATGGAAAGCGTGGATGTTGGACGTTTCCTATGAGTCCTGAAGATCCCATGGTGATTCAAAAGCGAGAGGTGGGTAGCAACAGCCAGTAATTTCTCGTTGATGTTATTCCAATTTTAACCGTTTGCTACGTGCCAAATTATTGATTCGTGTTTAAGATTACGAAAGCGCAATCTACAATAGAGTATTGCCACTTATTAATGGCACACGAAAAAAATCAAATTCTCTGAACTCGAGATACATGATTGGCACAAGCTAAAGAAAGTAAGCTTAATTTGCTGCGTAGCTCGATTCTGAACTGGCCACTGCAAACATTGCCCGGCCCTGCTTTGCGTATGATCCGCCTTCTCCGGTTATTTTCATTCGTCGATGACAATGGTCTGTACACGTAAAGAGATCTCACCTCAGTTGCACGCTAGATAGTGTCCATTTAGTAAAACGATCCCTAAATTGATAGATGCCTTAAAACGTAAAGGAGAAGACCGTCATGACCCTGATCATTAATGAGGAATTTCAAGTGTACTTCATTTTACTTGATTTTAAAGGACTAGCCTCTGACTTCTTGTCCTTTCATATCTCAAATTTTACAGCCCATTAGGCGGGTTACTAAAGCCGGTGTTATTTGAGCCGTAAAGCATAGACTTTGCTTAAAGAATTCAACCATCGTAAGGCTAGCAAGCATTTTAAGCAGCGCAAACTACGCGTCCGGCAGATGGGAATCCATACCTGACCCTTTAAGAGGGTATACGTTACAAATGTACCCGTGAAGCTTTAATATTGACTGCAAGGTGATAGCAGATGTGACGGGGTCACATCGTTTCTTACACTGAAGAAGCGCGTGCGATGGTTCGGTGAACATCCGTTCACTGACCCGATCAATGAGTGCATTTCAATCTATTTCTGTTTGGTCCCTACCTTTATATCTTTAGAAGCGACCAACGGCAAGAAAAGCAAAGACTTTACTATACAATTACAATATGCAAACGCCGGTTAAGACGCCCGTTTAAAAGCCCAAAGCTCGACTTTAATGTTACGATAAAGTAAACAAATTTCACATAAAATTCCATAACTTGGAGCCTTTCGATTTGTCAAAACCATTTAGATCATTTTCTTCGCATTAATCGCGAGGCCAAACCTCGTTGCAGCATCAATTAATTCCTAAACGTAGTAGCATTGAAACATTTCCATCTTGACGTTAATTTGTGTGCTGAACAAGATTGAGTAATCAACATTCATACTATGTCAGTACAGCCTCACAACCTGTGTATCCCTTATTTTAAGGGATATTGGCATAAAAATGTACGATACAATGAAATGGAAAATCCTCCTTTCATCGAAAATTACACGTATAATTAAATATAAATGAAACCATGCCATTTTTTATTACTTTGCAAACCGTCATGTTATTTTATTTCCCCATGGAATAGTATTAGCTTGAGGATTTGATTTTCCAATGAACGTTTGCCTTATGACAGTTCAAACTGACTGTAGCAACATTCGTCGAAATCCTCTGCTCGTTCCAAACTCATGGTGTGCACTTTATAAACGAGTTTGCTCGCTCAGCACCAAGTCATGTCACTAGTTGCATTTCCAGTGTTATGGAAAAATGCCCAAGAGCGTGATTTGAGAGGAATTGTCGACTTGCAGATGGCCGAGTTGCCCGTGCGGGGAGCTCAAGTAAAGGACTTGTTTCCACTGCTTAATGCAAAGATCAATGCTCACTCGCCAATTCCACGTCATGATCTTGAAGTGGAACGTTTACTTTTGTATGGCACACAACTGAGTCGTCTGCGGACGTTGGATGCTTTGATTCCCAAACTAGGAGGAAGTCCACGGTTTGTAGCCATCATGCGAGCGCATCCTCGAAATGGGACGAGTGGCAGATTCTCGGTCTCGATCAAGACATTGACGGGGAAAAGAATGCAGCTCACTTGTCACTTGTCGGACACTATTGGCCATCTCAAGAGTAGAATTGGGGTGAAGGAGCGCATAGCGGTAGACAAACAGATGCTTCTATTTGCGGGCAAACGCTTGGAGGATCACCTCACACTTCGTTCGTACGGAATCAAGAGCCATAGTGACTTGTTTCTCGTTAAGAAAGTACGGGGCGGTGGATGTCCACCGCGCATTTTTGCCGATCTGTCGAACAATTCGATTCTAACGGAGCGTGAGTTTTCACGTGATGCTCCCGAATGGCGTATAGCATATCAAGGTCTCAACATTGAAGGCAGGTGTAAGAACGAAGAATGTGAGGCTTATCAGGAGATGGTGATCTGCCCCAAGCAATATGAAGCCTTTAATTTGATGGAGCATGATTATATGCAGTGCCCGATGTGTCGGACGAACGTGAAGCCGCGGACTTGTGGCTTTTATAATTGTCTTTGGAAATATGAAGGGACGAAAACGAATCAGGAGTGTTCACTCATTTCACCATGGAAAGAGGCCTTTGGCGAAAAGTATCATCGATTTGATGCTGACAAGAAGTATCATTCTGTCGAATGGGCCAGTCTTTTGATTGTCGCGAAACGAAACGATGAGGATTCAACCGTCGCGTCACCCAGTGCTATGTCTACAGTCGAGCGTGTATGGTCAGTCACAGTCGACGAACAGTGCACGATTTGCTGGTGCGAGTTTGGCTCGAAGGGGCGGTGCGTTCCAACGACTGTTGGCTGTGGCCACAGCTTTCATAAGGCCTGCATTAAGCAGTGGGTGGGATGGTGTGGGAAGAGTGGCGTCTTGGCAAGCTGTCCCATGTGTCGTAAAGAGGTGAAAGCTTGACGTTTTATTGTGTTGATGTCGGAAATGAAGGTGACAGAGTTTTTTTTTTAACAAAATGACAAAACGCATTTTATTCAACTTGTGGTCTTCTTTAGGATAAGTATTTGTTTAGGAACTTTATAGTAAAGGCCCTGCCTGAGGTTGAGCGGGTTAATTGTTAGTACTCGAAGCAAATTTTCGGAAAAGGTTGGGGTGACGCCCTCCTTCCAAGCGCGGGGGCTAAATGCTCGCGCGCTTCGGGCAGGTGCTCTCGGGCATCTGCAGGTCTCTAACGAGTCTCACCCTCGACGCGACGGTCTCCAGCATCAGGGCGCCACCTGGGCTCTTACCAAGTCAGAAGTACACAAAATAATGGAAGACCCTCACGGCCTCGGTGCTGGCTGCACTGCCCGCCGAACGAGACTCGACGTATGCGGACACCACTCTATGCCGTGGACTAGCCGGACTGAGCCTAGCACGTGCATAACTTGGCAACGCGATAACGTAATACATTACATTACAAAACTAAGTACTGTAATTGGTTTTGATAGGCGTCAAACCTAGTTCTTAAATGCACAGCAATGCACAGCAATGTACAGGAAGAGCAGACTTGCCTCCTTCGCACTGCCCTGCCGTGCCACTTGAGGCAAAGCTTTTGTATACCATCGCATATGAAGAAGGGTCAAGTGCTTGTGGATTAAGCGCAAAAGCTCGAAAGTATGTAAGGGATCGTGGCAATACGCTCCAGATACACTGATCGTGACACGCTCTTTTCAACTTTTTCTCTCGGTTGCACTCATAGACTCTACTCTTAATACGAATGCTGCTCACTACACCCAGTTTGCGTCACAGAAGCAACTGGATTTGGTCATGGCTGTATGACAAATTAATTAAGGTGGCTTTGATAGTGTAATCCGTTCAGGATGGATCGCAAACGAACGCACGATGCTTCAAGGTTGTACGAAAGAAACAAAGCCCTAAAAGGTTTCGACCCTCCAAGTCGTGCAAATGATATCTTTCGCTGCCAAAAATTGCAATTTTGTTTTCTCTGTCCGACAATAACAATAAAATCGGCACAAACACTAAGACCACCGCCTTTCATGACGCCCCAACCATCGAAAACGCGCGACCGTATGGTACTTCTCCCAATTTTGCTTTCAACAAGGCTTTGCCAAAGTTCCTCGTCCCAGTTTGCACTTCCATATCGTACCCCCTGCCAATACTTATCAACAGTCGTACCCTTTCAGTCGCCATCAACGAAATCACACGTCGCCAGCGTTCCAAGCGTCTTCATGCGAGCATGTTCATAAAACACGCGTCGACGGGCGAGGACCGCGACCACTTCCTCGGGTACCGGCCGGGCCTGCACGCCCGGTTGACACGCCAGTGGCCACTCCTGCCCTCCGTCCTTCGTCACGCCAGGCAACGTCCGTTTTCGACGTGAAGTCACTTGCAACGTTGCATGCCACTTTTCCACCAATGTTGCATCCTTTTGTGTCCCATTTTCGTGCCACACATCAATCACATAGAAAAGCTCGGGGTGCTCGTCTTTGATTGGCAGATACTGCGCAAGACTGCCACACTTTGCCTCCGTTGGCCTCGAGAGCACGACACTGGGTCCCCACGGCGAGAAGACGTACTCTTGGCGTGCGAGTTCATACGCTAGCCAATACACTTCGTGTTCTTGATTCGAAAAGACGTGATGGAACCGCTCGTCCGTCATGAGCCACCACAGCGCTTCCATGGCGTGGCCCACACGGGTTTTGTCGATTAGGACGATCGACGCTTCTTGTTCCTGTGCCGTGGTACCTTGGTACGCAAGAGATTGTTCCAATTGCAGACTCGGTGCAAACCCGTCTTTGACATGGAGGCTCGTGTAGTCGAAATTGTAGAGCAGCGTCGTTAAGTAGGAGAGATTGGGTTCGACCTGGTAGTTGAAATATTCGTCTTTTTGGACCGGTTGATTGTAAAAGAAGGTGGTTCCAGTGGTTTGGTACCCGTCCGTGGTTCGTAATATTGCGGGATCTTGCGTAAAAATGGCACTGACGTCCAGTACCATCACTTCGGAGACCTTCGAGTGGTACAGTGCCAAAGGTTTAAGCCACGAATTTTTAAAGTGCATTGCATTCTCGTGGGTCAAGGTACCGTTTTTCACATAGTAGGAACACACGTCAATAATTTCTAAATTGGCATCAGCGTCAAGGAGTTGGGCCTGTGACGTGCGCGACAAGTCTTCTGGAAAGCAGTGGTACACCTGAATGAGGTCGTGGTTACCCATACACCGTAACTCGCGGACGAGGGATAACCCCATGGGTACATCACGATCGTGTAGACAGAGTATGATAGCTTGATCACGGTGGTCAAATAGTGTACCGTATGCGTGGAACACCAGCGGGAACCTGGACAGCAACAGACTTGACAGGGCCACGGTCGCGATGCAGAGCGCAATGAAGAGCCCAACGCGACGCACGAGCCACGAGCGGACTCGCAAAGGTTTGCGAGATGATGACAGATGGACTTTGCCTGCATCTAGATCGTTGTGGTCGAAAGAAGCTGTGACCGCGGGCAATGAGCGCGACTTGAGCATGACATGAAAAGTCAGCGGTCAAAAGGGTTAATTGTCCGATGCCTTATAAATATGATATCCTGTCATAAGACAATTCAGTATCTAGTGATATATTACGCGAAAGCGAAACGTTTTTCACTTAAATTGCATATCCTTTCTTTTAGAATAGTTTAAGCAATCTACAAATCAAAGGGGCGCCTTTTCCCATCAAAACTGTGTCGTTTCTTTTTAGGTCGCGCTTTGAACTTGACGTAAGTAATTTACGAAAGGCCTTTTCCGCAACTGCCATAGACAAATATAAGGTGCCTCGGATTACATTATGGATATTACGTCGTGGCTTATTACAACAGAGAGGGTTCATTTGGAGATGACAAAGATGTTTAGCGGGTTCAGAAAGATTTCTATTCGCCGTGTGGTCTTCATTCATTCTTTTTCTAAGTAAGAATAAATATCAAAGATGGCCCAACGTACATGATAATTGCGCGGTAGCAAATGATATAGCTTTGCATATAGTCCCAAGACTATTTTGATTAGCGAACACGGCATCCGAGCGATTTAATGACATCCAAGACCAAAGTGTCGGAGCTAAGTTCTCTGCTTGGGGACGATGCCGAGGACGTAAGCAGCTATGACGCAGTGGGAAAGGCTCTCGTGCTATCCGTTGGAGAAGTTCAAGCTCCCGACGAGAAGCCCACGACGCGCGGCTTTAGGTATCTACACATGTATGCAAGTGATACAAAAGTCGTTAATCTAATAGACCTTTTAAACTGCAGCTGGCGAACGTTATGGATGTACGCAGGTCCGGGCTGGCTCATGAGCATTGCGTACGTCGATCCTGGTAATTTAGAGAGCGATCTACAAGCTGGAGCCTACGCCGGTTACCAGCTGACGTGGGTTTTATTCGGTGCAACAGCAATGGGGCTCTTTCTTCAAGTATTAGCAGCTCGATTGGGGGTCGTGACTGGCAAAAATTTGGCCGAGATGTGTACAGCGGTGTACCCACGCTGGGCGTCGCTGATCTTGTGGCTTATGACGGAGATCGCCATCGTCGCAAGCGATGTCCAGGAGGTATTGGGTTCCTCGATTGCGTTTCAAGTCTTATTCGGCTTTCCACTCTGGATTGGTTGCCTCATCACGGGGTTCGACACGTTTACGTTCTTGCTCCTCCACCGGTACGGAATCCGGAAACTCGAAGCCTTTTTCGTCTCGTTGATACTAGTGATGCTCGTGTGTTTTTGTGCCAATTTGGTACGTGGAGACGTGGCCTCACGAGACATTTTAAGTGGATTTAACCCACGCGTGGATCGGTACGCCATGACCCAAGCTGTAGGGATCTTGGGGGCCGTGATCATGCCCCACAACATCTTTTTGCACTCGGCTCTTGTCCAAACACGACAAGTGAATCGACACGATGGGCGCAAAGTGCGTGAAGCAAACAAATACTTTGCCATTGAATCGACTTTGGCGTTGTTCGTGTCCTTTTTGATCAATTTAGCCGTTCTCGCAGTTTTCGCCAAAGGATTTTTTTCATCGGACTGCACTGCCTCATACGAGACTAATGGAGTGAATACGGCGTGTGTCCCGAACGCCATTGTCGATGGTGCTACGTATGGTCCGTGTCAACTCGCAAGTGGCGGCGAAGGCATGTGTCAGGAAATTGGGTTATCACGTGCTGGGGTTGCACTCAGTGGCATGCTGGGCAAGTACGCGGATACGATTTGGGCCATTGGGCTCTTGGCAGCTGGACAAAGTGCCACGATGACTGGAACCTATGCGGGCCAATTTGTTATGGAAGGGTTTCTACAGCTGCATCTGTCACCGTGGAAGCGTGTGGCACTGACCCGGTGCGTGTCACTCGTGCCCGCCATGACCGTTGCGATTCTAAGTCAACAACACCCTGCCGATAGTGACCATATGGACGAACTACTGAACGTCTTGCAATCCATCCAGCTACCCTTTGCGTTGTTACCAGTTTTAACGTTTACGAGCTCACGTGCAATCATGGGCGACTTTGCGAATAGCAAGCCGACCATTGTAACGGGCTGGCTCATGGGTGCAATCGTGTGTGCCACGTATTTATACTTGCTGTTGACAAACCTCGAAGACCTTGCTCTTACTTCGACGGGACTGGGCCTGCTCACGTGCAGTGGCTTGATGTACTTTGGCTTCTTGGGATACCTCGTCCGTGCCGACACGACCCTCTCTGCTCCATGCGCACACACTCTTGAACCCTTCAGTCCACGGAAATTGCGGGCGTAAAGTATATAAATTGCAAAATAAATTACACCGTCAACGTTGCCTTTTAATACTGTATTTATGTAAAAATTACTCGGCGTAAGTGCGTCCATACGTCTCGACACGTCGGGCGCGGCGTCTCATGGCTTTTTTAGCGCGCGCTTTCCACACTTTTAACAGTTTGAATGCTCGATCTTGCACTTCTCGTGACTCCGTTCGACGTGAAAGGCGTGTCAGGGAAACACCAATGCGCGTTTTCTCTAGCATTTCAAGGGACACGAAAAGACGCTCCAACGCATCTAAAATACGCAACATACTGGCAACGGTCTTTGTGTCGTCCATCTCTTCTTTCAAATACTGCACACGCTCCTCTGACACCACCTTGTCACCATGGTGAATTGTAGTCTGTCGTTGCCGCTTCTTCACCAAGGAAGGAATAGCATTCGCCAGTGAATCTGCCAGCGCCACGGCCGCGTCTCCTCGCAATACAAATTCATCCATGGGCAATCTGACCTACACTCATGGCACTCAAATTGTGTCGCCAACATGAACTGTTTGCGCAGTCTTGAGCTTTGACCAATCACAGCACGTCAATATTGACATGGGTGGTTTATGAGGTATTTTACTTTAAAAAGACTGGTGAAGACGGACGTCATGGCTTGTACATTCGTCATTTGACCCCTAGAGACTATGAGTAAGACGTACAAGATTGCAGTGCTTTCAGGTGACGGGATTGGTCCTGAAGTGTGCGATCAGGCAGTGCAAGTGTTGCAGACAGTAGGTGAGCTGTTTCAGCACCACTTCGAGTTCATTCCAGCGCTTTGCGGCGGTGCGGCTTACGAGCCGCACAAGACGCACTTGCCACAGTCGACCGTTGACATTGTGGCGGCTTCGGACGCTGTGCTCTTTGGCTCAGTGGGTGGCCCGACCGATGCACAAGAAGACCCTAAGTGGAAAGATGCCGAAAAGAACTGTCTGCTTGGGTTGCGCAAGAATTTTCAGCTGGCCGTTAACATCCGCCCTGCAAAGATCTATTCCATGCTGCCGGATCTCTCACCGCTCAAACCCAGCGTCATTGCAAATGGAGTCGACATGGTGATTATCCGCGAGCTTGTGTCGGGTATTTACTTTGGCGAACACAAGACGAATGGCGATACGGCTACGGACGTCATGAAGTACACGGAGGCGGAGGTTTATAATTTAAGCAAATATTGTACGCACAAGTTTCGTACTAATCCGGTGGTACACTTATTGACAGATTGCGAAGCCCATGAAGTTTGCCTTTGAAACGGCTATGAATGTGCGATTTTTTATATAAGTACGATTCTAAGTGTTAATATTGATCTAATTCGTAACTGTTAATATTTTAGCGTTCCAAGCGAGTGACAGTCGTGGACAAGGCTAATGTGCTCGATTGTAGTCGTCTGTGGCGCAAGGTTGCTAAGGATGTGTCTAAGAACTACCCGGAAGTGCACTTTGACTTCATGTGCGTGGTGTACCTAAGTTTCTAAAAAAAAAAAAATGAGGTGTTGACTGGAGCGCTTGCTGTTTTTAGGTACATTGACAATGCTGTGATGCAACTGATTCGCAATCCATCCCAGTTCGATGTAGTCGTGACGGGCAACATGTTTGGCGATATTCTCTCGGATGCCGCTTCAGTCTTGCCAGGATCGCTGGGTCTCATGCCCTCAGCTAGCCTCGGTGACAAGGTGCACTTGTTCGAACCTGTCGGTGGTTCAGCCCCTGATATTGCCGGCAAAGATCTTGCGAATCCGATTGCGCAAATTTTGTCGGGGGCGCTGCTTCTACGCTACTCGTTTGGGATGGAAACTGAAGCTCAGTTGATTGAAAAGGCTGTTGAGCACGTGCTTTTGGATGGTGTGCGCACGGGTGACTTGACCGAAAATCAGTCTGGTGTGGTAGGCACAAAGGCCATGGGTGCCGCCATTATCGCCAAGATGAAAGTGCTGATCCAGTAAAATAGTACAACTATTTTGAAATGGCCTCTTCAAAAGTATTATATGGGCAGTATTAAAGCTGACTACTACATTGTTGATGTAGTACGCAAGTATTCTTTTTCTACTATCGAGCACTATACCTTATCAGGAGAGTGCGGTGGAAAGTAGACACACAAGGTCATGTCATATAATGTATAAGTTGAGCGAACACGAGCAAGCATCAGCGGATGGCTTAACTGCGCAAACTAGCAGCCAATGCTTCCTTGGGACGCTCATTTAAGTATCTGCTCCAAATAACTGCGACAAACTAGCAGCCAATGCTTCCTTGGGTAATTGTGTATCTGCTCCAAATTTTCGTATGTGGACCATATCATGGAAATTTTTGAAAGATGTGCTAGAGTAATTGTGTACTACTATACGATAAAAGGTTCACGAGTTATAGATCTACGACGAGAAGTGACAGACTGAAAATAGAAAACTATGCCCATTGCATGTAAAAGGTACTTTATTAATTTGTTGTTGACTTGCTCTCAGACTCAGCGAGAGATGGCGAGGATTGCGATTCCTCTCCAAACGTCCTTTTCCACCATCTCTGGAATTTTTGAAGCACACCGTTGTTTGAATACTTTGTCACCGTGACTTCTTCCTTGCTATCTTGATCATTCGATGCATTCATTTGGGCAGCAGCGCCTCCTCCTTCAACGGGTAAGCTCCCTCCGCGCTCCTCTTGATTCAGCTCTGTCTGACGAAGGTGATTGTGCTTGCTCGCATCGATACTTGTAAACGACATTAATTTGCGAACATTTGCCGTCGGTGCACCTTTGGTCTGCCGTGCCGCAGCAAGACCATCCTTGCTTGCAAGCAACAATGCCATCATTGCGCTCAGGACAAACACGACTCGATACGAAAGCATCTTGGATCTTGATCAATTGGGATCGCGAACGCAAATTGTGAAATGAATGCTGTCCTTCATTCACCATACATTCCAAGCAGCTGTGACCGTACCTTGGCAAATTTTCTGAGCGTGACCACTGTCGACATCACAAAGGAAGTTCAACATACATGTATTCACCACAAGTTCAACATCACAAAAGATGGCTCCGATCTTGCGAAGGATCGGATTTGCGAGCGATCGGAACGCTCGATCGTTTGACTGCAACGGCGAGGAATCGATCCGAAGACGGACACACCAACGTTTGCGGTTGTGCTCATGGTATGCAGTGCCCTATTCCTTGCGTCTTTGTCGTGGCAGCTGGTGCGGAGAGTCCTGCTTTCTTAGGTGGCAAGAAGAAATATCGAAGCGAGGGGCGTAAATCGTATCCGTAAATATTTCGATCCAGTTCGAGTTGCAGTACTGGCCAAGTCGTCAAGTTGTAGCTTTTTTGCAGACTGACTTTTTAAATTTTTTGCGCCTGGCTATGCGACCTCGCAAGATGAAATTTCAGCCCTCTCACATCCTTTCTATGTCGAGATCGTCTGGACGGAAGATTGTTGCTACGATCACAGCTTGTTTGGCAGTGCATGACTGGTTAGATCGAAAGCGCCACTCTTTGATGCGTTCCGTGAGAAAAAAGCGGATGATTAGCACAGCAAGCTCTCGCTTTTCGACATCATAATTTGTTGAAGTGCAACGAGCAGTTACAGAAAGCCGGGGGTTTGCGAAGTCGTCAGAATAATTTGGCCACCAGTTACGTCACCGGTAACTATACCGGTCCAGGCCAAGCAAAACGAGGTTGCCTGCCACCATTGCGCAAACGTAATGAGGAATTAGAAGCTAGGGATAGGTCGATAAAAGTAGAAAACACTTGGTAAATCAGGCCCACTTCAAGCCCCTTGAATAACTCGCCTATTTTTCTGCACGCCTTCCCTGTGGAAAGTATAGCGCCACCCATCACATGTGGACGGTGCAATCGCTGTATGCTTCGCCTGCTTCTAGTTTGCATTACCTTCCTCCTCCTTTTCTACCCTGCAATAGCTTCCCTTTAGCTCGAGCAAAAACTTACCGGCGCAAACACCAACACTTTCTCCTTAACGCACAATGAATTGGACAATGGATGTGGAGTGATTAGGTTCGTCTTGTATCTTTTTCAGCTTGTCGACAATGTGTGCAATACAGGTCTTTGTATTTATTTTACGTTCATGTGCAATATTTAATTACAAGAATGTTTCGCGGACTTTGGCGGTAAATGCTATGATAAGTACTCACACGGAGCGGATCGTGGCGACAATTTTGACAATTAAATTCAAGCTGATCGACCACATTGTTCAGCGTTTGATCCTCAGCAGCATCAAGGAAAATGCTTTCTATGAGATTGAGTAAAGTAGACATACGATCTTCCGGTGAACGAGGGATCGACTTTTGCACAATCGACGGTACTAGGTAATTGTACCGATACTTATCGATTTGAGACTGATTGCGCGATCCGAAGACACGTATCTCTTTTGAGTAGCTTGTTATAAATGACCGGTAGAAATACCGATACGAAACCTTTCTACAAGAGCTCGAATTTATAAAACGCTCGTTGCATTTTCTTACCACGACTCAGATTAAGTTCGCTTTGATCCAGATTATTGATCTAGTAATCTATAGCTGACCAGGTAGACAGCAAAGAAAGCAGCCTTGGGGACCCGGTAATTAAGAATGACTAGACATTGATGCTTTGTATAAACACCCTTGCATGCTGACTCCTCCTTACGATATCGATAACGGGGTGATCAAGAACCCTGTCGGGTTTGGGTAAGTCTTCAGGGTCTTAGAAAGCAAACTGACACGTTTGCTGGACTATCAGGTGTTGTCACAAAGGTGGTAAAGCATAGGTTAAAGTAATCGCTGCACCTGGGTATTGATTTTATAAATACAATCGAAATAGCATCATCTGCCAATGTGCATTGAACAGTGGTCATTAGATCATGTATATTTTTCCACTAGATTTTCAGTACGATGAACTGCCTTTTGATTATAACATCATGACTTTTGTCACAATGGCACTATTCAGTATGGTTCGTGTGATCCAGTTACAATTTCCACCGGTGGTCGACCAAGGCGCGCCGACAAACGATAACAATCACCTGAAATAGGTTGATCGGGTGCTTTCAGAGAAAATGCACGAAAAGTGCAAATTAGTTAATCCTAACGATCAGCCAAACGGGGTTGGACACACGCCTATTTAAAGAAAAATATGTTTTGCTTAGCGCCAAAATCGGGTACCCTTTGTGTAGCACTGGTGACGTTGGACCATCTGACCATACAATTGTCAATTATCTCGATTATAACGGCCATTTGCTCAAGAGTACTTCAAACATGTCTTCGCTCATAGCTGCTTTGAACAATCAATTTGTTCTGAAGGCGCATTTAAGCAGATTTATAGAGTCATGAGGAAAATTAAATCCTTACGCAACGTAAAATGCATTTTTGCGGCAGGAAAATTTGAAGACCTCGAATGTTTTGTAATAGGTTTTGGAGTTAACAAAGATATAGAGATAGAAAGAGTCAATTTGAAATGATCTAAGCCATAATTTAAACGCCTTTGTAAAGGTGATAAGCCCGAGCCAGCTATATGCACAGGTACAGTGCTGACTGCAAAACGTTTTCCCGACTGGTTGAGAAGGACGTTGAGTAATGCTACCCCCAAGCACCAGGATGCTTGGAATGGAGCAATAAATGCCCTCAGCGGGCACTTATTATAGCTTGGACAAAGCTGTTTCGTGTAATTTCAGGTACTTTGGACTATGCTAATGCTTGATAAGGATGGTCATGAGCGGGCCATCCTGCTCCAGTTCAGGCAGTTTAAGACTACCGAATAAAATTACATCATTCTTGGCAAAAAAATCCCTGCCAATAAGTACGCATTTGTAAAGTTCCGAGTGTATTGTTGTCTCCCCACACACCACACATCCTCAAAAACGGCAGTAAATACGTCCGACTCGTCTCAAATTGTGGGAAAATGTATGCCATTAAAATTTCCACCTATCGCACAAACGTAGTGATCCTAATGCGTTTGCCTACACGCTATTGCGCAGGCCAAACTATGGGATATTCGATAAAAGGGAAGGTTAATAAAATTGTCAACAAGTAGATTGTCAGAATTACAGGAGTTGTGGTACCATAGAGCCCTGAATGCGATTCCTTGTCGTAGGCGTGGATGCTAAAGTTAAGGGTTAGGACCCTCAACAGCGTTCGCAGCTGACTGGTTTTTGAAGAAGGTCAAATGTGCACTAGTTGGTAAAATGCAAAGTGAATATACGTTAAAGGTCCTTAGTTCGCAACTACATGCTACCTCTAAGCCAATGATTTATCTAAGCCAATCGAAACGACTTACCATCCGGTGACAATTATCTTTCCATCCCAAAGTCAATCTTTTGCCCATCGTGAACCGGCTCCTCCAAGCAGTCATCAACTGATTGCAGATACTGGTTCTTACCGATACGCAGTCGTTGGTCGAGGCATTTCTTCGCCAGCATCTTCGACAACACTCCCACTCGACTCGACAGCCTTTTGTGCTTGAATGCCGAGCATGCTCCGAAGCTTGCAGAGTTGTGTAGCTGGAATAGACTTCATCATGATGTTGGCCAGCATATCTTGAGTTAAACAGTACTCGAGGCGCCACTTGGCCATCTTCCAACTTTTCGCGTTTATATTGACAGCGAATGTCGATGTGTTTGGTGCACTTGTGGCACTCGGGATTCTTAGCCAGCGCGATGAAAACTTGGTTGTCTTCGTAGATCCTGATTGCTTGACTAATTGATAATTCACCAAGCTCGCACAGGAAAGTTTTCAACCAAGTCGCCTCTTGAGCTGCTTCCGTCAAAGCCATGTACTCTGCTTCTTTTGAAGAAAGTGCACCTGTCCGTTGTTTCTTGCTTCTCCAGCTGACGCAACCTCCACTCATCATGAACGCTTAGCCGCTTGTGCTTCATCGGGTTTCCAAATCGCCTGCCCAATCTGTTTCTGAATAGCCTCGAAGTTCTTTTTGGTCTTGAGCTTGAAACATGATGCCATGCGCCTTTGTTCCTTGCACGTATCTGAAGACCCTTTTGAGTGCCTGCCAGTGAGTTATAAATGGGTCCGAAGTAAATTGGCTGAGTTCTCCCACTGAGGCCGCTAGGTCCGGCCGAATTCCTACCATCAAGTACATGAGGCAACCAACGGCATTTCGATGTGGGACTTTTGCCATTGTCTCTTCATGGCAACATTCTCCTTCGCGCATGGCCTTGGTCAACTTGAGTCCTGGATTTTGAGGTGTCCTGACGGGATTACTGTTTTCCATGCCGAACTTTTTCAAGATGTCACTCGCAGACTTAGTCTGACGAATAGACACGTTACGAATCAAAGTTTCTTGATCAACGTCCATGCCCAAAAAGAACTTGAGTCGACCAAGATCCGTCATTTCGAATCGCTCGCTGAGTGCTTCCTTAGTCATATTTAGCAGCTTGTCGTTGTTACTTGCGAGCGACGTAGAGCGCCACTAGGATCAAGTCATTGTCCTTCCGCTTGACATAATGCAATAGTCTGCATCACACTTCTTGAACTTCATCCCCATCATAAATGCGTCAATTATCTGATTTCACATTCGCGGTGACTGCTTCAAGCCATAAAGGGAGCGTTTTAGCTGACAGACGTAGGTTGGGTACACGTCGTTGACATATCCATCCGATTGCACCATGTAAATGTTCTCGGCCAGAGTGCCGTTGAGAAAGGCTGTCTTGACGTCCATCTGATGCAACGACAACTTGTACTTGGCCGCCAGAATTAGTAGAATCCTGATTGAAGTGAACTTGGCCACTGGTGCAAAAGTCTCTTCGTAGTCGACACCGTACTTCTGGGAAAAACCTTTGGCAACGAGTCGTGCCTTAAACCGCTCGATCTCTCCAGCTTGATTTTCCTTGATCCGAAAGACCCATCTACAATCGATAGCCTTACGACCTTTTGGCAGCGGTACCAAATCCCATGTCTTGTTCTCGCAAAGAGAACAAAGTTCAGCATCACATGCCTCTTTCCACTTGGCTGCGTTGCTGGATTCCATTGCCGACTTGAAGTTTGTCGGCATTTCTCCCACTGGATCCACAACAAAGGCCGCTTCGAAATCTCGGGCCGTTACAGACATTTCCTCTAGCGATTGTTTGCAACTTGGCCTCTTTGCTGTTGGAATTTGCGCCGCTTTTTCAAGTGCTTGGTTTCTCTGGTTTCTTTTACTACCGGAGTCAAAATCCAAACCCCTAATAGGCTGCGTTTGAGGGTTTTGCTTGCTTTTAGGCTCTATGTCTTCATCATGCATAGCGTTTTCATTTTTCGAGCGGTCAAAATCGGCTGTATCGGTCTCGTCAAATACAGCTTCTGATGACTTGATACTTGGTGTCTTGTCGTCAAAAGTATCTTCCATGAATTTTGCGTCCCGACCTATCAGAACGCGACTGCTAGCAAGTTCTATAAAACTGTACGCCTTTTCATGTTCCGAATAGTCAAGAAAACGGCACCGAGCCGAACGAACATCAAACTTGGATCGTTTCTCTTTTGGAACTGAGACGTAAGCATGGCAGCCAAATAACTATAAATTCGCCAACAAAGGCTTCTTGCCAGTCCACAGTTGAAACGGCGACACATCACGATCAAGGGCTCGTGTCGGACATCGGCTGCGAAGAAACGAAGCAGTTAAAACAGCTTCACCCCAATACGCTTTTAGCAGATTAGCGTGCTCCAGCATGCACCGTCCACATTCAACCATTCAACAGGTGTACGATTCATGCTTTCTGCGACTCCATCCAGCTGTGGCGTGTATGCTGGCGTAAACTTCTGTAAAGTGCCACGCTCTGCACAAAACTTTGCCATTGCTCCAGAATTGTACTCGCCACCATTATCACAACAAAACGATTAAGCGCGCGTGTTGGTCTGGTTTTCGGCCATCGCAGTGAAAGCAGTAAGCTTGTCGGCCACCTCGGACTTACTTCGTAACAAGTACACCGCACAGTAATGCGACTTCTCGTCGATAAAAGTAGCAAAATAGCGCTTGCCACCGAATGTCGCCGTTTGCATGGGTCCACACAAATCGCTGTGAATGACTTCAAGAACTTTCTTTGCCCGACCAGGTGAAGATTTCATAAAGCTAACTCGCGTCTGTTTGCCAAGGGCGCATCCTTTGCACAGCTTCCACTTGTTAACAGACTTCAGGTCTATACCTGCTCCACAGCCTTTTGAAACAATTGTGGAAAGACCACCGTGACCAATGTGACCTAGTTGAAGGTGCCAGAGGTACGACGTGGTGTCCCCATGGCATCCCAACGAGCTAGTCAAATTGGCCTCGTCCACAATAATTGGCTTCATGCAGAGCTTGAACAGCCCCCTTCCTTCACGAGCGCCCAACTTCCAGCGAAGACCTTTTGCTTCAGCAAAGCAGCCGTCGTGCTCAAGCGTAACTGGATCAACATCCTTTGTAAAGCGTCCAACGGAGAATAAATTGCGCGAAGTTTCGGAATGTGCCAAACCGAAGTGTGAACACCCTTCTTCATTCCGCGAGGCGTAAACATCGACATAACAATGTCACCCAATCCCACAGCTTGACCCACGCCATCATCCGCGAGATGCACATCCACTCGGTCGATTCTCTTGTAGTTTTTCATGTACTCTTTCGAGTATGTCATGTGTTGAGTGGCCCCTTAGTCAAATAGCCACACAGCTCGACTTGGTGGAATAGGCAGCTTCACCAACCAAGAAAAATAGTCACCAGAGTCATCATCGTTACTCTGCACGACACTAGCACGCTGCGGTCGCTGTCGCTCGGCATTGTCGTGAATTCGAGCCGGGCACTTGGCAATCCAATGCCCATGCTCTCCACAATAGTGACAAGAACTGCTAGCCTTTATTGACGCCTGTCGTCCTTTGCGTCGTCCATTGTCTGTCATCGCAAATGCTTGGCCGTGCGCGGCTCCATCGACGCCGCCACCTTGCTCTTTGCGCTTCAAGTTTTCGTGTAGCAGCCGAGATGTGACGAGTTCCCACGATAAAGAGTCGGCTCTTGACTCGAGTGCCGTGATAAGAAACGCGTACGACTCGCTGAGACTTGCCAAAAGCGTAATTACCAAGTCGTCCTCGCCAATTGGAGCACCCACAGCGTCGATCTGCTCCACCAGCGTCTTAATCTTGTTATTGTGCGCAAGCACATCTTCCCCTTCATCCATCTTGGCCGTGAATAAGCGACGACGAAGAAAGAGCTTATTCGCAAGGCTCTTCTTCTCGAAGTGTCCCTCAAGCCGCGACCATGCATCGTGTGCCCCACTCGCCGATCGAACCAACGGCACCTGCGAGTCCTCCATCACAAGAACGATGATCGCGAGCGCCTTCCTCGACTTGCGCTTGAACGTGTTCTGGCCCAGCGCAGTGATCAGGTGCTCAAGCTTGATTTCCCCGCTCACCACTTCCCACAAGTCACGCTCCTCCAGCACCATCTGCATCTTAAACTTCCACGTGTGAAAGTTCGTTCCATCGGACTTGTTAATGCGGTTGGTGGTGGAGGCGTCCATGGCAAGGGCGAAGTCGGTGTCGGAGTTTAGGAAGACGGAGCTTGGGCTCATAACCTGAAGAAGGTCAAGTGTGCACTAGTTGGTCAAATGCAAAGTGAATATATTTAAAGGTCCTTAGTTTGCAACTACATGCTACCTCTAAGCCAATGTGTATTCAAGCCAATCAGAGCGACTTACCATCCGGGCGCAATCATCTTCCCATCCCAAAATTGATCTTTTGCCCATCTTGAACCGGCTCCTCCAAGCAGTCATCAACTGATTGCAGATACCGGTACTTACCGATACGCGGTCGCTGGTCGAGGCGTTTCTTCACCAGCATCTTCGACAACAGTTTTTCCACTTAAACAAGTAAACATAGTAAATCCGATCTCAAAATGATAGAGACTTCGCACGATATTTTTTTCTTTTGGCACCATGCTCCAATTGGTATTCATTTAAAACTAGAGAATTCTTTCTTAAGGGTCTACATACAGTGATAACATTCGCAGTCCCATCTTATAGACCATGACAATTCATAAGTAGTTGGCTTGCTGGGAGTTGATAACAGCATGTGCGTAGTCGTCTCCGTGCTTTGCTTTGATAAGATGGTGCTTTTGGTCCTATTGCAGCAAGTGACATATTGCAAGGCTGGTTTACGAATACATTTCTAGAAAGGTATTGTCTTTCGGACGCAAAGGTTTTCGATAAGCTTACCGCAGAACTTTGTCAATAGCTCTTCCCGGCTTTTGGCAGTTTGCTCACTGATGTCAGCAGCATACCATTCACAAAAGGATGGTCAGACAATTAGATTTAGCCTAATGCTCAAGGATACATCGCGTTGTATGTGTGCCGAGGCACCACATTCGTGTGCTGGCAAGCCATCACTGATCTTTCTTATTTTCTACATTGCGTTTCCTGTATTGACATGATCCAAAGCGTTTTATATCAATGAGCATTAGCACCGAAAAGCACCATTATTGCTTGAAAGATCAAATGCTGTGTTAAAGAGGGTCGAAAACTTTTTCCTTAGAGATCTCTTTTTATCGCCAAGGCTCTCGCGCAAGCTGCTAGCTGTCTTGATGAAGTCCGAACAAAATTAGCGGAGCAATGAATGTCTTAACATTCGCCCAGAATGAAATTGATTTTTCTCTGACCAAAGCGAATAACACAACCTGGACTTTTGTTCAAAAGGACAAAGTATTCTAGATACAAGGCCTATAGCTCATTAGGATAGGTTTGGTACCAACACAGTAGATTAAATATCGCTTTAAAGAGCCTTTCACGGTTTAAATGGTATTGCAGACTCTATGGAACTTTCAGTAACTTAGTGCCTTCCTTTAATCTAAAGACAATTATATAAAGAAGCGATGTAGTGTTGATACTCTCTTTTGGTCTAATGACCACTGTTTTGGCCATATTACTGTTTATACAAATTCTTTGCTTTGCCATGAACATACTGTCCAGCTCAAGCCATGACGAGTGTTGCTCAGAGGCCTACGTATCACACTACATGCATATCCAGGCCCTCGCTTTATGTGCATTGGCAAGGCCTGTCTTTGCTGAAATATAACCACGTTATTCATGGCGTACAACAGGTGCTGTCTTCCGAGCGCACTGCTCAGAGGTTTACGTGCCTCTTGACAGGCATTAGTAGAGTTTCACTTGCCTTGCCTCGATTCATTTAAATCTTAAACTTATGACATGCAGCGACTGTCGTGTTTGAAAAAGTGCTTTCAGTACCTAGGTTCTAGACTGACGTTTTCGGCACTAGTAGTGCTTCTACTTTGTAGCAGAGATAAGTTGGGTGGAATCTAATACTTTCGGCCTTCACTTAATTCATGTTGCAGCCACACCATAGTCATTGCTCCAACACCAAACAAAAAATCGATGATACGATGTCGTGGAACTTCACACTGAAACTCACCGACATCTGAGATACAATTTTCTTCGTTCTTGTCGCCAATCAAGCAGTGACAAGGTCACGCTGGTGTACTTGTAGATCCCCAGCGTGTGGCTGACTTAACAATAAAGTTGAGACTTCTGGAGGACCGGACCGCCTGAAGGTCCATGGCTCAAGGTGTCTCTTTTAAACCAGTGCCTTCTTAAGAACATGAGCAGCATTCAAGGCCATATTTATGGCCTCCACAAAATAAGTTGGGTTTACACGGAGCATATACGTTCAGATAGAAACGATGATTGCAAATTGACCTAAGAGAGAATTTAGCAAGACGGTTTCTAAATCTTGGACAAGTCCACACACGCCTTCCTACGCGGACAAACTGCAAAGGAATCTGACGTTACATGGTATGCTTGTTTGGAAGGAAGAAAGACTTACGTCAGCTGACACTCAACTAAGTAAGTTTCACCCGCTCGCTAAATTTTGGCCGCCAGTCTAAAAGGGAGCCTCTCATTCTGCTTGGCATCCATTCCTTATTTGTGCATGCTACTTTTGCGACAAGGCGGAAAACGCTCTGCTCCAAGAAACCACTTATACTCCTCCATTCTTCCGAGGCCTGCACGCTTTCCGAAGTCAATATTGGCATCCGCCTTAGAGTTCGACATCGTTTCTTCAATGTGCTTCCATATAGCGTGCTTTGTAAAACTAACGCTTCCAGACGCGTGGCAGGCGAACGCAGCAATTCAGGTCGTCACCTATATATAACTTGCACATAAATTCCAAAGCGGCCTGTGCTTCGCGACTCAAAGAGCCGTGCACCTCGAGAAATTCGAACTTCAGCACCGTGCCTCGAAAATCGATCCAACATTCAAACAGATCCAAGCTATCGAAAAGTCGTACGATATGCTTGACCATCGAATCGGCGTTGCGTCCCATCGAGCTCTACCTTCGAGGCTAGTGAACATGCCGGCACTTCTAAAACCACTTCGATGCAGTCTCATGCTTGGTCAATCAATTTTGGGATTGTATTCATTTCCAAAAGACAATTAGGTATAGAAACACACAAGGTACCACACTATGTAGCTCGCTACAAACTGCCATACACTATAACCTGTGACAATTGCTTTATTCAAAGCGAAGCGAGACCACACTCGAAAACCTCTCAAGATAAATACGCCACCCATTTCCCGTCTAAATCCGTCTAAAGCCCGTTTCAAAACCGTCGTGCAAGCCCTCGCGCTTTTCGCCGTGGCAATGGCAAGTCTCAATGCGTACGCCCACTCCTTGCGAAGCGACCACCCGCTAGCCAAAGCGTACGAAACCGGCGTGCCCTTCTTCGTGCCCCACCTCTCCAAAGTCAAGACGAGCGTCATGTGTCAAGTCACAAGTCCAACCTTGTTGTTCCAGTTCGAAACGCCTAGCAAAGAGCCCACGCTCGAGCCCCTTCCGTACCGAAAACAAGGCAATCCCGCCTTTGACACGGCCGCCAATCGGCACAAACGGCACCAACTCAGGTCCGACCCATCGATCCAGCACGCCATTGCTCGGTTTTGGGACACGTTCGCGAGTATCCGACGGGGCGGCGACGCGATTGCCAGGCACGAGTACGTCACGGTCTTTATTAAATTGTACAAGGCGCTCGTTGCGCCCAGTGACTTTGCCATTGGGGAAGCCCGCGCCATTGTCGAAAAGGATTGGGCCAACGATGCCATCGAGGACGACACCATGTCCAAACGTCGCTTTTGCCACGCCTTGTTCGAAGTGGTACGTTCCGCACACTCGATACCCTGTCAAAATTAATACCCGACCCGTGCTCGCAGGTCGACATTTGGACCCTCAGGATCGACGCCACCGAGTACGTTGCGTTCCTCCACAAGCTCTTTGAACGCGTGACCATTACAATCTACGATCACGTCACGATGCAATGGATGACTGCGTTTGCTGAACTCGAGGCCATTCGCTCGTTGGAAGACCCAGCGGCGTTCGAGGACGAGAACCAGCCAAGAAGTGACGACGAGACAGGAGACACGCGGGGCGGGAGCTTGCCAGAACTCCACCATCACTCAAAAGCAGCCACGACACTCGAACCTCTCTCTTCTCGAAATCATGAACGGCTACCAGCATTGAATCCAGCGTCTCAAAGGCACAGCGAAGGCTGGTCACCCAGTCCGTCCGACTTGGAGCAATCTCCTCGTTCTGAAAACAGTGCCACGGCATCGCTGGCCACCGACGTGAGTGCGCCCTCGACGGCTCGACTCGCTACCGCCGCGTGCTCGGACCTTGGACCGCCTCACGTCGTGCTCCATCTTCCCAACATTTACTTGAATCCAGATCTCACAGGAGTGCACGAAGCCGAGCGAGCAGCCCGACGACGGCTGCGGCGCAATGCAAAGCTGGTCCAACACGTGCGTCGCATGCTTACGTAGGCACTCTCATAGCCACTGATGGACCCAAGACAGGACGGGACTCTGTAAAAAAACACGCCCTCGTTACCCCATTTTCTTGAACGCGCGCGCTTTTCGATGATGATTCGCGACCTTGGCCTTGTTTTTATCTTTTCGAGCGCGTTGACGGTGAAGTTGCTGCGGTGGTCCATCTGTATCACGTTTCTGGTCTGGCTTCTTGTCTTTTTGGGAACCACCTTCTTGTATCTCCTTGTCCATCTCGTCGTCTCGTTCGTCCTCTTCCTTCTTCTCTTCTCGATTGCGGTTCTTCATGCCTTCCCAAAACGCCTCCTTCTCTTCTCGTGCGCGGATTCGTCGATTCTCTTCACAAATCGCGTCTTGATCCTCAAAAGTGGTACCATCGCAAAGGTGAAAGGGGACACCCTCTGCAAATTCGTCATTGTACTCGTCATCGTACTCGTCAAGCTTGCTCTCACCATCCATTTGACGCTCCATACGATCGTCATTAGACAATTCTCCCTCGTCGTCGTCCTCTTCTTCGTACATGGCCACAAACTGCTTCATCTTCTCCACCAACTCTTCATTCTTCGTCTTGAGCTGTGGATCGTACGTGGTTTCCATGGGCTTTTTACCCACCCACACGCGGCGTGGATCAAGCTTTGACGTTGATTGCGACGCGACGGGATTGTTCACTTGTGCCCGTAACCGGGTACACTCAGGATCAGAACGGAGTAACGTGTGGGGTACATTGAGCAACAGTGGCGGCGGATTCCCTTCTAGTAGATAATTAATGACATCTTCCACGTGGCGATTGGTACTCAAGAGACACATTTCAATGTACCCATCGCCTAGATCGGGAAAACATTCTTGGACCTGATGTACCAATGCATTGAGCTCCGTTGCTTCTGGCTCGGTAGAATTCTCAACAGCTTGGTGATTCGTTTCGTTGTCATGGAACGCTGGTGGATTGGACATTGCAGCACGAGGCGGTACCAGTGTCATGGGTACCATGCGACGTCGCGGGACGTGTTCGAGTACCATTTCCAAGTACGCCAGGTTCTCGTCGTCGAAATTGTACCGCTTGAAAAAGGCTCTGATGTTGTCCTTGTACCCACACAAGTACCATAGATCGCTAAGGTACGAACCCTCTTCTGCGTCTTGGTCCCCACATCCATTCGTGAGAGCGTGTAATCCAGTTACTAGCTCCTCCCCACTTGACTCGGAACTGAGTGATTTGTCCATCACAGCATCTATACAACGTCCAAGTACCAATAACATGGTACGTCTCGCTTCAGCAAGGACGACCATTTCATGTGGTACGCGCTTGTCGTCAAAAGATGGTACTTGTCGCTGCAATGCTGGAAGTACCGTCTCGTAACACTGGACCAGTCCAAAGAGTACCGACTGAGTTTGTACCGCTCGCGCCAAGTCGTGGGTACCCAAAATGAGTAAACGCGTCACCGAATGAGCTGCTGTCATTCCGTATAGTGCTAGACTCAGCTCGTGGCAGCAGTAAATTTGCTGCGTGACAGTAACCTGCTGTTTGGCAATTTGCAGGTTACAAAGTTGTTGGAGATAAAGTTGCTGTAACAACTGCAACGTGTCTTGGAATGCTGCAACATTGTCGACGATGGCAGTCAATAGGTCAGCTACTGCTTCTAGGTTCTGGCCGCCGTAGAGCTGACAAAATGGCACCAGCCGCGTCACGTGCAACAAACCACAGTCAATCCCCAGCGGAAGGAGCTGTGGCGCATCGACAAATCGTAGAAAGAGCGAAAAGACGGCACGACTGGAGGTTGACAACGCTCGGGCCTCGACGTCGTCGTGGCGATCGCCTGCACGTGTTTGGAGCACTGTGCCACGCGTAAAAAAGTCATCAAGATGGGGCAACAGTGATTGAAGAAGATTAGGATTTGAGAGAGAGAGTTGTAGCTCGGTATCACTGGCTGCAACGAACGGAGAGAGTAAAGATGCGAGACTCATGTCTCCTTCGCGTTCTGTTTCAAGTTTTACACGTTTAGCGCAGTAGTACTCGTCTCTTCATGTATTATACTACATTTTATAAAATAATACTAGTACAGGGTACGACTAGTATGACCGTTGAGAGGTTATCGCGATGTGGTTACGCCCCCCTCTTCCTTCGGCTCGGACGGCACGGCCCTTGCGCTGGTCCAGCAAACGCCATGTATCATGCATCCACCCATTACATCGTCATTTCCACGTCTCCAGTGCAGTCTTGTCTAGCAAGCGCCGCAACGCGTCAGACGACTCGGAAGCGGCGCTGGCCCAGCAGCTTTTGGACTACATGAAGCTCGCTGATGACACAGCAGTGTCTCCATGCTCTG
The DNA here is from genome assembly GCA_001695595.3 of Plasmopara viticola. Classification (NCBI taxonomy): domain Eukaryota; phylum Oomycota; class Peronosporomycetes; order Peronosporales; family Peronosporaceae; genus Plasmopara; species Plasmopara viticola. The sequence continues at coordinate 103,686 of MBPM02000062.1, forward strand.
CTTCATCAATTGCAACCACCATTCCAATCGATGGCGTTGTCATTAGCGTGCAGAACGGACTCGCATGCGTCACAGGACTGCGCCACGCTACGATCGGGAGCATCGTCGACGTTGTGGACGCTTCGAGCCACGTCGTAAGCCAAGGCCTTGTGCTCTTTATGGAAAAGAAAGTCGTGCACTTGGCTTTACTACATGCTAGTGCTACACCCGTGCTGAAAGGTATGAACGCGACGCTACAGCAAAAGCAGCTCGAGATCGACGGCAGTGTCGCGGCGTTTGCTGGTGCTGTCGTAGATCCTTTGGGTCGACCGATCCGCTTGAAACATGATCAAGGCACGACAAGCACAGCACACGATCGAATTCAAGTCACGTGGAGTGCACAGAGCGTGCCTGGAGTCATGACTCGAGCACCGTTGCATGCGCCGTTCGAGACGGGGCTCGTGGCAGTCGATTGTCTAAATCCCATGGCATTTGGACACCGGTTCGGTGTATTAGGACCAAAAAATGTCGGGAAAACACGCGTAGTAGTGAACGTCATTGCCCACCAAGTCGAGAGGGCGCTCCAGAATGGAGAAGAACCGCCCCAGTTTGTCTACGTGTGTGTTGGAAAGAGTATGGCCAGGATTTATCAGATCCAGGAAGCCCTCAAGATGACGCAATGCTTGGAATACACGACCATCGTTGCTGCGACCGATCGAGAGTCGTCCGTGCTGCAGTACTTGGCACCATTTACTGGTTGTGCAGTGGCCGAGTTTCTCATGCACAAGGGCAAGTCGAGAAAGAGTGTTATCGTGTACGATGACGTGGCGACGCATACGATGGTGGTCGAAGGATTAGTCCACTCGTTAAAGCTCCCACGTGCTGCTCACACGAGTCTTTGTGCTCACGCGGTGCTCATGGAACGCTCGGCGCAATTCAAGAGTGCGACTGGCAAGACGGACGGTCCGTCGCTCACGTCGTTTGTCCTAGTCGATACGCTCGACAGTGGAGAGAGCGCGTCTGAGTTGCAGGAACGGATCACGTCTCTGATTGATGACTGCATTTGGCTGGACTCGTCGCTTGCACGCTGTCGTGTCTTTCCGCCGATCAACGTATTGGCACCCGGTGCCTCGGTACGCGGTCCACCGTTCCAATCAGCGACGCGCTGGACATTTATCAGTCGTTTGCGGGCACGGATCAATGCCGCGGCCCACGTCAAGGACAACGTCGACCTCGCGCGGACGTTAGGATTTGAAACCGAACCGCACGATGCAGAGATGCTCGAGTTCCTCGACCTCGTGCAAGCGTTTTTTACGCAACGGCCGTTGAAGTCGACAGCATGGACACACGCGGTCCCGTCAGAGCTAGAGACTGAGTTGGGGGCCTATTTCCTGACGATTGTTGACGTGGCACAGCTTCCTCGTCGAAACGACAACGAGGAGCGGCCGTTGGATCTGTGGGACTTTATACGCACGGTGGTGGCCACGCTCTCGCGTGAGGAAAATGCGGATATGCTACAGCAGTTGCACAATCATTCTTGCACCAAAGCGTGGTCGCTAAACCTTCAAGAAAATGTTGGCTTGGTACTGGCTGACGAACTTGAAGCTCTCAAGCGCCGCCGATTGCGCGAGTACAAAGAAGAGCGAGGTCGCCGTTAGCAGGGTGTGATACAATTTGAAGTAGTTTTTAGTGGCCAAGAAGTTTGATGAGCGATTGTTAGGTTTTAATGCAACAACAACGTGACGCTTTTGGATGGCGACTTTGTATGCAGGAGTCAAATCGATGTGATATTACAAATCAACAACGTGACATAAGATATGATGTTAAGATGGGCGTAAAATGTAGGGTACCAATTTGACGACAGGTAGGTTAGACAACGCAACGAACTGCGAGACTGTTTTTTACTTAATTTCTTTACATACGCCGCCTACGAGCAGGCGACCTCAACGACCACAAGATCAATCCTCAAGGTCACTGTACCTCGCACGGAGCGTGATTCAGCACGCATGTTTCGGGGTTTATTAGGAAGGCCAGTGTTTTTTTCATCGAAAGATTCTTTTAACAAGTCACTGCTATGTTTGCTTGTTTCGAATTCTTTCGCAAGTTTAAAGATGAGTTGTATAGGTGGATAATCCAGTGCGAGTCGTAAATTGGTATAAGTAGGCAATGAATGGCATCGTGCGCGGCCGACAACTATGCCCGTCGTCAATTGATAGTGTCAAAGGTGACACGACTAAATGGGTCAGTGCAAAACGAGAAAAACCTAATTCCATCCTTGATTGTCACGCAATTGAGAAAAAATGTCAAGCACTAAATGCTGGTGGTAATCCTGCATGTTGTAGTGGATCGACCACCATTCACCGCGTTGTCGCGGCGCTGGTATCGATGTCGACACAATCGTTATTGCAGCATACAGCATACCCTCCGCGTCAGAAGAAATGAGATTCCATATTCCGCAATAATGCTCACCGCAATTTTGGTCTCTTATCCACACATCCTTCTCCCTTTTTGCCGTCCATAACGCTATCTACCATGTCTTTAGCGTTCTATAAAGGGGTTACTGTAAAATATCGAAGGTATAGTTCACAAAAAACTATTCCGCCAACAATCTCAATCTTAATCGCAGCCAACTTAAGTCAAGCAGTCAGAACGTTTGCCAATCTTGTCATTTAGGAGTACAAAGTGACGGAAGATAGTGAGAATAAATGCAAAAGAAAATATCAAAATTCCATTTTGTTAAAACAAACGCAGGCGAAATTACGCTGTCATGCGTCGTTCAATACAAACGATGGTCGTTGTCAATAGAATTGTCGATCCCGTTGCCACCCTCCATAGCCATCGCTATCTTGCCGTTCCGCTAGCCAAATCTCTTGTCTTTTCAATCGTTTCTCGCAGCAATTCGTCTGTACTCCTCATATCTGTTGTTCAACTGATGCTTCTTTTTCTCTTCTTCAAGATTATGATATGGATACCAGAATCCAATAAATGGTCCTCCTCCACCAACATGGCGTGGTACACTAGTCGCCTGTGCGCGAACACGACCACGACCTCCGCCTCTTCCACCTCGAAGCGATCTTGATTCAACTCCATTCCCGCTTGCCGAAGTGCTGCCGGTGGAGATAACAACCATAGCTGCTGTAGTGACCAGTGCGGAGTAAATGAGCCGCATGATGCACTTCGATGCCTCACGTACGTAGAAATATAAAATGAAATAGAGGTGGAAAACCGAGCCTATACCAGCTTCCTCGGTACTAGCCAATCACGTTCCGTAATAAACCCAGCTTAGGATACTGATCAAACTGCCCTTATTCGTATTGCCAAAACGCATTAATTGCGGGCATTGTAATCCAGCTGGCTTAAAACCAACCATGAAATATCTCACTAATTGTCGAACAGCTGGGATAATTTCCAGATTTGATACCTACAATTGTCAATTCTTTCAGGAACGGTCTTATGTTAAGCACGTAGCTTTGCCAAATTGCTGTGCTGATTTGTACGCATCTCTGCTCACAAAACTTATAGCCTCGAACAAAGGAAGCTTTATAGAGTGCAAAAGAGTATACAAATCTTCATGCTATCACTGTCCGCTGCGCTTGTCGTGACTGCTGTTGAATTCGCGGGCTTCGTGTGGGAGCCCCTAGCCTTCAAAATTTAGAGTCCAATTTACAATTTCAATAATTGGTAGCTCTATATTATTTGACCCCTCATTTCTGCTCTCGAACGTTTTGTATCGTACCCCACATATCGCTTTTACGCATTATTTTCTTACGCATCCTTCGATATTTTAAGATCAATTAAAGTTTTCTATTTTTTTCAAACGTAATGTAATGTAATGTATTACGTTATCGCGTTGCCAAGGTATGCACGTGCTAGGCTCAGTCTGGCTAGTCCACGGCATAGAGTGGTGTCCGCATACGTCGAGTTTTGTTCGGCGGGCAGTGCATCCAGCACCGAGGTCGTATGGGTCTTCCATTTCTTTCGGTCTTGTGCAGGGGGACGTACCACTTCGAGGTCTTGTGCTGTCCGGAGTCGAAAGCCGGAGCCACGGGAAACAAGATTGTGGTCGAGTGTCGAGGGAAGCGTGGTGCGGGGACGTCCGCGCCATTTTGCTGCGGTGGAGAAGAAGTAGGCACGCATCTGGAGGTTAGCTGGAATGTCGGGATAGCGGCGAAGTACATGGCCAAACAGGCGCCAGCGAGCTTGTGTCAGTCGTAGTCTCAGCGGCCGCTCATCACAGAGGTCGTAGAGTCTTGCATTCGAAATGGGTCGGGGGTAGCGATAGCCAAGAGCGTAGCGAAGCTGGCGGCGATAGAAACTCTCGAGGCCGTGGAGCTCTGACTTGGTAAGAGCCCAGTTGTACAGCAGAATCGGTAGAACGTAGGTGTTGTACAATCGAATGCGTGTCTTGGGTGAGATGAACGTGGGGCGGAGCCAGACGGACCAGAGGCGGTGGAGCGCGAGGGTGGCCAGGGACTTGCGTCGGGATAGATCTTTAATATCGCCGAGAAGTGTTCCGAGCTTCTTAGTGTGGTGCCAGGTTTCTTCTCGGGATCGGGCGTGTCGAGTGGCGCCCGACGGGTTGCAGTGGCGGCGGATTTCGGTGACTTCGGTCTTGGCTTCGTTTTTTTTTTTTCAGGGTTAGAAGGAAGTCATCAATGCGGTGCTCACCTCTATCGTAGATCTTGGTTTCGCGGAGGCCAAGGATATCGACGCGGTAGCACCGGAGATCTTCGGGGAGTGTTACGTGCTTCTTGCGCTTCGAACCTAGAGAATTCACATTAAAGGAGCCAATCCGGATGCGGTTGGCGCGATTAAGGGCGTGGAAGGGGGTTTGGCCTGGTGCTGGAGACCGTCGCGTCGAGGGTGAGACTCGTTAGAGACCTGCAGATGCCCGAGAGCACCTGCCCGAAGCGCGCGAGCATTGAGCCCCCGCGCTTAGAAGGAGGGCGTCACCCCAACTTTTTCCGAAAATTTTTCAAACGTTTGTGGCAATATAGAAGTTATAGCAGAAAATTAAATATTAAACTGAAAGAGACTTATACAAAAATTTAGTCATTTTCGCTGGATTTGCAGAATATTTTGGTCAACATTATCTTAAAAATTTACACTCTCATAAGTCGAGACCATACTCCAGGCATTCCAGCAAGGCCCATGCTACACACCATTGGTAAGTTTTGGAATGAGTACGAAAAGCGGTGTATTTTCGACTATCTTTGGAAATTCGCATTTGATGATAACCTTGAGCTAAATCGAGTACCGAATAAATCTCACAACTAACCATTTTATCGAAAAGTTCTTCTATTCTTGGCAAAGGTATCTTTGGAACGTTGGTCTGTAAATTGATATAGCGAAAGTCTATAACCCATCGGATAGGTAAAGTTGCGTTTCCAGATCGAACCCATTTGGAGCGAGAATATTGCTTGCCTGATTCCGGATCTTTCTTCGGAATACCAAAAATGATTGAAACCCATAAAGAATCGGAAAGTTCGATCCAACCTTTCTTGAGTTTTTCTTTGACAAACAATTCGAGTGCATCTTGTTCTGTTTCGGAAAGGCGGAAAGGAGCACGATGACTTGGAATTGCATCCTTTTTCATGTTGAGTTCAAACTCGACTCTTCTAGATGGTGGAAGTCCATCAGGTAATGCTTCCGGGAATACATCCGAATATTTCTCCAACAAATCTTGAATTGGTTCTGATATTTTTTCATCTTCACGGACGCTACACACTTTGACTCTATAGACTTCTTCATACGCTTGTTGCTTTATGTTTTGTTGAAAAGTGCGCCTGTTAACCTCAGATATTTCTTCTGCTGTGGCTTTGACTTCTTTGGGACTTGGACTTGATGAGTACGCCAATTAATAATAGGTTGATATTTTGTTAACCATGGCTTTCCTAATATGATGTCGTGGGTATTTCCCTTTGGCCATTCCATGACTGGTACATTGTCGAAATTACAACCTTCAAATTCGAAAGACACTTCTCCTTTCTTGATGTCTCACTTTTCTGTCTTGCTTCCATCGAATCGTGTTACTTGAGAGAGTGTCGTCTTTGTCATGTTGCTTGATAGACCAGAACGAATAACATTGCAGGATGCTCCAGTGTCGAGCATAATCTTCACCTTTGTGCCTTCACAGAGGCCATCTTTTCTGATCAATTCGTTGGGAGCAAATTCTTGTACTTTAGCCATAGCGATGTCGTTAATTTCGAATATTTTTTGACCTTCTTCACTATCAATGTCGAAGTAATTTATGGCAGTACGCTCTTCTTGACGACAAAAACGGTTTGAGTCTCCGTTATTTGAATTATTGTTGCGGCGATTTTCTTGGTTCTTGCGCTTATAACAGTCGTCGATAATATGTCCACTTTTCTTGCAATATCGGCAAAACTTTGATGACTTCTTTCTCTTTTGATTGGAAGCTTGAGCAGAATCTATTTCCATTGGTTCTGGCTCGGAATCTCGCTGATTAGACTGATGGGTGTGATCTTTTCTATGATCAAATCGACGGAATGAACGACGATTCCCATTGGAGGAGTTGAAATTTTTATGCGAGCGCTCATATTCAAGAGCTATAGAGAGAGCTTCAGAGACTGTTTTGCAACGACGATATTGGACTTCTTCTTTTATCGGACTTTCGAGACCACGAACGAAATAAGTGATTTTATCTAGATCACTCATGTCTTTGACTTGCATAATGGCGACTCAATACTTGGAGATATACTCTTTTAATTTCTGACAACGCTTCTGTTTTAGAGAGTAAAGTTGGTCACGTAAGCGTTCTTGAATATCAGGAGGAACAAATTCAATAGTAATATTCTGAATAAGATCTTGAACGTCCTTGACGGTGTCTTTGGCTAGCATATACCATGCAGCAGCATTTCCACGAAAGTTAGCGGTCATCATAGCAATGATTCGACTAGATTGAGTTGGATCTTGCCATTTAATGTTCTTGGCATCAAAATTACGAGCAACTTGGTCCACATACATGTCCACAGATTCACCAACACGTCCATAAAACGAAGGTAACTTGAGTCCATCGATCTTGACTTCTGATTGCCGTGCCGTAATAACCTCAATGAGTTCTTGTTGTTTTTGGATCATTTCCATCATTTGTTGAGCGAGGTTGATAGAACTCATAGTTAAAACAAAAGAAAGTTTTATTTAATGCAAACGAGGTTTTTTATGAGGATTTTTCTTGAGTGATTTCTTGTAGGCGTGCAATTGACGATCCAAATAACCAGAAGTGAGTTCGTCCAGCTGTTGAATGCGGCGGCGAGCTAGTTCGACGAAGTAATGGAGTAAGTTTCTGGCGTCAGAGTTGGCGGCTTCAGGCTCTTCGTGGCGAATAAGAGTGACGATCTTGTTTTGCTTGACGGTAGTGAGCCAAAGATCGCGGCGTAACTTTTGGAGCTGATCGGAGTTGACAGAGACGCGATCGAAGTCTTGTTGAAAATCGTCTTCCGGTTCACGGTTTTTTCGTTTTCCCATTCACAAAAAAAAAGACTCAAGAATATGAATCGCAACAACGGAAACGGATCAAGCTAAGGTATTAGCGACTAAAAGAAGGTTATCCTCCGCAGTTCTAGTGGCGGAACAGGCTTAAAAAGCACAATTTCACTGACCCAAAAGATGGAGCTTCCAATGTGATGTCACAACAACCGAGCAACCGTAACAACCAGTTACAATTCTCAAAGAGATTTAGACAACCCTCTGGCAAAACACCTTCCGCTTATAGCACCCAGTGAATATACCAGTAGAAACTAAGACCTCCCCCCCAGTGGCTCGGTCTAAAGTTTCCAAAAACTTGGACAAACAAGTGCTACAAGATGTAAGGTTTGGCACAAGTTATGGCGTCGGACGATAGGTAGGACGAGGGTAGGACAGACGTAGGACGGAGTAGAGACGAAGGCTGGAAGAGGAAGCTTGTGCATTGAAGAGTGGAATGCAACTACTTCCTCTTCCTATTTCTTCTTTTCTTTCTTCAAGTTGAATGTGAGAAATTCAACTGAGTCCACGTAGGACACACCCAATATGAAAATCTCGTTTTTGACTATAAACTAGGCAAATGTTTGTTTTTTATTCGATGCAAGTACCACCATATGTACTTGCATCGTTCCCTGCCAAGCATTTGGCAGTGCGACACTGGGATGGTGATGGCGTGCCGTAGGACAAATTTTTACAGCTTAAATAGTAGCAATGAATGAAAACAACAACATCATCGGTGCGACCACGTGGTCGCTGGTACAAGTGCCGTGCTGTACATAATAAAGTGGTGTTACTATAGCTGATCTGTATAATGTGTTGCTGTCAAACGTGGTATTCCTGGTGGACAAAGAGCTGCTGCTGAATGGAAAGTTGCAATTGCAAGTGCTACAGCTGTTGGTTGTAGCCGGGCCGCTAGCTTGTGGACAAGGCGCTGCCACAACTGAAAGAGGGGCTACTGTTCGTCGCGGCGTTAGTGTGCTTGATGCTGCTGTTGATCGAAATAAGCTTTTCCTTTTTGACACCTAAAGACAGTCTTTTTCGCTCATCATTGCATTACTCTGTACTCTTTTGCTTGAAAATTTGGACTCTTCTAGCTCGATTATTGTCAAAAATCAAGAGCATGATTTAGGATCCACAATCATTTTTTGTGTGTATGTGCTTCGCGAGTTTTACGGGCATCACTTGAAATTAGCGACTAAAACCTAGCGCATTCGAGAATAGACCCATGTACGGTTCAAAATTCTCAAAGAAACTTTAAGATAGCTAAAGAGCCACTTTGATCGAGTTTTTTTTGCAACTTTAAAGCTTGCGTTGTATTACATAACCCTTGCATTTAAATGATAGCAATGCTACGCAGAAAGATGGTATAGACAACTGAGGAGCTAATTCTATCAAAGATGAACTTATGAGTCATGCGGACGATCACGAAAGTGATGAAAATATTCGAGCTTAACAAGAGAATTACGGTCCAGCAAATATACGCTAGCTAAAAGGGGTATTGATTGATCTACCTATATATTCATCAGCGAAAAACTATGAATCTGCACTGATAAAATTTGTATTTTACTAAAGCGACGAATCTTGTCTCTCACAAATGTCGGTTATGACTCTGGCAGCTCAATCAGCTCGTCAATTGATTTACTTTTAATGATTAAATGCGTCTTTTTGTAAACGCATGTTCAACTATGTGCTTTCTTTTTGCATGAAATGAACTCACCGTAGACTTTGCATACGAGCCTAGGTCCAAGCCTTTATATTGTACTCGAGCTAATCCGAATCAGGGATCGCTAATTGCCTGATTTCAGTAACTAATAGTACCAGACCCAGTGCACTCATAAGAGCTGGACATAAGGCCCTATGTCCTACGATTGCTCCGAACTAGTGCTTAGTGACATATAATACATCATTTGATTTTTGCCACACAATATGCAGGCTAACACAAACACAATATGTGTCACATTACACATTTTAATCCAGTTTGGGTCACATTAATGGGGCAGCATTAAGAAATTAAAGATGTCGTGTATATTAGCCGGAAGTATTATTATTTGTAAATATTACCCCACAGAATGTCTTAGTGAATGCACTTTTTTCAATAAAAAGTAATATTAGGTCTTTGTGTCAAGACTAATTGAATCGAAGCGAAGAGCGATCTGCGGCCCGTAATGGTCCATAGTATAAATCGAAGGTCAGAGAGCGAAGCTCATGCAATATTTAAGCAATAAATAAGGTAGTCTGAGTGCACTTGTGATCGATACATGCCCGAGTCTGTCAGCCCAAAAATGGAGGTGTATGCTCTCTTGCTTCAAACCTTGCAAATCAAAGTGTAATTTTTTTTGTCAGAGTGCTACGTTCAATTTGTAAACACCCGACGCAATCGACGCACACCCAAAAAGCCCTCTATTGGAACATCTTCAACAAAAGATGACAGAGTCACCTGCGTAGATGACGCCAACGCCTCTGCGGGATCCTACCAAAACCAAATCCACACTCGGTACCTTTGAGACGAAATTTAGAAAGAACTTTCTACCTTAGATCCACGACGTCGGCCTAATTTAAAATGGAGCAACAAAGAGTTAATTTAGTCGCGTCAAAGCTGGACGGGGAGCACACAATTATGGACTGGTGTGCAATACCTTGGCTGAAGTAGTATTTTTGAAGGTGAGCTAAAACGTCGAATGGTGCAATTCTTTTATACGGCAATCTGTGCCTTCTGGGTGATATCACGATTTTTGGTAAGCCGCTAAGGCAAGAACGGCTTTGTACATTCTGCACAGGGGTCAATAATTCTAATGACCGGGATGATTTTCAAGAAAAAATAGTCAGCATCACCATTTAACGGACCAGCTCTGGATGAAACTAGTTCGTGTTCAATCTGAGAAAGTATTATTACAAGCAGGATTTAGCTTGTAAACGGCATGGACCTTTAGAGCCAAAGTCTTACAAATTTTCAGGCAATATAGCGATGCCGTCAAAGTCAAGGTGGACCTACAAGCTGCTAATCAGTGTTCGACCATACGGCGATAATTGACTGGGGTGATATCCTCTTTCATGCTTAAGTACTCACGACGCTAAGCTCCAAGACTTATAAAATCAAAGCTTAAGTGATCTGATATGTCGCGGTCAATGAAATAAATTCGTAGGAGCGGGGTAGTGACAGGCTGACGGGATATATCTAGTTTCTATTTAAGTCAATAGGCTTCGCCACGATAAGCCTCGTGCTCCATAACGAGAATCGTGTTTGCATTTTACAATACCCATGGCCGAGGTAGAAAGTCTGGCAAGGCCAACGACATATGGTAATTAGGCCAGAGGAAGAGATTAAATTCTCATCGATGTCGAATTGGGTGGTCTAAAAAGGCACGAGAATGGCACATTATGAAAATTGTGAACTATCAACTTCAAAGGATCTTAAAATAAATAGGATGTGTTCTCAATGTTCCAGTCTATGACTTTCACCACCTAAGTCATAAAATTTGCTTGGCTCAAGAAATTGATATTGCGTGACATGACAGTGCTCTTTGCCAAAGGAGCAATGTGGAGTCATTGGTTCGAGTTTTTTTCATGAAAAACGTGAGTGGGGATTGCTTTGAAGAATTGGTCTTACTCACTTCACACCACCATTTTGTGTCGGAAAATTAGCTGTCAAGTCGTGCAGTGTTTAAGCTTACATTAAGCTAAATGCATTCGGCACATAAGCCAAAATCCGAAAAAGAGAGGCTAAAACATCACATGTCGGGACATACACCCTTAGCTTGGGCGATTAATATACTCGACTTCCCATGCAAAAGCGCCATGATACAGCACTTTGATTGGTATGCTCTGAAATTGGTAAGACAAATATTAAGCATTTTGCAACTTTGGCTGTGTAATGATCTAGCTACTCAGACCCATGCTTAAACATATAATGATGACAATTTTGTCTACACAGTCGTGCAGAGCACGAAAAAAAGGATGATAAAATCACATTAATAACTTGCGAGCAGTTCAATTTTTACACAAATCCTATCAATTTGATTTTTGACGCGTTAATTATGCAGCCTTTTTGTGCAGACCCCGCTAATTTTTAAAATCATCGTTGAAGATCCGGATTTATAATGCCAGAAAGACATAAGGAGGTTGATTATTGCGTTGGAATTGCACAGAAGTAGCTTGATCACTAGGCAACTCCTTTTAAAAAAAGTGTCAAATGAACTAGGGACCCACACTAAAAGGTATATGTATAGGAAGAGCCGGTATCGATACCTTCTAGGTATCGCCACATACACAACCAGCTATAAACCACAAATTCTCTTGCAAAAGCGCCACACCCATCGTAAGACTAAACCCGTCGCAAAATTGAATTTACATACCATACACCACACCTAAATCCTCTGTACACATACGTCAACATGCCAATGAGCTTACCCCGCGCAGTCTAATGAAAGCACTGAATCAATGCAAATGCTCTCACTAAGGGAAGGCTATTCGACAAAAAAGGAAAGTACTAAGGATAACAAGCACGAAAACAGCCGCAAGGTATGGCTTGCATGTGTTCATGGCGGCGAATATAGAAGAAAATTTCAAGTGCTCGAAAAATTTCTACTCGTCTACTCAAGTGTCCGTGGTCAGTTGTTATTACGCGGACTCTGGCAAAGGTCACGCGCAGTTTTGGAATGTAACGGTGATCGACGCAAATCACAACCACGACGCCACCGAAGATTTGGCGGCATTTTCATAGGCAAGCACATCACTATGGAGCAAAAGTAGCAAATAGTCTTATTTAGTAAGGAAGGTGCCCCTCCTCGACTAATTTTGAGCACTATGAGAGTGACCCGTGTTTTCAAGCCACAAGCCAAGACATATACAACCTGAAATACTGTGATCGTGCGCAGTTTTTGCTGGGGCAAATTTTTATTGCAGCGCTTCTAGATACATTGGAGGAAGGTAAAGTTGAATACAGGTTAGATCGCAGTGCTGAAGGGCACCTTACCCAACTTTCTTTTGCCCGGAAAACAAGCGTCACGGTGCAACGAGATTTTTTGGCAGGTGCTATTCTTCTGATGGACTCCACCTACAAAACAAACAGGTAGGTATCGAATTTTCTGAAACAACTATTAATCATGCGAATTACTTTGAAATTTTATAATCCTCCAAATGCCATTATTGCATGTGATGGGAGTGACATGCACTAATCAGTCGTTCGCTCTGTGTTACGTATTTCTGCGGGGCGAGAGAGAGGTAGATAACATTTGAAGAGAATCACTGGGTTCATAACAGTCGATACCAATTGAGAGTACCCTTGATGGCCGGAAATCATCTTGTTCTCCTCTTTGCATCTGGCACATCGACGAAAATGTGCTAGCAAATGTGAAAAAGCATTTTGCTACAGATGAGGCTCGAGACAAGTTTAATGGAAGTTGATGTGCAGTGTACCGTTGCGCGAGTAGACGATGAAAAAAAATGACATAAACCATGGCGGTTATGCATATATGGAAGCAACGTGGATTCCTCTAACCTGTACGAAACATATAAAACACATCGGCCAAGTAGCAACATCGCATATCAAACGAGGACATGCAACTTTGAAAGAAGGATTGCCGTTTCCACTGGTGACTTGGCGACGGTCTTAGCTAGACTAGTACTGCCAAGTTAACAGCAGCGGCAAACAATCAGTCAGAAAGTTGCTTGCGATCGTTCGCACGCTCTCACCCGCACCAGCGGGGCCTGTTGTTGGACAAATGTCAATAGGAAAATATCTCATCATGCACTTGCCCAAGTAATACGTTGAATTCTGTCATTAGGCCATCTGTACCTGTACACTAGTTCGACTCATTTAGGCTTTTGACGAGTACCAACAAGCCATATCAATAGACATTCATGAGCAATGCACAAACGTTTTACAAGTACGACTGAATTGCCCTGCGCGCACACAATTCGGGAATTTATTGATGCAAAGGAGAATTTGCCGATCGACCACTTCCACCGTCACTGGTGATTGCTTAAATTGAATGATTGATCACCTACCGCCTACTTTATCTTAATGGAATAAATTCGATGCGTGTTTGACATCTTTTACATCATATAAGCAACCCAGCGCGAGATCTGGGGTCTTACTTTAGACACTTCTTTTTCGAGGCGAGAACGGATGTCTAGCATACGAATATGACCATATGTTTCACGCTTGACTTGATATAGTATGCACTTTCACACACAATCTTGAGATTGATTTTTGGTTAAAGACAGACGATTTTAGATTTAACTTGCCATACTACGGCTAAGTTTGATGATTATTTTAATCGCGTGCTCAGCAATGCTCACACTCGGAGCTATGGTCCTCATGCAACTTAGTGTCGAAGTTTTCATCGTAACGCACGGATTTGACTTGCAAGCCGAATTGCGCCTGCTTCTTCTTGATGTAGCTGTTTAGGCACCCTTCAATTTCCAATCTGGTAAACTTTTATGCGTTCGCCGGCTCCAGCAATAATAAGCAGTAAATAACTAGCGAATCCAGTTTTAACTTCTAGGTGTAAAGCTAAAGCAGCTTAAATGTGTAGTAACTGAGCTCGCCGTGGTACCCGCGGTAGACACCATTCCAACTCAATTCCGGAGGTGCCTTTGCGTGTATCTAACAAATATATCAAGAGGTGCGTTATAAGGACCGCGGCTCATGCGCGCATGCTTGTCAGCGCTCAACTTTGCATTTATCGCGTATACTAAGCCTCGTAGTGTGTTTTTCGAGTCCATCGATTCACGAGGTTTGCAGTAACCACCAATTGCTCAAAAGTATGCATAGTAGAATCGTCGAGCCATACCACTCTTGATAATCTGTCCCCCTTTTCTTTAGATTTGGCCCGCATAGCGCGTTATTGAGCTTAATCTCGCATTAATCGTCGTCGGTCAAAAGGCCTGCTCATGGCAATTATATAACGAAGCGCGAGCGCAACCAACAATCCTTAGCTGGTGTCTATCGTGATCATTGAATTGGCAAGCATCACCTCGGCATTGCAAATACATGATTTGCCATGCGATTGTGGTTGTAGACACAATCGTCGTTTCACCACTAGACAGTGCTGTCTTCTCCTCGCGACAACCTCCTGTTATCATTTGGTTTAGTCCATCAGTTCCTAATCATCTTTTCTAATAACCTGCGATGTGTACACAGTCAAGACAGTCGTTATGTCCTGATGTCTCACTCGTTTCTTAATCTTCACTGCAAAAGTCTTCTTGCACTTTTTCTTAATACGCTCTTTCATGAGCTCTTTTGCAGCGGCTTGTGTCTTTAGCTCGGCAAAAGTTATTGCAAAGGTCAGCACACCTTTCTCGTAAGGTGCGCATCAAGCAATATTCCCATCGTCCATATCAGTACTTGTGCTGCAAAGCTCGACGCTGACATTTTCTAGTGATGCAGAAATTTGTCTTTTAAAAAGATGTTAGCATCCATCTACGACCCACCGGGCCGCTTGTTTAAAAGCAGTCACACTATTCAAGCTTTATTGCTGCCAACAACCACGTGGTGGGAGATGCGTTCATGTGAAGCAGCTTCTAATCCAAAGCTGTGTTGCTTACCTTGATGTATTCGTCCTTGGCGCAATAGTCTGTGAATGTCAGAGTCCACTACTTAGTCTTACAGCTTGACGTACGAGTCGCTGTGATGGGAATGTCTGACTTTTTTATTTGTTATCTTTATCCTAAAGTCAGAGTTACCACCGAATGGGATGTTTAAAAGCACGTCCTTCCTTAAAATTACCACTGCGCTATTTAGCCTATACTTAGCAAGATCTTGTCACCACTTTTCGCTAACAATTGGGGCACAGAAAGTCGAGATTGAACGCGAAGAACTTTTTTCGCGAGCCATGTCATTTTAATTAGCTAACACTGCTCTTCGGGTAGTAAACATTGCCTTGCGACACTGAGCTTCGTGCCCTACACGAGATTAATCTCGTGTGGTAGTTCTAGATTCGGCAAAAAAATATTGACAGTATTCCTTTGGACACTAAATTACACCAATTCTTTAACCGAGGGTGCACAGGATCCTTGAACGCTTTCGGATTTAAGGCACAATGCACACTTTCATGAGACTATTTCAAAACATCATGGAGGATGTGTTATTTTTTTCCTGATATGACTACATCTGCAACGATTTTAAATTTCATGGAGACTGCGTCCGCGACGTTTTTGAATTTAAATGTAGCCGAGTTCTCAGCAGCAATGATTTTGTAGCTTTGGTCCATCTGCCTATGTCTTTGATTGAAGCGGACCCAACGACCAGCTGAAATGAGCCTTATTCTGCTAGTAATGTCTTGCTGTCTTCAACAGCCAACGTTGCTCGCAGAGCTACGTCACCCGCTTCTTTGCAAGGTAGCAGGCGCATTCTTGCTTAAGCTTTCTTGTAAAGATGATATCACAGTCGCTCTCTCAAAGTGCCTAAGATGGGTATATCTCGTCCTACATGACTTTTATATTGATTTTCGTACACTTGCCAACTCAGGTGCAGTTTGAAAAGAGAAAAGTGATACCAAGCCAAGAAACGCTCTCTATTTTAGTTGTGACAAGCAAAAGCGCATGAAGATGCTTGTCGTTAAAGAAGCCCGACGAGGTGGATCTTCGTCGTGACCAAAGGCTTTACAGAGGCGCTAGTAGAAGCCGTTTTACTGATGCGCAGCCGCCACTTCTGATTAATTAGCCATCACCCCTCCGAATAGGAAAAAAACTTGACGGCTTTCAAAACTTTTATGGCTGACAATAATTTTCGGTCGGATATCGTTTCTCAGATGTTACACCGCTCATACAAGCATGTTTACTCAAAAACTACTTCTTCCACGCTCAGAAACACGACTTTACAAGCAGCCTTACCGCGTTCTTCGGCGTCAACATCGGCCATGAACACCGTAGAACCTATCGCCAAGCGTGTTTCCATGGAGTTGCGAGGACGAACGGCAATACAATTTGTGTTCAAGTGGCGGCAAAGCGCCTGTCGACGGACCGCAAAGGGTGTTGCGAGCGCAAAAGCGCAAGTATACAAATCCATTTCGTATCGACAATTGTATGAGTGTGGTTATCAACAGAATGCTGCCCATGGCTTCTAGAGACTACGATCCAAAGAATGAGCTGCAAGGAACATATGTGCAGGAATGGCTACGCCGACTTGGGCTGAATACAAAGTAAGGTGGATTTTGCCAAAAATACCGCTTATTTGCTTCCGTGGATGCTACAATTGTCCTGAAGCGACTTCGCGGGCTCAATCCGTTTGATATGTTAAATTTACCAGAGCGAGCGTCTGCTCATAAGTAGCCGAACGTATCGACTTAACTTTATTGTAGTAATAGTGAACATTATATTTCTTGTTAAATTTCATATCGATTCAAATCCGGCTAATTTCGCAGAGGAGCACGGTAAGGTTGCGTGAAAAGTCGCGTTTCTGAGCGTGGAAGAAGTAGTTTTCGGGTGAAGATGCATGTATGAGCGGTGTAACATCGGCGAAATGATACCCGACCGAGAATTAACCGTTCAGCCAATCAGAAGCCATGAGAGCCAATCGACTTATTCTATATTTTAAGGGGTGCTGTCCAGTCAACTAAAAGTGGGGGCTGCGTATTAAATACCTTTCTTTGTGGTTCATACAAAGCACGCAATTTAATGGACTGCATACAAATACCCCACTTATCGCAAAGATTGGCAAAATAGTTGATTTTTTTATGTTATATAGCTTCCGCCTGAATACAAATTTGGCAAGCTTGCTGGCGCGCTTTTAAGTACTTCACGCTATTAGTTGGCCCAATTCAGCAAAATGAATGCTTGATTGGTGAACGGGTTTGTCAAGCATACACAACAAGCGTCATCGTAAGCTCTAAAAGCAAATATTAGTTGCAAACGGCCCCCTCTATCATTGGGTGGATTAAGAAGATCCGGCCTCAGTCGTTGTTTCAAAAGATAAAAAATTTAAAGTAAATTACGCTCTCAAATTCACAAAAAATTTAAATAGTCATTTGGGCCGAGAAAATTTTTTTCTTGGTCCACAAATTGGTAGTCACACATGTACACGTGGGTCATTTAATGGCAACACGTCTTCAAGTACCGCTTTAAGAAGATGGTGAATCTTAAATGTGTTTGAGGCAGGATCTAAAAGCAAGGCTTTATATGAGCACAATAATCAAGCATCATGGCCTTCTTGACACGATGTCGTCGTGGAAGGATGCACGGTATAATTGCTACGCTTTGGCGAACAGTGAACAAGCTGATGTCTACGCCACGTCATTTACAGTCAAATAATCCAACGAAAATGGTTAAGCGTATCATAATGAGCGCACTGGTGACACTATCTTTCTCACGGGAACAGCTACGTACAATTGCGTTTAATCAGCTTAATACAATTAGAGATGCGATTGCATCGCTCAAGGTAAACAAAATGACTTTTTTTGATAATAACGGCTGAGGTAGCGTAAACGTTCTTGTCAAAGGATTATAGCGTTTTGTTTGATACTGGAAGCCTGCCGGTAAAAGGTCTTTTTATGTGTTTGAGGACAAATTAAAGCTTTGTTTGACCCGATCTCATGCAATAATAAAAAGCCGTGGATTGACATACACCATACACGACCTCAAGGCAATGTCGACGCACCCAGCAATCTCTGTAGGCTCGTTAAAAATTACAATTGTGAGACTAATGTGACTCCAGTCCCTCTTCAAAACGTTGTCCCCGCATTTGAGCTTTCTTATGCGGCGAGTACTGATACGTAACGGAAATGGATACTGTCCATAGTCACCATCACATTGCCTATAGGGTTGAGAGGCTTCGTGCCCCAATGCTTGGATACTTTTGAGTGCTCAGCCAATTTTAGGTCTCACGGCGAGGAGAAAATTCTTTCTAATGCAATTCAAATACCTCGCGCTGAGATCCGCGATGCTTAATCCGATTCTGTATCTCGTGGACTACAACCCAGTTTCTTTCAAAGATCAAAAGGGTCTATAGATGTCTTGAAAGATTATTCCGAAAAAGCTGCGGTCTGGATGTCAGGGCTAATCCCGAGAGCAATATTAATTGTGTGCTTTTATACACACAAAGCTACTTCTCCTCACTTGAAAGGCCAAAAAGTAAAATGCCTCTTAATGCGTCTTTTTCGCACCAAGATTAAGCGGTATATCCATGTGAATTTTGGGACAATCTCGTTGGTGTAAGAAACTTCTTGGAAAGTAGCGTTTTTATCCGCTTCGCAAAATTTGTGGTAGCCAATATAACACCCCGATACGACTGACCCAAAGCCGCTGCGTTATGTAGTGGGAAGCAACGTACACTTCGAATATACGTCAAAGTCTTCTGATTACACGTAATAGTCTCGTATTATCGATTTCATACCCGCCTCGGAACTTATAGTCCCAGTGCCTGGCTTGGCGTCATGCAGGAGCCTTGACTTCTCGTAAATAAATCACTCGGTGAAAATTTAATTGCCGAGCTCACGGACTCAGTTAGAGGTGGTAGAGATTTTAAGGCGTAACATCAGTCATCTTAAGAAATGGAGCCGTGGTGGACGGTGCTTGGGACTTCGGTCACTTAAACTTTTTAAAAAATGTATCAAGGGCTGCTGGCTTCGACCTCAATATCGTCCTTATGGTTTCCACTTTTGTTGATTTCTCCAACGGGCGTCCCAGGCTGGGTTTTTGCCCCTGGATACCGTCGATCTTTCTGCCTTTTTTCTTGAAAGCATTTGCATGGCTGGTGTTTCCAATATTCAGTCTTACACCTCAAGGGCGCAATAAAGCTGTTTTTTTACATCGTCGTCAATGATTTTATGCTTTTCTGCGGCCTTGGTGGGCGAATTTAGGTAGATAATCGCCTTTTTGTCGCTTAAAAGCATGAAGCACCGGGCTAAGTATAACAGTAGGTGCATTTTTTCGCCGCAAAGGAGTGTGAGCTCATTATAGAGCCTTCCTTGCTGTATCGACTCGCACCTTGCAAGACACATACCTAAGGTACGGGGGTGGCCGCTGATTCAGCCTCTGTCTTTGGCGTGGGCTTAATTTGATTATGGGGTAGTAGTACATATTGATGCCGAAGAAGTCTTTTCTGGCGTTAGCTTGGTCACAGGTAATAACTCGATCGACTAAAATCTTTAAAAGCGTATTCCTTACTGTGATCAAACCTATCTCTAAATGTCGAAAGTAATTATCTTCGACTGGATGTAATGCAAAGCCATTGTGGGAAGAATGGTATTGGCCGTTGCGCGAAGCAGAGCTTTGTGAAAAAGCTGGGTTCTCGCATGAAGGAGTCTTGTTGCACGACAGGCCTTGCTAAATTGCACACTGGATTACTTCAAGGATAACGGAACGGAAATATAAGCTGCCTAAATTATACTTTAAACTTAGTGAACAATCTGAACTGCAGTTGGGATAGAAAGAGGAGATTCCCTGTATTAAACAAACGTGTTTTTCCTTCTCGCATCCTCTGTGCAAAATTTCGTGTGACATAATCACAGACGAAGATAACTGTAATTTTATTATGCAAACCTTATGGTTCGGTAGGTTGTTCGGCCTGGTTTGATACCCTTAAGATCTTAATCAAAGCGACCAGCATTGGTCACTATAGTAGACGAGCAATACACTTCTAAAATACTAACACACACCCGAAATTGAGTGCATGATAATCGGTGTTGTGGGCCCGAAAGCCCTTCAGTGTAATGAGGGGTACAGAACTGCGTTTCAGAAATGAAAAGGATAGCCTGCACTTTGGGTTGTAGAAGCTTGCAAGTCTTCAGTACCAGTATATAAATCTTTATGTTAAAAATGTTGTTTGAAAAGGAAGACTTTGAGCACCATTGCGACATCCCGTATCACGTGATATAGTCGTACAACGACACTGCTGGCATCGTAAATGAGTGATTCTCACGTGGCATATTTGAGAAGATATTCCAGGACTCCATTTACCAAAATTGGCGACATGGATAAAATGTTCCGTAGACGATTGTTCATCCATTTCAGAAACTTCTTTGAAGGCCATTTTGAACTTATCGGTGTAAGCTGTACGTCGCGTAATTGACTGGAGGCTACTTGGAGAGAAAGTAGGACTTCACGCGAGTCAAAAACATAAACTTTGTTCTTGTGAGAGAATTAAGCTAACAATTGCGTTATTTCCGTAGTTGACAGGCGGTCTCGGCTTTGTCTAGGCACGGTGCTATTACTCGATTGTAACAAATAATGCATAACACATCAGTCAGTGCGCTGCAATTTGTACTATTTCACAGCTATGGAAAGGGGGAGATACTTCAAATAACGCGAAATTATAACAACATCTTTTACAGCTTATATAAATTAAAGCTATCGAAGTCTTCTAGTAAGACAAAGTTGCGAATTGCTCGTAGCTGTCGTGAACGGCTTCCATACTTCAAATTACACTTTTTTGTTAATGGCCATCCAATTGCGACACATCCATTTGGGTGCGGGTTGGTTGGGCAGTCATACTTTTGGGTGTAATTGCTTGTCCACTTCAGTGACATAACTTAATTCGGATGCTTTGGGTATCGAATCAGGTCACAACTTAGACAAAGCACGGAGTGAGTAGCCAAATGAGTCTTCCATGAAAATAACAACGAAAAATATTGCGATTCTTTGGTCTTTGACTTTTTACAGCCATGGAAGACGTGACGACGATAGGGACACGTTGAGGTCACTTATGACTTGAAAATTTGGTGAGCAAAGACGCAGAAAATAGCGGCGTGTCTGGCTTAAATGCCACACTTACACGATGCAAATTCAATAGAGGAACTTTGCTGCATGTCGATCCAATTACGCCAATCGACAATAATACGCTGTAAAAGATACTGATAGTGATGCTGTGCACATGTCTACATGCTTTGTGATGAAGATGAAGCTCAAAATTTTTATCGCTGATTGCAATGGTCGTATTTCAAGTAGACAATTGGTCCTTCAGGCACTTCTCTGTAGCAAGATTGCTGTCGTGTGTGAGACAGAGCCTTAGTCTTGTTTAAAACCAATGTCAGTAATATCACCATTAGTTCCACGTGCAAAGTCAATATTGATCATATGGCTTATTATTGTCTACCGTCCATGTTTGATATCTTGCCAATGTAATTTGTTTGAAAAAAAAGTTTCGGGATAGATTCCTTTTCAGAAATTTTGCAATGCCAATAATTACGAATGGAATTGGCTACTTTGTATTAATTGTTTACTACCCTAACCCAGACATTGCTCTGGCGTCGGATCAGGTTAGAAATCTTTCCGAAAAAAACGTGCAAATACAGCGACTTGACCCGCTCTTTCCGACAAATCCCTCTATATTAGCGAGTGGGGTAGATGAGCGAATACATTTTGACTGCAAAAAGTGTACGTCACGTCCTTGCAGATGACAACAATAGGTACCTCTCTCTTATACTAAAGCTGCGCTTATTGCTTGATCTGTGTGGCTGGGCCAATCCCACTACTGAATCGTAATTGCATCTTGTTCCTCTCTATCTGACGTCCGCCTCATCCTACAAGCGAGTATTGTCGCCGTATGCCGTATGGCCTCAACCTGATCACGTAGCCTGATCCTCTCTCACATAGAATACTCCCCAAACCAGATGGGGATCGTGCTAATATTCGTAGATAGGCAAACCATTCTCAATACGGCCACTGGCTTTTTGCCCTGGCTAATGCCGCCCTAATCTGGTAAAGACTAGTCTTTAAATCGTAATTTGCAGTCCATTGCGTTCTTCCATGCGCGTGAGTACGCCCGTCTCGATCGCGGCCATCGCGCTCTTCTCAAGTCAACGCGTCGTGGCTGCGACTGCACGTGCGCGCCACCTCGTGGCAACTTCTGCCGATGGGTCGCAACTCCCTGATCAAGACACGAACGATGCCACGTCGCAAATGAGCAAAGCAGAGTTAATTGCGTGGATTACACAGAATTACGCCAACGACGCGAGTGGCAGCACCAGCTCGAGCGGGGCGCTCGTCAAGCAGGCGCTGCTTGCTGACGAGAGTGCGGCGACGAGCAAGAAGACGACAGCTGCGCTCTCGGGGGATACGAGTAGTAGCGGCGAGCTCGATTTCTTTTCCTTTATGAATCAAATGAACGGAAAGGACGGGGACAAGAAAGCGAGTAACTCGGTCGAGTCGAGCGATAGCGGCAGCTTTGCGCTCGACTTGACGAGTGACGAATTGCAGGAATTAAAGGATCTCGGCTTGATCTCAGGTCCTTCCTCGGGGTCCAAAAATCCAGACGACGATCTCACCAACGCATTAGCTTCGCTCAACGAAGGCACGGCGGCGAGCGCTGACGTCACGTTGGCGGACGCGGCCACGACAAGTGCCGCGAGCACGGAAGACGGCGAGGATCCTGAAGATGACGCACTGCCCGTCATCCCGACGTCGACGATAGCCCCCACGGAGATAGAAGAACCCAAGTGCGAGACGGGGTTTTGGGCCAATACGAAATCGTGGTGGAAAAACACGTTTGGTAGCGGCGACAAGTGTGCTCTTGACCGTCGACTGCGTTCGAACGAGGAGACGTAGAGTAGGGAAAGAGACTTTGGAGTCTCTTGTTTGCTATTAGGTCTGTTGCACGACTGCATAATTGAGTAAGGTTGCTCTCTGCTTTGCTATGATGGAGCACGAAACAAGGTTGAAAAACTATGCATTGGTTTCGATAAAAAAAAACTTTTTTTTGACTTGTCACGAGACGAAGCTCTCGAGTTAATTTGATCAATTTCTGACCACGAAAAGGGTCGGGTAGTTACTGTTCGCGACACGACAGAGTACCTCATGCTAAGCTCAAAGCACTGTTGTTTGGATATTCCCATTTGCTTGGTTACATTTTAAGTGTTGGTGACTATTTCCGACCTTTAAGTTGCGTTCGTATGCAATTTTTATGGTATTACTAACACTAATAACACAAAGTTCGTTCTTTGCATGTACAACAGCAATATATTGACAAGAAATAGACCATGGATTTTTTTGCTTGGTTCGCCGGGCACGAGACACTTTTGTCTTCAAGTGGCGTAAAGAGACCTATTGCTTACATGATCATGGCGGCAGATAAGCGTGCTTCTGGAACCATGTATACGAAGGTGGGGTGGAGCTTGTTCTGCGTAAAAGACCACCGTTTAAGCCCCCTGCGCTATCCGTGCTTCAGAACTTGCTTTTACAATTTTCGGTGCGAACGTTTGTTGAGCACGATCATCAAATTTTTACAGCGTATAAGATTGTATTTACTCAATCAGGGATAGGTGAGTATAGAGCTGCGAGGGGAAATGGGAATTGTTGCCCTTGTAAAAGGGCTAAAAGTCTTTTGGCGTGTTTAGGGCAATCAAATTACTAATGTAAAATACAAGAAGCGAATTCGCGGAGTTAACAGAATTGACATACTCGCTTCGTAAAAATCTTTGCATCCTATCTTGGCAACATTTATCGCTTGTCATTCGTCTTAACCCTCTCTTTCGACAAATTCAAGTCATACTGCTGGTCACATGTGCGTCGACAAGCCACAACGTTACCTTTTACTCATGCAAATGCTTACAAAGTGGAAACAATAGCAACAAGTATGTAAAACCAAATTGATTTAAATAGCAATGTCGTCACCGAAAGCCATCTTTCTTCTTTGAGCAGAAAGCAGTTTTTAGCTCGAAAGCGACCCTTCACATCCCTTCCCACTTAGACTTGAGATCACCACGGTTCCATTTCTCATAAATTGAATTGGCTTGGTCATAACGATGACTTGACAGGCAGACAAGAAGTCGGACGATTCGCCAATCTATTTTACGATGACCAAAGTAGCACGAAAGAAGGTTCTTCGAAATTGTTTTAGGTACCTCTGCACCAAATCGGCCTCTGCGCTTATTACAAAGACCCTTCAGCAATAAAGACTGTTCAGCAGCGACAACGCGATCTTTACTCTGTCGTGGCGTGAAATGTGCGCCTACCGTTCTACCTCGCTCGGTGATCCACAAACACCTCCGCCTTTAAGCAATAGATATGGCAAATAACTACATGGGTTTTCACTCGCTAGGGCTGCAAAGAAGTTCCAGGTCAATTAGAACGCCGTCAAAATAACCTCGTCGAACGGGATTACGGCCGAGAGGATGCTGAGTTTGGCGCTAAAATACGGGCCTTGCGAAAGGCCTTGCTAAAAGTCCAAGGCTTTTTATGACCAGTTGCAAAAGACTGAGGTCAAAGCACGTTACTCGATTGAGTTCAGCGATTAAATGAGAGTTAGAAGCTATTTGACTCACTCACCGTCACTATCGAGGCAAAATGCCACCGTATGAGAGGTCTATTTTTCTCGGCAACGGGTTGGAAGGAGAAGAGAAGGACCTTCGGAATGGTCATTCTCTGAAATATGAAGACCATAGCGCTGAGATAAACGCTCGCTTTCTTCGAGCACTCCAAGACTTCCTAAAAGGCCACTTCTTGCGTGACATCTGTGAATGGCACTTGGTCTCAAACGAGACATTTCTCCAGCAAAACCTCACGGTTACTATGCGCGGGTGTTTCATTTTCGCATCAAGATTTACTTATAAATTTGATCAGGGCAGTGAGAAGCTGATGACACGGATTGTCAACACCTACTTCTCAGCACTGTCACCAGCACAATTTACTTAAATAATGCTTTCTGGGATAAGATTTACCTTTACGATCCTGCAGATCCATCCTTAATCAATGTTTCAAGCAATTAAAACACAAGGCAGAAAATGCTTTTGGAGGAACACAATGTTCTAATGCGTGAGTAGAAGGGCTGAGAAAAATAGTTTTTTAGCATATTGACATATGTACAAATGAAAGAGCAAGGAATCAGATCATATTCTGGCCTGCGTAAAAGCACATTAGCACGTGGCAATTTGAAGTAAAAAAAGAACTTTTATTACGCAAAAAGTGGTAACAATCTTGCCTTTCTTACGACAAGTGGGACGCTTTTGTTGTAAATGTCCAGGATGTACGATCTGACTAGACCACAGAGGCTTAAACTTCAAAAGTTTACGTTAAAATAAAATTCAAGGCATAATGTATCTCTTTATAACCAATAATTGTACGCTAAAAGGCTCCGTACGCCTTCACTATGTTGCAACAACATGGAACCGATGGCACAACAGGGAACGCTTCAGTCGATGCTAATTGCAAGAAATGCTACGAGGGCTATTTAAAAATGCTTTTGGGGTCTTGGGGACCAGCAAGTTTTATCTCAATAACAATTGATATGTCTTTGCGGTGTAAAAGATCAAAGCTCTCCACTGCCACAAAATTTTTGAATTGTTTCTCATATTATCGTACATCTGGTATAAACAGCAGTTCGCTGCTCGTGCTTTTTCTTCAAGAACTGTCAAGCTCAGAGAAGAAAAGCCTTTTTTGATGTGGGTCAACCACACACCAATAATATGAACTTGAGAGAGCAATTTGCTCCAATTAGTCACCAATGTTTCCTAGCCCTAAGATATTGTAGTTTCATAGATACCTCAGAACTTGATTTTCTGGTAAACAGTTCCTTGTCATCATTAATTAGCAGCCCTAAGTTACCTCGACTGCAATGAGATGCCTCGCTTTCGTCCGTTCCCGTCGTTTTGCAGTGGCGCACAGCCAATGACATGCGGTAAGCGACGCTAAAATAATTTTATCGTGTCGTGTCTCAAGGTTTAGCCTTTAAAACCACAACCTTCTATCATGAATAAAAGAAAATCGAGATGGCCAGTATGGCGGTCACCATCTATAGTCCAAATAAGAGCCCGCTAAGGCTTTTCTTGACGCTATCTGATGCTGGCTATTTGTATCCATACAATAAACGTTTTCGATTAATCGAACGAGGCCTTTGCAAGACCAGCATAGCCAGCACTTGATTGTTAAAAAATACTTGATGTATCTATTTCCGCAAGTCTTTTAGTAATTGTGGAGCAAAGATCAGCTTAGACAGTCCTCGGGGTCTAAGAGTTCCGTGCCTGCATACAAAGTAGCCGAGAAAGTCACTCTCCTTTAGCTTTTTTTGGTGTTGGCATAAAGGCCATCGCTCCTGCAAAGTACTCGAGAACTTCAATCTCTTCCATCTTTTGTCGGTGTTGGCATAAAGGCTATCGATCCTTATGACTTCAAAAACTTCCCTTTGATAGACCTAGACGCCAAAAGAGTTTGACTCTCTTGTTCAGGTATAGGAATTTCCACCTACTTAATCAGTACGATGTACAACGTACACTCGTACATGTTATTGAGCAACGCGTCCTTACAAGAAATGGTGTCCGTGCATGTACAAATACAATGTTCAGCTTAAGGTTGGAGTCTTACATTGCGTTTAAGTATAAACCAAAGGTTAGAGACCTCATACTTCTAAGTGTTGATCTATTGAAGAGTTTTGCGTTAAAAGCACTTGATGCAGCGATCCAAAAAATTCCATATTCACCGTATATCGTTTATTGGAGCTCGTTTATTGAAGCTTTGCTCAGATGTGGTGTCCACAGATTGCGGTGTCACAAGACAATGGCCAATGCCACGAGAGCGGCAAACGCTCATTGTTCTTTGTTTGGTTGCATGAAGGCAAAAGAATATCATAATGTGGGAATCAAAATCTCCGCGCTTTTAGTGAGAATAAAATTGTTTTACTTGACACAAATGTGAAGTTGCTGCAATCGGTAAACAAATCCTTGCGAATACTTTCTCTCACACATATCGATTATTACTATTCCAACCAACATTTTCTACAACCCATGCGCATATTTTGTCGACCCGTCCGTACAAAGCTGCCTTCGTATTCATGTATGTGTCAATACAGACGTTGACAGGCTAGACGCTACGTTCCCATTCATGTTACAAGGCCAACAAGCATCCTAAAACGCCGCTCGCCCAATCCCTCTATAAATTCATACATCCATTCCCATTAGGGTTCGGTCAACTTCACAATATCAACGGTTATGACAGGGTGTGTACACTGTGCCCAACCGGTACCCCACGCAATCTTCCCCACATCCCAATCGCTCGGTCCCCCATGAAGTCCTTTCCGACGGCGTGGCTGTTGCCCAAGGAAGAAACGCTCGCGACGCCCTTTCTCGAGCAATACCCCGACTACGATGGTCGCAATACCGTGGTCGCGATCTTCGATACCGGCGTGGATCCAGGGGCGAGTGGCTTGCAGACCACGCCGGACGGGCGGCCCAAGATCCTCGACATTGTCGACGCCACGGGCGCGGGCGACGTCGACACGTCGACGGTCATTGAAGCAAAGGACGGGTGCTTAACCCTCGCTTCTGGGCGCGTCTTGACGCTCAATCCCGCGTGGACACCGAGTGCGGATGGCACGTACCACGTTGGGACGGTCGCGGGGTACCACTTGTTCCCCACTTCGTTAACCACGCGACTCAAGACGGAACGGAAAGAAGCGTTTGAGATCCACCAACGACGTGCCGTGAACCAGGTACAAGCGGACTTAGTCGAGTGGGGGTGCCAAAACGGTACCACGTGCACGGATCCCGTCAACGTCAAGGAGAAAAAAGAGCTCGAGACCCGGCTCGAGCAATTGAACGAGCTTGCAAGAGCCTATGAAGACCATGGACCCATCTACGACGCCATTGTCTATCACGACGGGCTCGCGTGGCGAGCAGCGCTCGATACGACGGAAAGTGGTACCTTTACCAACATTCCGACCCTCACGAATTATCGGCTCGAACGCCAGTACGCCACGTTCTCGGACAAGTCGCAGCTGAATTACGTCTTGAATATCTACGACAATGGCAATACGTTGAGTATTGTCAACGACGTGGGCGCCCATGGTACACACGTGGCGGGCATCGTCGCGGCGTACGATCCCGAGCAACCCGCGTGCCATGGCGTGGCACCTGGTGCCCAAATTGTGGCCGTCAAGATTGGCGATGGTCGACTGGACGGCATGGAGACGACTGCTGCCATCAGTCGTGCCATCGCGGCCGTGATCAAAGCCAAGGTGGATATCGTCAACATGAGCTACGGCGAGTATGCGTCCCAGCACAATTATGGCCGCGTGATTGAGCTGAGCAACGAGTTGGTGAACGACCATAACGTGACGTTCGTCGTCAGTGCCGGGAACAATGGCCCCGCGTTGGGTACAGTGGGGGCACCCGGCGGTACGACGTCCAGTCTCTTGTCCGTCGGGGCCTACGTCTCGCCGCAAATGATGGAAGGCGAGTACATTCTGCGGGACAACAACTTGTCGGGCATTGCCTACACGTGGTCGTCCCGTGGCCCAACGTTTGATGGCGACGTGGGGGTCAACGTGTGTGCCCCCGGTGCCGCCATTGCCCCGGTACCCAAATGGACCTTGACCAAGAAGCAATTGATGAATGGTACATCCATGTCGTCGCCCAACTGTGCAGGAAACGTGGCGCTACTCATCAGTGCCATGAAAGCGCTCGGTCTCGACTACACGCCGTACTCGATCCGTCGTGCGCTCGAGAATACGGCGAAAACGATCCCACACGTCGACGTGTATGCGCAAGGCAAAGGCTTGATCCAACTTGTACCCGCTTTCGAGTACATGCGGTACACTTATCCCGTTGATGGACCGCTCAAGTGCCCCTTGCAGTACCACATTCAAACATCGTCGGGACCAGGCAATGCGCGTGGCATTTTCCTTCGCGATCGCATCGACTTTGAGCACGAAAGCACCGAAGTCGACGTGACCGTGACGCCCGTGTTCCACAAACACACGCTGCAAGCGGACAAATGTACCTATGAACAGCACGTTCGCCTCGTGCCTTCAGTGCGTTGGGTCCACGTTGGCCACAACATGGCCCTCTTGCATACTGGCCGGTCGTTCAAAGTGCTGGTGGACACCAAGCACTTGGCGACGGGCGACCACCATTATGGCGAAATTGTCGCGTACGATACCCAGCACGAAAAGCGGGGCGCGTTGTTTACGATTCCAGTCAGTGTCACCAAGCCAGAGAGTGCCACGTCAGTGGTACAGTGGCACCACCACTTGCAACCGGGCCGGCTCGTGCGGCACTTTTGTACCCCTCCAGTCGGTACAACGTGGGCCGACGTGTTCCTGTCCCGTGCCAACGATACCAACGTAAACGCGCACGCGTCCCGAACCCTCTTTATGTTTGATGCCCTGCAATTCCAGCCCCATGTGCGGCAAAGTCAATCGTCGTACCACAAGACGTTTACGCTCGACCCGGGACAAGAACTGGCGTTTAGTCTCGACGTCCAAGGTGGTCTGACGACCGAGTTTTGTTTCAGTCAGTTCTGGAGTGCCCTTGGCGACTCGATGGTACACCTTGAGATCCAATTCCATGGGATTGTACCAAATCAAGAGCAGATTGTCATGTTGGGAGGAGAAGGAGCGCACAAGGTCCTCGTGTCGAGTCGAGTCCAGACTGAAGTGGTGGCGCCGCACGTCGCGTTTACCAAGTACGTCCAGCACCTTCGTCCCACGACGGCCGAGATCTCGCCGTTGAGTACCAGTCGGGACCAATTTCCGGACCAGCGGCAAGTGTACCAATTGGTCCTCACGTACCCGTTTGTGAAAAAGGAACCGGGGATCGTGGTACCCCGCTTGCCCTTGTTGCATGGCCGGCTCTACGAGTCGCCGTTTGAAGCGCAATTGATGATGATCTTTGACGACAAGAAGCAATACAAGGGCTGTTCCGACGCGTACGGCACGGCCACGACGCTGTCGAAAGGAGCGTATTCGATCCGCGCCCAAGTACGACACGAAGACGTGCAGAAACTCGAGAAACTCAAGCACATGATCTTGTTCCTCTCCCACGACACGAAGGAGCTCACGGCGTCCGTGTATACTCATCCAGACGACGTCGCGTTGGGTCGCAAACCCATGGAGAAGACAACCTTGCGCCTGGAAAAGGCCGTGCCGCTGTATATTGGCGAACCTGCGATTGAAAACCTCCCTGCTGGACATGCCGTTGGCGAGGTGTTGACTGGTACCATTTCGTTTGGGCCCAAAACCGGCACCATGAAAGGGTACGTCCGGTCCCGCCCGTTTGTACCTATCGACTTCACCTCATTGATTGTGTACAACTCTGTTGGTACAGGAGTGGTCGACGACCCCATGGCTTTGCCATCACGTACGTCATGCCCCCCGCCCCCGTTTCGGACAAGGAGATTGAGCCCGACGTGCCGGACGAGCGTGACGAAGCCGTGGTGGCGCAGGAAGCCGTTCGCGATCTGCTCTTGGATCGCGTGACGAAATTAGCCGGCAAAGCAACCTTCTTGCCCGCGTGGCAGCGTCTGGACGAGCAATTTCCCGCCTGCTTGCCGATCCTCCAGGCCAAGCTGCACCACTTTGACTCGGACGCCTTGCGCTCGAGTCACTTGGCACAAGTGCTGGAAGCGGCGGACGCCGTGCTGGCACTTGTTGCACCCGACGCGTTGGCCCAGTTTTTTGGTACACGACGTGGCGTGGACGAAAGTACCACGGAGAAACAGGTACGCAAGGCCAAGGAGAAGGACAAGGCGCTGTGGTGCGATGCCTTGGCCCGCAAAGCGCGGGCGTTGGGCGACTTGGGCCAATGGGACGCGTTTCAAGCCACGTACGCGACGCTGGCCAAGTGGGACGAGGTCGATGCCGCGGCCTACGTGCACGTGGCGCTCTTGCACGATGGCCACGAGAAGGCGTGGGGGCGTGCGCTGCAGCGGCTGCGAAAGGTCCAGGCGATGGACGCGGCGGACAGAAAGAAGGTCATTGCCGACGAGCTGCTCGTGGGTGAGACGAAGAGGGTGCTGGAGGCACTGGGATGGGCACACTGGGTCGCGTACGAGACGCAGTGGGAGCGACGTCGGGCGCCGCCTTTGTACCGCCGCTTCTAGTCGAGGTTGAGGTGGCCCACATTGCCTATAAGCATGACCCCCCAACACACCATACTGAAACGAAGACGACACTTTCCCCGATCCTTTTCTACTTTTTATTAGGAATTACAAATGTGCTCGAATTAACCTTTTGGAACATACAATTTATTGGATAGGCTATAAAGAGGATCCTTACAATAAAAAAGCGTAACATTTCTGTCAACTTCGTTGCTGCTTTTTGGATCGCATTCATGCGAGGACATCAAAGTTGTATGCTTCCGCTGTATAATCCGAATCGGCTTTTAATATTTGAAAGTGCTCGTAAATCTACTCCCATGCCTAGCAGAAAAGGAGAAAGCTGCCTTGAGGCAACACGCTCAGCCAACGACAATTTTATTGATTGCATATATTGGAACATTGTATGTAGCGCGTAGACAATACTTCTCAATCTTTTGTGGAGTACTAAACTTCACATCTAAACAATAATATTCTAAAATATGAATCCATTGCCGCCAATCAAATCGTAGCCATGTACGCTGGGGTGGACAAGTACGGCGGCGTTGTGGTCGGCGACGGCCACGCCACTGGCACATCCACTGCAACGTCCACAGGGTTGACCCTCGAAGACGTTCTTGAGACTGCTGCTGCAGAAGAGACGGTCGTCGTCGACGTCCCTTATTCGTATCTCGAGAATGAAGAGGACCCGACTTCCGTCGTCTCGGGGGTCTCCACTGTCCTCCTCTCTGCTCAACTAAACCCGGAAGCCGGTGGCCTCATGTGGATTGAGAACGACAGTGCGCAAACGGCGTATAAGAACGTCGTTGCCATGTCCCAAATGACGTCCATGCTTCGAGATCAAGACCGCGTCGACTGTTACGAGCGTGGGATCAAGCGTGCCATTGCCGCATTTCAAGCGACGCACGGTCGGGATCCACTGGTCCTCGATATTGGTACCGGTACCGGCTTATTGGCCATGTTGGCCGCTCGACACGGGGCGGCACATGTCTATGCGTGTGAAATGTTTGGCCCCATGGCCGAGATCGCGCACCACGTGACACGAGCAAATGATCCCGACAAAATCACCGTCTTTCCTCTCCGATCCACCGAGTTGACCGTCGCACCCGAGAAGGAAGCCGATCGGGTACCAAACACAAGGTACCACCTCCCTCGTCGGGCGGACCTGCTTGTATCAGAATTATTTGACTCGGGTTTACTAGGGGAAGCCGTCGTCCCAACACTCCGCCATGCCAAGGCCCATTTACTGACGGCGGACGCCATGATTGTACCCGAACGAGCAACCGTGTTTGCTCAACTCCTTGAATGTGACGCGATTTTCCAGATGACAAGTTTCCAAATGGAAGGGAGTGGCCCGAAATGGGCACGAAGCGATACGGCCTGGCAATGCGACGGCGGCAAACCGGCTCTTCCCGTGCATTTCCAAGCTTTCGAGGACCACGCTCGACGCCTCTCGGCACCGACGCCCGTCCTGACTCTTGACTTTACCAACGTCCCTTCCGAAAGAGCCGCCAGTTCGTACGACACGATTGTCAATGTGGTCCACGCTGGAACCGTCCACGCTGTTTTAATGTGGTGGCACTTAAGTTTCGACCCCGACAATACTATTGTCTACTCGACAGCAATGGGGGCACAAAACTGGCAGGACCATTGGGTCCAAGTCGTGTGTCCACTCGTAGACAAGAAACACGTCGCGCCAATGGAACAGCTCGTGCTTCGAGTTCATTCCGATGAACTGCGTCTATGGTTTGACGTTGAAGCTTTTCCATCCAAAACTCCAGAAAAACTAGCGGATGATCATCCCCCTCCGTGTACTTGTGGCCTGCACTTGATATGCAACGCCGAGCGCATTGCCATGCTCACGGATCGTCCTCGTCGTGCAGCGTACGAGGCAGCTATTGCGCTCGTAGTGAGCGACCTCGTCCAGACCGAGTCGATCACGTCCATCGCGTGTCTCGATCTCAGCGATGGCTCCGTCGGCGCCCTCCTCGCCGCTTCGTGCCACAAAGTGACAAGTGTCACGTCGATTGAATCCAAGGACCTGTCGGCCCGGCTTTTCCAGCAGATTATATCGTACAATCACGCCAACGTGGCCATTCTCAACAGTGGCGTCAAAGGCTTGCACGTCGAGCATTTGCAACACTCGCCGTCCAAAATCCACCTTCTGCTAGGCGAACCGTTTTACTATGCCATGCAAAACCTGCCGCTGTGGCAAGCGTGCAACTTTTGGCTCCGTCGCACGGCCGTGCGTCACTTGCTGGCGCCAACGGTGCGAGTGTTGCCGGCGCGCGCGCGAGTAGTGGCGCAAGTGGTCCACTTTGAGCATTTGCACGAGTGTTTCGGCGCCGTGGGCCACGTCGCGGGGTTCGACCATGCTTTCTTTGACCGGTTCCAAGCCGAGTATACCGTGCACAACTTTCCGTTTCCGGTATACATGTATCCGTACAATCCAGTATCAGAGGTCGTGGAGCTCGCCGTTATCGATTTTCAGCGACCGGCACATACCCTGGTAGCAGATGGCGCGATTCGAGTCACGGACGACGCGGCGGCGAATGCGGTGATTGTTTGGGTCGAGTATCTCTTGGATGGGACTGGGCGGTACGTGGTACCGACCGGTCCGGCCGTTCGCTATGCAAAGCAACTCGTGCGTTTTCTGGCCTCGAGAGTAGTACCCGAGGCTGAGAAAGATTCGACGCGGCAGGTGGACTTTCACTTTGGCTTTAACGTGCTCGAAGGCACGATTGACCTGAGTTTTGCAATGAAGTGATAGAATAGAACCGATGTTTTCCTTAGGGCCTTGTTGCATTCTATTGTTGAGTGTTCTTTGTAATTACGTGGTTGTAAGCAGACTCTATCTAGGCACGTGTGTGTTGAGAAAAAAGTCTTGCGTTTCGTTGCGCCTATATCACTTGCAACACTAATTTATACCACGCTAGTGTAGCGTGCAATTGGGTAGTACTCAAAGAACACGACAAGTCAGCGGTCGAGGATAGTGACCTTGCGGAATCGCTTTCGATCAAACATACTGGACGTCAGTGATTTTGTGAATAGCGCTCGTTTAAGACCCACACAATAACGAAGGCATAGTTATGCAACGATAGCTTGCATAGATAAATACTACACCGTGCTTGCGCAAAGTTCTCATAAGAATCCACATAAGTTGGATCCCAATGGGAGGCAAAAAAAGAAACGAGAAGCATTCACAGCTCAGATCCGCGGGAAACCATTAGCGTTTCTGTTGGGCGAGTTGTGGTAATTTAAAGTTACTATTTCCCACTTGGTGGCTCAAAGAAGTGAAGGGCTATGAAGCTTCATGAAAAGCCAGAAAATGATATATATTCTTTAGGCGCTGGGTTCAAAAGCTCAAGAAGCGGTACGGGCTTCGAAAAAGCCTTGGCAAAACCAATATGTGAGTGAAGCGGTACCTTCAGTAAAGTTTTGCTCGGCTGACGACCCGTCGTGGACTGCCAGTAAACTGTCGTCCTGCGACATATAAGAACAGCATTTATGCTATGCTTTTCTAGTGGTTACAAGGAATCTCGAGTTCCCAGCGCTTTCGACTCTAGCGGCGGGGAGCGTAGATCTGTCAAAGAGACTGAGCACTTTGATCAAGAGCGTCTACGATGTTAAGACAATCTTGCCGAAGTGACAACATAAGCCCCCTAGAGCTTCGAACTCCTTCAGCTCACAAGATGCCTGGTCTAATACTGATGATGGCATTGCACAAAAATTAATGCGGTAGTGGCCCTCTTTTTCTTTACCAAGAAGAGAGGTATGATGACGATGTCCCCTATTCATGCACCTCTCTTCGCCATTTTGACGAATACAACCCGGGTACTGACAAGATGCAATGCCGACGACCTCGACTATTTTTTCCAGAACATGCACTGGATGCATCAGCTTCAACTTTTTTGGGTCTTGTCCGACCATATTTATAATTTGGACGTGTAGCTGTAGCGTCTTTTCCGAAGATGTCGGGTGTAGGCCGAACTCCCTGCGCCTTTTCACAGTCTGCCCATTAAAATGGTGACTGTCCTTCTTTTCAAAAGAGGGCTTTGCATCTTGTAGCTTTTATACAAACTTGACCTTAGCAGTATCCCCTCGGTGAAGTGGAAGCGAGCGTGACACGCAACGTGTAGTTCATTCCAGGTGGAGGTCGCCGCCTCAATTGAGGTATTGTACGTTAAAATCTTTTGCGTGCTCTCTACTTTGAGAAGGCCAGACCCACTCTCTATTGTTTCGTTTGCAGCAAGTAAAACGTCAGGAACGATTTATCCACCTAAAATCAAAAAAGATTGTTTTTCTTTATTCCCTTTGTAGGCCTTATTTTCTCGTGCAAGGTTATTTTTAAATGGAGCATTCGCCTTGGACGCCAGCGTCATTGGTACAGGCGACTTTGTCAGCTTTTGCTGAATTAATCAGAGTGTTTTATTATTGGAGAGTGCCACCAGCTGCGCATTGATTCTAGTGCCACCGAGTGGTGCACTCGTAAAAAAAAGCTTGTGTATGTGAGGCGCTAGAGTATGTTGGACGACACGATTTTTAGTGAGTCAACCGTTTTTTTAGTGAATGAAAAAGTATTACATATAAAAAACATCTACCAGGAAGATTTTCCTGCTTGCAGTGTCAAGGTTGAGCACAAATTACTGTGTACTACAGAGATGAGAGCGAGGTTGAACAAATCTGCGATAAGTGTTTCGAGGAAAAAAATATAAGTAGTTCAAACTTTAATAGCTAAGTCTTTGGTCCCAAAAACGGTTGGTAAAGCAAATACCGAGTTCATTCGAAGGATAAAAACAGCGGACGGTCCGGCAATAACAATAATTGTAGCGAACAAAGCGCTATTTTTAAAACGACCTTATCGCCGAAAAACTCTCCTTAACCTATAGCTCGCAGCAATTGCAAGCTTACGACGATTGTCTTGTTTATTAAACGTGGCTAAGCTTCTTTCGACAGTAACCTCGTGCCCGTTTGAGACGCTGTTCTTTATCTTCTATGACAAGGCAGGAATTTCACTGATGCTATTACATGATCTTATACCAGCTTGTATGGCAAGAAACTTTGGTTATGAGCGCAGCGACCAATACCCTGCGTCCCGGGGCACCTGGTCTTCGTGTAGACGACAGTTGCAGCAATATACGCTTGCGCACGATGTCAAAAATTAAAACAAACGTAAGAAGCTTATCCATGTTTCTGCGGGCTTGCGTCAAAGTACTAATGTTGCAATTCGCTCTTCATCTATTCCAAGTAGCTGTTCTGGGTGCAGTAAAAATTGTGCTCTAAAAATATCGGCAAAGGTTCGGCAGCTCACTATCTGGTTACCAAATGACCTTGTCGCTTCTTTTGATATAGTTTACAAGCAAGTCCCCTTCTCGGCAGGCATTCTTCATGCTTAGTCGTACACAGCGATCTAAGCTCCCGAAATCCTCACACTAGCATTTTAGT
The DNA here is from genome assembly GCA_001695595.3 of Plasmopara viticola. Taxonomy (NCBI): domain Eukaryota; phylum Oomycota; class Peronosporomycetes; order Peronosporales; family Peronosporaceae; genus Plasmopara; species Plasmopara viticola. Next base: position 140,334 of record MBPM02000062.1, read on the forward strand.
GTCTTTAGCGCGGGATGCTGGTAGCTATCCGACCCATTTTGGTACTGGTTTCCGTATTTCTCATCGCACTATGCTTTTTTATTGGTCAGGGGCACTTTTACGGTTCGTTTGGGTGCGGGTTGGCAGGGCAGTCACACATCCAAATCGTCCACGTTAGTGGCCTATTTTTTTCTCCCTCAATTCTTTTTGGTACCTTCGTGTGATTAACCACTCTAGCCATAGGAGCAGTGTTAGCTATTTTACACATGAATAAATTTCATTACACTTCTATCCAGCAAATTGCCTAGCTACCGTTTTCTATCAACTTGATCGCTAAGGTTTACAGGCCAAAAAATCTAAGTAAAATGACGCGAAGTCGAAACGTGTGATGGATGGTCGGTAAGCTTGGTTGAGTTGTGCTCTCTATCCGCGTTGTCAAGGCAAGTCACGGAAGTAATAGCGCTTGGTCATGGTGGCTGGTCCAGCGGGGGTCGCGTTGGTTGGACGGTTGGTGGCTGAGTCGGGGAGAGCCCGATAGTGTCCATCAAGTCCAGTAGTTGGCGCCGTTGAAATCCAGAGTGGCTAAGCGTTTTGAGTAGAAGATCCTGGTAGTAGCGCTCAACATGAAGTGCCACCACCGCCTTGATTCGGGCTTGAACGTCTATCAGGTTGGCCGGGAGTTCGTGGAAACGAATATCGTTTCGATGCATCCATAAGCAGCGTAAGATTACAGTCCGCACTATGTGAAAAATCACGAAGAGACTGTAGCCGTATTGGGGCTTGGCCGACGGTTTAGGCTCGACGTTGAACCACAGTATCACTTCCCGTTCGAGTTTTGGCGAGAACAGTGGCAAGCCATTCATTTCAAGTGTTGGCCGCAAACTCGCAGTACCAAAAGAGATGTGAAGCCGTTTCAAGCACGCCGCAGCGGTGGCACTGACACTGAACCCCGTGGAGATGTTGGAGGCGGTAGCCGAGATATAACGCGTTGTGCTGTAGCCTGTAGAGCAGATCCGAGTAGACGGGTAATACGTGCTTCCCCATCTTGATATCTCGGCTCCACATTGATTGGGCCGGGCCCCTTTCCACCCCCAGGCGAGGAAGCGGCAGGTCCGGAACATGGTAGTTGGATAGCGCGGCCCGTATCCGAGCAACGCTTAGCTCAGCAATCTCATAGGTGTCGAAGACCCATGAGTGGAACGCTGCGTGGCGTTGGACTGCTTGGATCGGTCCGATCGGGTATTCGGCGGGCGAGTTGAGAAGTCGATCGGCTTCGTCCAAAAAGTTGGAACAAGAGCGTACGCTGGTAATCCGTCCCGGTGCACGGTGACTGAGAGATTGAGAGAGTCTCGCTACCGTCACCGGTCGCTCATAAATTCGAAACAGATCCACAGGGCGAAGGATACCATTGTTGGCCAGGAGGGTAATCAACCCGAGTGGCCGCGCGGTTCCGGCCAGTGTGCGTCCACGGTGGCTGTAGGCGATGTCTGCGTTGTCAAGTATCGGCATTGTGAGCTTGTCGAACTTGACTTGGAGACGAGTGGCCTTTGCTCGAAGTCGAGTATGCCATGTGAGTAGCACAAAGTGCTAGTAAGCCCCTAATGCTGTCCAGCGGGTAGACCGTCGGGAAACTGCGTAGTCTGAGCTGGTAGTCACGGGTGCGTATAATATGTCGAAGGCTTTCCCCCACGGAGCTGCGGCTCGGTCGAAAAGATGAATAACAGGGGCTGCCTACGAGGGAATGGTCTTTCCTGGGGGAGTCCGTCCAGCTAAGATCACCTTGCAGAGCATGTGCAGTTGAAGGCTTTATATCATATCGGAGATGGGAGTGAGACCCAGTCCGCCTTTATGAGATGAAATAAACCACCAAGTCCTGGGGAGAGCGTTGGAGGCCTTGAACCGGCAAAGAAAGCGCGAAATTAGCTTCATAAGCTGGACTTGGAATCCAGTTGGGGGGACGTGACAGACGCTAGCCGAATACCACAGTGTTGGCAGAATAATTTGTTGTAGGATCACGACTTGGCCACGCAGCGTGCGTGCCCGGTGAAGCCATAGCGAGCACTTGGTTTCCATTTCTGTGAATAAGTGCTGGAGCCGGTTAGCATCTCTGAGAGTCGGGCCGTAAAGAATTCCCAACAGGTTAGCGCGCTCTGTGCTTCCAACCACGATCACTCCCAGCTCGGATAAGGACTGGCGTAAGGGCTCGTTCTCAGCTGACCAAGAGTGAAAGGGGAGTATCACTGTCTTGTCCTTGTTGAGCCGCATCCCCGAAGCCGTACAGAAGTCTTCCACTTGGCTGAGAAAGAACTTGGTGTGCTTGAGGTCGTAAAGAAGTCCGGTGCAATCATCGGTGAAACTGATCACCGAGTGCGTTGTACTTCCACTACGCAAACCGTAATCCTGTAGCTTCACCCTTAGTAGGTTCAACATAGGCTCAATGAAAAACACAAAAAGTGCCGGAGAGAGGGGGTCTCCCTGTCGAACCCCCGCGCCCAATTCAAACGGACTTAACGGGCGGCCGTTAAACATGAGTGATACCAGGGTTCCTGGGAAAAGGACCCGGATCCAGCGCCTGAACGTGTCGCCGAACCCAAAGTGCCTCAAGACCATGTCAAGTGCTTCCCAAGCGACACTATTGAAGGCCTTGGCGAAGTCGAGTAAAAAAACCCCGGCTGGTGACCCTTCCTTGCCGAACAGCTGGGATAAGGCCTGAAACGCAAGTGCGCGTGACGGATATCCCGTCCCGGAACAAACCCGTATTGGTCGGAGTGGAGAAGGTTGTTGAGGATCGAGCCCAGGCGGTGGTTAAGAATCTTGGGTCCCAATTTGGCATCCACATTCAGGAGCGTGATTGGTCGGTAGTTGCTGGGGACCTTGCGGTCTCCTTTCTTGTACAACAACGGGACTTGAGCACGCCGCTGGAATTTGGTCATGCGGCCGAGTTGGAGTTGGGCCGCGTAGACAACCTCCAAAACACGGCTCCAAAGAGAAGGGTTGGTCTTGTAATACTCGACTGGAAGGCCGTCGGGCCCCGGCGTTTTGCCGGCCGAAATAATTGATAGCGCCCAGTGGAATTCGTTCGCCGTAAAGGGGCTGTCCAAATAAGCCTGATCCTTTGGCGCCAATCGAGTCTTGGTATGTTGGGGTATCCGGGAGAGCTTGATGGTGTTCCATTTGGGCTTGACGTGTCCGAACTCCTTGAACGGTGAGCAGTACACGCCAGACCAATACGAAGAGAAGGCTTTGCAAGTGGGCTCGAGATCTTCGGCCGTATCCACAGGAATGGGCGTCTTGTGGAGGGCCTGGGGTGGCCGAAAGAAGTACTTGGAGCAATGCTCAGTCTGCTTGAGGTCCGAGGCAAATTTTTGCTTGGACGCATAGTGAGATTGCTCCTCCAGTTTTTCCTTGAGCTTGGCCTTCGCGGCCTTAAGCTGTACGAAGTAGTCGTCAATTGAATTGGTAGCCTGGGCATGTTGTAGTGCGTTCACTTCGAGGTGGAGGTCTTCAAGTGTCCGTTGGCGCTCGTTCTTCTTGGATTGAAAAAGCTCCCTCAGAAAGATCGAGTCTCTTCGCTTGTGTTCGTCGAGAAGGCAACCGGGATTGTAGGAGCTACTGTTGGGGCTTCGGAAACAGTCTGCGAGCTCACGAAGTGAGTGATGCAGATGTTCCTGTGCCTCCGGGAGATGGATGAACCAAGTTGGACATTTCCATGGGGCCCGAGAAGGGGGCTTGAAGCAGGAAGTACCAAGTTGAAATGAAACTCCAGCTTGATCCCCTTGACCTGCCAAGCCTCGGAAGTCATGATGGATATCTTGGGTTGCCGGGTGAAGAAGTCGGGAGCTTAGCAAGACGTAGTCGAGTCTAGAGCTGCTGTTGGGGCTAGTAAATTTTTAAACGTCTGGATGCTAGAGACGCCAGGCATCCACCAAGTGCAAGGTGGTCATCCAGTCTAACAAGGCTTCTCGGCCTTGGACTCGGTTTCGATCCTCTTGCCTTGCTTGGTCGAGCTGACTTGAAAGGACTGTATTCAAGTCACCAAGCACAAGGTGTTGAGAGTCTTCTTCTAAGGTGCGGGGGAGGGCTGCAAAAAAGTCTATCCGCTGGCTTGGCTGGACCGGAGCGTAGACCACGTGAATGAAGGTCACGGCAGAGTCCAATGTGCCTCGCACAAGCAAGTATCGGGGCAATATTTTCGTTGAGAAAACATGCTGGCGTGTGACATCATGAAGTGTGCGGATAGGGCACGAGGGTGTGATCAGCAGTCCTTCCCCATTGTGCCCGGTAAAGGTGTCTGTGTTGTCGTGTGACCAAAAGCTGGAATTCAGCTGTGAAGCCGTATTTCAGTGATGTTTCGCTCGTTTAAAGCTTTTGATACCCGTAAACTTTGTCTCTTGCAGACCCACAATGTGGAAGTTGTTTGAAAAGAAGTTCAGGGTACGTTGTGTTACGTTATTCAAACCATTCGCGTGGAGAGAAAACCCTCTCAAAGTCCAATTCCCATTAGGGGTGGGTGGAACTTGAGGGGGCTACCGAAGTAGCCTGGGTTCTTAAAACTCAATCGTGGAGCGAAGGTCTGCCGGGAGAGGCCCTGCCAAAATGCGGTCCACTAAGGGCGACATTATCAAGTTGGCAAGGGTCGTGTCGTCCCATAGTGGGTGGGGCAGTGCCGATGCTGCCTTTCTCGTGAGCGCACTCAGCTCAAGCGGGTCAGCGTAGATACTGGGTGCAATAATTTGTAGAGCCAGCCCGCTTCCGCCAGCCGTAGCTTGAGCCAGAATTGCACCTGGTCTGGACACAACTGTCTTAGAACGGTCTGAAGATCGAGATCTTGTTGATCTGGATAAAGCGTGGACATCCGCTCAACCACACAGCATTCATCATCCAGTGTACAGGAGGCATAGATATTTCGCGGAGGACGGCATGTCCGAAGGCTTTGGCGCGAAGGTACTGAAAGTTGCTCGTCGCCATGGTGTCGAACAAGACCCATTGAAGGCTGGGTTGAGCTTGTACTGACGCGATCACCAAATCTGAGTCGGTTCGCGAGCAAAATGAGCCCAAAAAGTCTTCAATCGTTGCGCATAATTCTTAAAGCGACATTTGTTCAACGTTGCTCTGTCGAACCGCCGCATTCATGGCCCCTTCCGTCGTCTTTGAAAGCTCCACATAGGAGGCTACGGACTGCGGTGGGTTTGTTGACTTATCTCACAGAATGAGGTTCTAGTCCGGAGGAATAGGTCCATCCTGACCATCGCTCAGCCATTCATACGAGTTAATCGATGATACCATCGGGTACTCGGTTTGGGAGGGGGGAGGCAGCGCAGATCTACCGCTGGATCTGCAATTGGGCCGAAGACCATGCACTTTGCCCGCTTAATGCGGTCCGGTGTACGATCCTTGGCCATAGTTACGCCAACAGAAAAGACGGCAGTGCTATCGTGGGGCCAAATCGACTTGGGATTGGCTACGATTGCACCTTCGAGACCGTATATAGAGCTGCGTTGGGAATACTCGTCATCAGATTGATCCCCACTATGTGGCTCACATTCTGACGAGGAGACATCGACCATTGCATCGCTATCACTGTCGTCGTTCTTGTCATCGAAAGCGGGCCGTATGCTGCCCGTTTCGTCTTGGTTAGGGCTGGGAAGCGGAGACGTGGGCGTAATTGACGATCCTGACGTCCCTTTCCCCGAAGCTCCTTGATGAAAGGCGGGACGACGCTGTTGAAGGCACGGTTGCGGTGATGTACCACAGTGTAACCTTGTCCAGTGAATTGGATTTGGCGAAGTGGAACGCGCTTGCTCAACATCACCGACGCTGAGGGCAACTTTTGATTGAAGTATACCCGTCGACTCCGGGAGCGGAGACCTCCGATGGTATGAGCAGGTGAGATATACACCGAAGGTGTGCCTTGATTGGCAAACCAGTCGTAGATGACGCCGTCCATTGCGTCATCGAGTAGGCGTTGTGAATCCACGTAATACCAATGGGAGTACTTCGAGTACGGTTGGACTTTGAATTTGCGACCACAAATGGTCACAGATTCGCCCCCCAATTTCGCACAAAGGTCCCGGTCGGTACACTGGAAGCTGATCCCAGCGTTGCGGACTGTCTTGAAGTCGCGGAGATTGCCGAGGTTCGAGGTCCACGTGACGCTTTGTGGAGCCGAACCCAGCGAGGTCATGATCTTGATACCTGAGAAGGTGGCCGTTAGTACCCGGGCTGGGATCCACATGGGTAGGAGCAGCTCGGGGGAAACTTGTTGCGGGACGCCAGCCAGGGCGGCGCAGCGTTTGTCCCGTTGGTCCCAGTCGGGATCCAGCAAGGCTGCCTCCGCCTTTTCAAAGACGGCGTCAGCAGGGCGCGAATGTTCGGCCCGTGGCGCGGTGTTGTGCCATGTTTGGCGCCAAGCCTTGTCGCGTTGGGGGCCCGTCATAGCTGGAGTGTACTTCGGAGTACTAACCACTAGTTGCGAATGAACGCAGGAAACTGTGAAGACGCGCTTACTGCGTCTCTAGTATCAAAGGACACTTAAGCCAACACTAGTCGAAAGGTACCTCAATACCCGGACACAATGAAGGTGCAGCCTACAAAGTATGCTCGCTTCAACTCCACGTGGAATTGAACTTTTCGTTGACTCACGTCAGTACGGCCTAGCGTCCTGGTGGGTGAGTCGCACTACGATGTAGTTTAGGCGAAACCAGTCGATACCTTTCGGTAAGACTTAGCGCACTTAGTTCTTGTCCTCAGCAGGGATGAGCCTACAGTAAACTGTAGGCGCCTAACTGTCTGTGTGACGCGAACTGCGGGGGCGGGGGTGGAGGCTCGGCACGACCCGGTGAACGGGGGGGGGCGGAGCGGGGCGACTTGACAACTGGTTAGCGGAGGAGCAAGCTTGGGCTTGTCTCTGTCCACTTGTGGGGTAGCTGGCAGAGCGTACACGACGTGAATACGAGAGCCAAATACCAGCACCGTATATTACACAACCTAATACACTCTGTATAGCAAAATTCTGTTACAATCTTAAAATGAAATATTGGCAGCAAAAACGGTACTTGAATAATGCAAACCACTCGAAATTGTGAGCTCTAAGCTCAAAATGCTTGCTCGAAGAAATCCAAACGATGCTAACAACACGACAGACAGACCTCATAAAATTGTTTATAAAAAGTGTTCTCGAAACTCAGACCTCTGTCAATCATTAGGAACTGCAGTGCCTATTCAGCACATAGTTTCACGTGAGTCATGAGCAAGCGACACGCGTTTGAACTCGGCATTCACTTACCGCCCACAACGCGGGTGGGTGTCAGAGATAATCTATATAGGTACCAAAAAAACTCTTATGGTGTGTGTCTGTCTATATTATAGCAGTTCCGAATACTAGCTGCCGCTTGATCTGGCTCCCTAATGCAATGGACCTAAGTTACGAACTTGTCTTTATCAAGTAAGATTAAATACACAGTTCACCAAGCTTTGGCTCGTTCAGTGGCGCGGACTTATGGCTACATTGTTTTCAACTGCCTCTCTGCGAATGCGCCTTCGCATTTTCAATTTTGCTTTGACAGAGACGGTTTTATGTAATAAATTTAGAGCATTACGATATTGTCAAGCACGTTATATAGGCCAGTAAACACACATTTATAGTAAAGTGGGTATGGCCATCTTGCCACGTCAGGGGTGACGAGACATGAACAATATTCGGATAACAATGCCTGGATGATCTCAATCACTTTACGTGGGACCAAATCTGAAACGTAGCATAGTGATGAAAGGATCAGGCTAGCACACTGGCTCGTCGAACGTACCTATCGTCCACTCCACGTAAATAATTACCGACGACATCTGTTAAATGCCCTTTAGGTGTCTAGTAACCCAAGGTACTAAATACTCGTGCCATGGGTTGCATTGAGCTTCATCAGCGTCAACCATGGCGTACACGACAGCGAGATCTTTGTGCGCAATGTAGCAGGGTTTTAGACAGAGTATATAAAAAACAAGATACTCATGTTGTGGATCATGGAGCTTGGACGCATTGGCACCTACGTAAACCAGCCCTTGGTTAATCTTCCGACAGTGAATGACCACTCGTTATGATAGACGCAAGAGCAGTATCCTCGAATTCGGGAGACTTCCTCGTGACCTACAAAAGTTGTGAGATATCACATGGCAATCGTGCAAAGGGCAACCGTCAGTAAGTCGTCTGGGCGTCAGTAAATGTTCTTGGCCTTCGGCGAAGTGTAGATAGATACTCGTGTTGGAACATTACCGGGTCAAACAGGACCCCTCCTGTAAGGACGTCGCTTCGCTGCATGATTCAGGTAACGGTTGAAGGTGACCAGATGAATGGTTACAGCGGACATATGGTGACGATCCGTAGCGTACATTAATTGGAGCCCTGAACCCTCTTACCAATCTTAAGACCCTCGAATATTTTCAAGAGCTACCACATTATTTAACAGTAAAAGGATGAGCGCCACCAGGCACGAATCGGTATCCTGTGTCAAAACCTTTCGAGTCGGTCAGAAAAGTCGAGATCAGTGGCTTTTCTGAATCAAATCTACACTAACGTGCGTCATCGTCTATGCCCCATTTCAATGTCGCTTTTCATCAGCCATATCCGAGTCGTCTGCAAGTGATACTAGCGCCAAAGACTTAAGTATACACTGCAACGAGCATGGTGAGCTACAGCAGGGACAATCGTCAACGCAATGAAGCAAGAGCGTTGAGACGACGAGAAATGAGAGTTAATAGCTGAGACACGAGAATCTGTGGTCTCACATTTGATTTCTTCAACCTGATCCCGAACCATTGCGTTCGATCAACCTTTTTTTGGTCTTTTTGGTAGTGCATACCTCGCCATCGGACAAAGCGCGCACGAGTATCTCGCCGTCGGAACCGACCTATCGTTCCTGGCCACCTCTTCTACGGCGCCATGCTCTCATTCGTCAAGATGCTGACCTCCCCACGCAATGCTTTCGACCTCGTCACGATGATGATGCTCGCCTTGTGGTTGCCAGCGTGGGCACAAGAGGTGTGCAGTGGGCAAGGCGAGCTGCATGGCAATCATTGTCACTGTAAAGAGGGGTACGTGAACAAGGGAATCGAGTGTATCCCTCGATCCGAAGCCGCAGCTTCGTGTCCCCCCGGGGGTATTGCGTGGGAGCTGTCGATGGCAATGGCACTCAAGACTGGCACTTACAACATCTCGCTCGTGAACAATACGGAAACCATGGCCCTGTTCGTGCTGCCACTCAACCTCTCCGTCGCGGATGCGGTTACACGAGACGATTTGAAGGCGTCTGTAGCACAGTCGTACCGCTTGTTAGAGGACGTGTTACTCCCGCGTAACCTCGTGCGAGCTTCCCAATATATGGCCCCGACCGACCAACTATTGTATGTGGTACAGCGCAATAATATTGACAACCTTGCAACGTTACGCGCCGAGTGCGAAGCGATCTCTGGGAATACGTGGCACCACGATCATTGCGACAGTGTCAATGGACAGAGTCGACGTCTAGCTACGGGACGTATGACGGTCAATCTAAATGTCAATACGTCGGGGTACTACGCTTTCCACATGCAACACAATGCAATTGAAGAGTTTGATATGCAAGTACTCGACGCGGCGGGACAAGAAATGGTGGTGGCACTCAAGATTGCAGAAGAAGCCGCGACACCAGTGACACACAAGAGGGAAAGGGCCGCGCGAGAGGCTTCCACCGATGTATGGATCAAGGCATTGGCTGCCGTCGCTAGTGTGGCTATTCTCGCCGTCGTGGGCATAATTTTTCTGATTTTTCGAATTCGCATCTTGACAAAAGTGATGGACGCGATGATTGCGGTATCCGCGGGCGCCTTATTCGGGGCCGCATTTCTCCACATTTTACCCGAATCGATCGAATTTTACAGCGAATATGGCCAAATGGACTTTACGTTAAGTATATTATTTACGGCCGGGTTTGTGATTGCCATGATTGTTGAAATGGCACTCGAGTTGTGGGTCAGCCTTGTCCAAGACGGCGAGTCGCATACGCACGGGCACCTCCCAACGTCTTTAGTACCACTCTCGCCCACTCAGGCGATTGGCAAACAGAGTAATACACCAGAGAATGGTGACTACAACGCCGCGAACCTTGTGCCCCTTGCAAGTCAAGACCACAAGAGTGCCTCTACCTTTAGTCTCAAAGTCAAATGGCACAAGATTAAACCAATGGCGTACATTATCTTACTCGGTGACTTGTTTCATAATTTTGTGGACGGGGTCCTCATCGCCACCGCATTTCTCGCGTGCGATGACTCGCTCGGGATTTCCGTGACCGTCTCGTCCATCTTGCACGAGCTGCCGCAAGAATTTGCCGACTTTATCATTCTTGTTGACTCCGGGTTCACGCCGTTCCAGGCCGTGCTCTTTAACTTTCTCAGTGCGTTATCTGCTTTCGTCGGAGCTGTCGTGATTCTCGCTGCCGTGCCCGTCACAAACGAGACCATGGGACTCTTGCTTGCTGTTGGGTCGGTAAGTCTGTTTGATAGTTTTTTGGGTGGGGGGTCGAGGGTTTTTCGAATTTGAACTTGTACTAATGCACATTTGCTGGATATGTATACAGGGTACGCCTGTATACATTGCAGGCACTGATCTTTTACCTAGAGTACTTCGTGTCAAGTCGATTGGCCAATTTGTGGCCAATTTGTTTATGTTTGGAATCGGCGTCGGTGCGTTGGCGCTCACGACATTACACCATGTACATTGCGATGCTGACTAAGAAAGACACTGGGCGATTTCGTCTTATGTGGCGACGAACAGCCTGGTGTCATAGAGACTTGAAATAGATATAACAAATCTCAATTACGCTTTTGGTCCATGTTGGCTATATTTTATGGAACAGATTGCAACACTACCTACGTCCTGTATCGATAAAAATCCAAAAATATTCATATGTCTACTAACAAAATTAAAATGCAACCAAACTCTTATTTTGCTACGAGGTTTTCAGCTTGCTTCGCAATCGCTGTTTGAGACAGCAACATTAGCACTAGATATACCATAAGGACTTGTGCAGAAGTTGAAAGTCATTGGAAATCTTGGAAAAGGTCTTTGGTGCGATTGATCAAAGTAGAATCTTGTAAAACCCTGACACTAGCATTGTTATTATAAAATTTAGATAATCGTTAGTAGTACCAATAGTACTACTAGTAGTATATACCAGCACTCATGTTTTTGCTATCGACGATTTATGAGCAAGCCAGTGGACACGTATAGTACTACAACACTGAGGATATGGGTATAGCCTTCATCGAAAAATTCACGCAAATTTCCGCACTTTTTTGGCTTCTCTCGTAGCATGTCCAAAGGGGCTCGCTCTGTATCCACTTATCTATGTGATAATGGGAGACGAGCGTATATGCAGGTGGGTGTGAAGCTTATGATCACAATTGGGAGCTCTATGGCGTTTTGCAATAAATTGCAACTCGGGTCCTCGACACGCGGTTGTGCAAAAGGCGGGCGAGGTGAAAGGCATGGAAGTGCAGACCGCCTTGGCCGTCGCAAAGCATCGAACGCCACTTCCGCTTCGGCTTTGCAAGGAGCATTGACTTCAACACGATTGAATGTACGCGCTAGAGATTGCTCTCGAAGTCGACCCTAGCATCAGGCCGAGACTTTTTTAATACGATTCTGATTTTTTGAGTCCCAAGTTCTACTCAGTCGGCTATGTAATCCGCGAACTTCACATTCGAATAGATCGCCACTCGTCTCGACTCGAGGTGTCCAATGCATCGGAAGGTTGTTTAAGATACAATCTCGTCCGGCTGCTTGAAACTCGCAGCCTTTAAGATGCTCAGCCCTTAAGCTTTGTGATTATTGTACCCGTACTCGCCTTACCAGCAAAGTTGAGCGCTAGAACAGCGGTTTGTAAAGGTGCTGAGTGCTTTGATATCGTCTTGCAGTTGATTTTGTACGTCGAGTTAGAACCGAAAAGGTGCAATGAAGCGATGTATAATTTTATTCCAAATTACTAAGCTCACCGTACCTTATCAATTTGTCCCCGAGATATTTAGCTTTTTTCAATAGAAAATTCTCTTTTTGTCTTAAGCGGATGTAATCGTAACTTAGGTAACCAGTTCTTGCTGAGCATATTCAGCTGACAGTTAGCAAAGTCAGATGATTGTTGCCAAGAGCAGCTTTTATTCGATTGGAGAATTTAGAGAAATCACCCCAAAGCACTCGTGCTTTGAAAGCTAATTAGATTCTTGAATATTTTGTAGTTGATTTAATGGGCTCAAAATCAACCTTTAATCGCTTATCGGCCCGATGCTATATTGCTCTTGTAAACATATTGCGCAAGTGTATATTATAGCTCACGTTTAATGCACTTTGTGATACTATCTGGCTCAGGATCATCTTGTGTTGACAACAGAAATCGAGTTTCTGATAGCTGAAGAAGCGTTTGCCATAATGCAGCGATATAACGCGGATCACCATCGTATCCAAGAGACAAGAAAGTTATGCCCAAGGATGCTAAATGTATCAAGTGCCAGATGCGCCAATTAGCGCTGGCGCCACTATAGCATGACCAATACGTTTCGGCAAGCCAAAGAAAAAGTCAAGACTTATGGATACTTAGCAGTCGCAAGTACTTTTAGAAGCTGTCAAACGGACGAAGTGCGAAATGAAGATTGGGCTTCTTTTCAGGTCTCACAAACATCCACTCGTCCATGTAGGTGTACCAGTAAGTGGGGAAAACTGAGAAGGAAATTCAGTCTAAATTATCGCTTATTGAAGTACCATATATAGATCTTCGTGGTTCATGAAAACGGCTCCGGCTAAACCATCCAATGTTGTAGCTATTCGTCTGTGCACTACCAGTAAATTAGCCGCGATTGCTGCTGTAGTATTAGCCACCCGAACTAAGAACTTTGCGCGATGTAATTTTATTCTTAAAGTCTTAAGTTGCCATTTATTTTACATCTCAGACAAATTTGTGCGTCAATAGAGCTCTCAATCTTGCTGACAAGAGCCGTATCTGTGCGAGAGGGTGTCGGTAATTGTACTAAGCTCGTCAGATTTGCATTCGGCAAAGAGGTTGTATTTCGTGAGAAAAGGCTCCATCCAACCAATCGCCGGGGAATGAGGAGCGTGTTTGTTGCTCTCCACAAAAGTACATGGTCCGAATAAATGACGAAGAGCTTAAATTCCGAAAAATGCACTTCATATTTTGCCGGTGCGTACTTTGTGGCAAGCAATAGTTTGTAACGATCGGGCTAGCTCCATTTGATTCCTAGGCTGGAGCAAAATGACTCGTGACCCAGCAAAAGAGCTCTTCCACTGGATTATCTGGGATTGGTGGGACCTGACTCCTAGAGCATAGACTTGAATTGTTGTTTTAAATTCCGTGACATATATCAGCTGCTTATTACACGGAAAGGTACGAATGCAGCCTCAGGCTAATAGAAGACAGAGCTTTTTCCAAGCTGCGCGAGATAAAGGCACACAGCTCTTTCAGATAAGGAGCTGTGCAGAAAGACACGAATTCTTCCATCCGAGAGACTGCTTATGGCAAAGAATTAAAGTGTGCTGTAAAATACGATCTCAGGACGGATTTATCAAAAACGGTGATTTCGTCTTTTGGTCCTACATTATCACGGACAAGCGGCCACTCGTTTGCGCTAATTCAAATCGATGAAGACTAAGCCAGTGGCTCTCAAGGCCATCACCTTCTTTGAATGTAGAAGAACGGAAAGTTTTTCTTTTGGATCAAAAAAGAAGCATGATGTTGCGTATTACTGATCACAGAATGACACCCTACTTCAGTCAATTGCGTGTCTACAGCTGAATGATTTCGTACTGATGTAATGGCTCTACTTGCGCATTAACGTTTTTGAAGCTTTGCAAAGCGTACAGTGAGAACACCGTATTGTACACTAGTACTCAACACCCAAAAGGCCTTAAATTATTGTCGAACGCTTAATTACCACCGCTACGGCTTTCACAAAATCTTTGGTTATTCAAGCCAACTAACGAGCGCTGTAGCTCGCGTATCAAATTTCTGTGGCGACTTATACAAATTCACATGCCGCTCGCTTAATCTCGTCAACGACAGGGCTTCAATGCCATAGTCATCCACATGGAATTACGCTTTGCCTCTGAATTTACGCGAGTTATTTCCGTTTCTTGTGCGTTTGTGCCTCAACAAGGTGATTAATTATAGCTTTAGACTTACCAGCCACAAAAAATCACCGAAATACGGGTACATATGTCGTGTGGTGGGCAATAAAAACACTGAGCGCTTGAGATGGAACACATGGGGCAAGTCACGTTAGCGCAACGTATGAAGGGTGTAATCACACCATCTAAGGGTACTCGGCACGGTGGTATGAGCCGCATGCTCGCGAGCTTAGCTCGGACTTTGTCGAGCGGAGCACTCACCCTTTCCCCTCTGTATTCAGCTTTAGTAAGCCGTGAGACTCGGGTTTTGCTTGCCTTCAAGAAAAATAATTAAAGTGCGCTACTTTACGCGCAAGTTTAATGCGCGCAGCATGAGTGGGCTTTACGAACAATCCAATCAATATATTACAGCATAGCATGCTTACGTCTTGTATTTGGACACTGTGAGCTTAGCTTTTTTCTTAATCTTATGTTGGATTCAAATTTCGACAAAGCAATAGATACGATCAACAACGAAGCTTAATAACTCGAAAATGTATCAAAATTAGCCGTGAGACTATTTTCGTGAAGGCTTCCGAGAAGCGACAAAAGTCAAAATTGTAATGCTCGGTAGGCGTCAAATCTCTGAAGAAAAACTTTGACTTCCGTGGACTCAAAGGATCTTAAGCATAGATGGAGGAGAGTGTAACGGGATTACACGAACCCTCAGTGTACTGGTGGTAAACCGTACTTTGCAATCTAAGTCTTGATAAGACAATATCTAGTAATAAGGGCTAACGAAACGCATTACATGTTCTAATCACCACTGCCTAAAAGTATCAGTAGTAGCTTCTGTGTTAAGTAGTAGACATCACAAAAGGAGTTTTATCGATAAAACAAGTGCACTTCATATCGATATGGCAATATCAGAAAATCATTTGGTGGGTATTCGAATGCGAACCTTTATATCTAGAATGATTACGATCTGCAACTCGTACTTATTAAAGGTAAAGAGCAAATGGCAGAGATTTAGGCTGACATTTTGTGTAAACCTCGGGTGGTCAATATGGACCTCTTCAGCCCCTTGGTCTTTTTTAGACTAATTATGGACTCGTAAGGTCGTAATTGTGAAAGCGCTTAACGCTACAATAGCGCTTGAACCAGTGGTAATAGTAATGGGAGGTACCTAACTCAAATTTTAAAAGCCGTCATTTAGCTGATTTTGTGCATTGTCAAGCTAATCCTAAACATGTCGTTAAAAAATGTGTCCTTTTTTAAATAAGTGATTGTCTCGATGCTCTACTTTCTTATACCTATTTGACATTCTCTGCATGATTTGCAGTGAAAGTCGGCGACGGACGCGGGATAAACCGTGACATTTTTTGGTACTGTAGCAAAGAAACGTGCTCACAACGCTCTCGTGGCAGTGGTCAATGCCTGATTGCCTGATGCAAAAACTTGACAAAATTGGTATCATCAAAGTATTCCAGTGTGTCGTGCACTAAGGGTACTAATTCCTTTCAAGCGCTTTTTTTGCGGAAAATTGGCTTCTTACCACAAAAGTTTCCATTTTGATTTTTCAATGCATCTAATTGGAAAAATCTGAGTGTTACCTTTTACTCTTTGGCTCTAAAATGGAGTCGCTTGGTCATAACGACTATTCGGCCGATACATATACCATTGATCAAGCTATCGACCAAGGTACATACACCATTAATTAAGCTATCGACCAAGGTTTGCATTTCAATGGTGTCTCGGTGCATAAATAGGGCTTGTGCTCAAGGCTGCACCTAAATATTAAGGCTGCACATGCGTTATGGGCGACGATCGAGAATGACTTCGCCAGCCAAAACTTTTCAGGATAGAATATTTCGAAATCGCCTTCCACTTCACCCGGTAGAAATCACACGCTTATACCTCTCCCTCGCCTAGTATTCCGCGGGTGCCTCCACCTTTGCATGATGGAAACGATAAGGGGTGTCACAAACCTTACGCCAAATTATCACCTATTTGCTTGCTACACTTACGAAGAAACCAAAGACAACGATAATGTTGCACAAGCGGCTTCAACGTCCAAGTGTGAGTAATTCTCAAAGGTGTTGGGATATGTCGTCGGTCTTAGCGGTCGTGCGATAAGCTATACCCTCCAAAACCAACAATGCCCTTTTTAGGGGTCACGACTTAAATTTCTCTCGCTAGAAGAGACACTAATATCGGGACCAAAAAGAGGGGGTGCAGCACAAAAGAAGGATATTGCTCGTTAAGTTTATTGACTTGAATCACCAGCGCAGTTGGCCAAAGGCTTTGCAACTCGCCCGCTACCTTGTACCGATACAAATCGACTTGTAGAGAGGGGTCCACTAACGTTTCAGGCAATAAATCTGAACCGAATGTGTCGTATCCGCTCTGGAGCGAAGCAAATCGTCTGCACATTTATAAGTATGCAATTGCGATCGCTGTCGAGGAGTCAATTACACAACTTTAGCATATATGTCGGCAACGAAAATTTTGTATCAAGGGCTCTGGAGTTGCATAGATATGCCCGAGAAACCGCTGACATGAGCCAACCTGATGTCTGACCTGCGGGAAAGCGTGCCGACAAGCTCAACAAGTTAGTCTGTCTTCTATTTGTTGCGAAAGTTATTTTTGCAAAAAATGCCAACAGTATCATTGTCTTTGGAAGCGGTAAAGCATATATATATTGCTGTTCGTAAAAAGGATTGTCTAAATTAGTCTCCAAAAAGGCTCTATTTGGCAGGCATGTTTTAAAATCAAGTGTGTGTCACAAACGTTGGTGGAAATACTGTATTGTGCGACCTTCGTCATATGATGCTTTGACTTCGATGTGAAGGTAGTACTAAGTTTTAAAGAGCTAATAGAATAAACGTCACACTACATTAGCATATATCACTATGCTGACTATCATCGACAAGCCTAAACAGATTTCGTTTTACATCGGAGAAAAAGTTACGATGTTCATAGGTTCTTCAACTAGTACTAACTAGCGAGTTCAGCCAAAAAAGCAATTCACGACTTCTTTTTTTCATGAGCATAAAAGAATAGTCAGATGTCTGACCTCACGTTCTCTCTAAGCAAGTAAAAGGGTACCCTGTAACACCAAATAGCAATCGTATCCAGTCTACACCCGAATGATCCTCTGTGAAGATGAAGGATTATCGACATCTGACTTTGGGTGTGTAAGACAGATCGAATAAGTTGACAGTTCTTTGGCTTCAGGGGGATGAATCCTTTGGCTGCACAAGGACTGAGGGCGGTTGTGAGTATCTGGAAATATTTATATCTGTAAAAAGCTCTGTTGGAGCTTCTTTTACCATAATTGATGACGGATCTGTTCGTGTTAATGTGACCAGCGCGTAATGCAGATGACTTACCCAAACCGAAAACTCTCACGGCGAGCATGAGAATTTAGAGAGATTGAGAAAGACAATTTTTTTTACTGAGGTGAGAGGTCGAGTGGCCAAGTTTCTAGCCCTTTCGCGAATAAGCGCCATGAAGTGGCTTTGTTGATTTAATTCTCGGTGGGTTAGCACTCAAATGGACCAGAACGAAGACGTCACGCTTTCACTCGACTTGTTCGATAGTGGTTGTAAAATTGGCACTAAAATTACGAGCTTAATTTTCATAAATATGTATAGGGCTAGAAGCTAAAAAAACAAGTCCCATTAAAGGGTTCGCTCATGTCAGCTGAAAACAGAGTGATCTCTGAGCTTCAGGCTAGCAAAAACAGATACGTTGATGCTTCAACTTTACCACTCAAGGTTGGATACCAAGCGTGCAAAGGTACGAAGAGCTAAATTTTACTGCCAACATGCCGTTTAAAATGCCTAGGGGTAGTAACGAAAAAACCAAGTCAGTGCAGCCTTTTTAAAAACAATAATTCGAGCCTCAGGGAGAACTTGAAGCTCAACAAAGCTTAACCCCGAATAGCTATCGTCTATAAAGTGGATCGTGCTCGCAATCCTGGTTGCTAATGGCTGAGAAAATCGTGAAGGGTTTCAGTGGTTGCTTGATGTCCCACTGGCATAAAATGCTAAGCTTATGGCAAGGCTCTACCAGCACACAAACGTATTAGTCACTCTTTACTAACAAAAGGAACAAGTCTCAAATCTCACCAGATCTAAGTTTAAACTTTCTTGATTTTTTTGTGTCCAAAGATGTTCAGTCTTGTACCTGATTGGGAGGCGCCTTGTTGCTTTGCTACCAGTGGGATCTTGGTAAACCACTGCTTTGCTGCCAACGAAAATTTGGTGAGTTATAAAGTCACCTGTCCAAGAAGAGAGAAGTGCTATTGACGCGGATACTAGTCCATGCAGGTAGCGTGTTGAACGTTGGAATTCCAAAAATGGGCACTAATGATGCCAAGGACACGAGTTTAAAAATTGGGGTGGCACTAAAAACATGTAGCAATGCTCATAAAAAGCAGTATGATATGCAGCATGTTGATCGTATGGACTGAAATTGACCAAGAGGAAATGGATGGTGCCCTCTTACTACGCGTAGAGTGGCAAGTAAGCTACTGAGCGGTTCACGTACGACACAGCACTAAGTTTCTGTCATGAACGGAATATTTATCTTCCAACTAAGGCATAATATGTGATTTGTTCACACGTGGAAAGATGCGTCAACACTGTGCAGCTCTTAGCACTAAATGCACGTCGTTTGGGACAAATTGAACTACAACATCGGTAAAAAGAGCAAAGCTCTTTAGATGAACATAAACTCACAAAGTAACGCTCGTTTTCTCAGCACTTGCTGTATATCTAGCGTGACATAGCCAGCAAAAGGTCAAAATACTTAGGGTCTTTTCTTTTGATACACGATGGGTGATACATGTTTCACTAAGCAAATTTGGTCTCTTCGCTGAACGTTTATGTAGACGTCGGTGCGTCAACGTATGATCGTTTTGACACGAAAGTGACGCGAGGGTTTTCATTCAGACCGTCGATCTCGTCAAGAAGAAGACGGGAAAAATGTTGCGAGCAGTTTGTCTTTGATAGGGAGAGTTCAAATGTAAACATGGCGGCAAATGTTACTAGTGCCTGGCTATATTCTTTTTAACAAATTGAAGGCAACTTCAGCCTGACACCATTTAGTCAGTGAATGCTTTGTTCGATCTAAGAGAGGGGTCAATGGTAGATTATCAAGATTCTTGAAAAGCTGACATTTTATGATCATTTGACCTGACAGTTTGTCCATCTTTTTGGATGAGGATGAAGCGGTTTTGCAAGACGCTAATAATTCACTTAGGGCAAAGAGAGTAAATCTTTGGTTCCAATACAATAAACTTTTTTTTTATCCTCTGGTAAATATATACCGGGATGTAGTCTCTACGACGGCGCTGCTCTTAACCAATCGCACGAGATCAATCTCAATCTCGCGTCTCGCTCCTCTAAATGATGGAATTTGTTTAAGGTGGGTTTCTGAGCACCAATTCTGGGTATTGCTCTGGTAAACTATATACCAATCTCTTTAGAACCTTTAAGACAAGACACGGCGTATGCTTCCTATAAGGCTGGTTTAGAATACTTTTATCTAAATCGGATAAAAAGTTTGGATCTTCAAACGGTTTTATTTTTCGAATAACCACTGTATAGGAGATTCCAAATTTTTAATGTACCTAAAATGTCAGCCTTGAATACTTGAGATAAAGTAGCTCCAACATGTCTTCTCCCATCGCGACAGTGATCAGCTGAATTGCCAAATTTTATATGAATAGGATCTCTTTGTCACGCAGGTATCAGTTTTGTATCGCATTTCCATTCTCTTACAGTGAGTTCACGTTGCTAAGTCTTGGCGTCCATGAGTTAAGCCCTGTGTCTTGCGGACTCATGATATCGATAGCTGTTGGGAAATTAGGTCACCCACTTCTAATCTTTGGCGCCTTCAGCAGTAAGGCACTTTGTTTTCAAGACTAAAATGCTTCGAAGTGTATCTTTGATGCCTATCATGAAATTGTCTTGAATTACCGTTTTAAGAACCACAACATATGAGCAAATCACTCACCAAAGCTCTATCGCGAGCTGGCACTTTTGGTCGTGCACCGCCAATTGGTCAACGGGTCGTGCATTTCTACACGACATGCCTACGATCAAGTTGTATCTGCTTATGCTAAGGAAAATATGACTTCGTGCGGTCGGAGCGCTTCAAGTATCACAGCTAGATCTAATTCGACCCGCGAGACGTTAAAAACCAATTTATTAATGAGTCTGGCCTGAATGAATCTATCTCTTTGACTCTTCATCGAAGCAATAGTCGACTCAGTTCAATTGTTCTTAATCGCTTGCCATCGAGCAAACTTTGTGACACATTAGACAAAAACTCGAAACGAGTTATCATTCCCTCGTTTGTACGACCAACAGCGCACCGCTGCAATGAAAAAGATCAAGCTTTAGAAAGCTTATTTCTCATTATATGTATCTACCACACGCTCATCAACGGCTTACTATTTCTCGAAGGCACATGTCTGCCTATGATGCTTTACAGCCTGCAGGCCTACAAAGGCTCACTACGGTGAAAGTTGTCCTTGCTTACCGCAGCCATGGCAGCAAATATTGCTTTGTTCGGTAGTGTCAAACTCATTTGGACACCGCATTTCGAGTCCTGTAGGCTCGTCCACCTATACTAGCAGCTTAAATTGCTAGTTCCTGTAAATGTTTGCACCTAAACAAATTGGTTTCTTGCGATCGGGGCTTTTTGGCCGTCAAAAGCGCAAGAACCTCGACTTGTTTCGGGAGTGTCGCCAAAGTAGTAGAAGTCGTTCAATTTCTTATTTATGAATGTATCCGTGAAATTCACGCCCGCCATGCTTGCGAGCGTAAGAGTTGGTCAAACTCAAAATGTGCCGACAGAATTGTTGCTCAAGGTGTTAATATATATGCTCTCATGACAACAATATCTCTAGCTAACTAAATTACAAATAAATGCTCAGCTTTTAGTCCAATCTCCCGAACTAGGCGTTGCGCACGCCACGCACACCTGATTAAGGCCGCAATATCATCTCGTTCAGCCAGAGAAAAAGAGTTTCAGTTGTTCTTCATACGTAAAACCTTAAGTTTTAACGGCTTAAACCTTGCAGCTGCCGGCGCCACTGGAGCCTGTGCTGCCTGTATTCTATACCATAGACTTGGCTTGTGGTACTTCAAGTACCACGACGTATAATCGCTGCTTGGCAGGGAGGGCTTCAAATGCAATCACTTATAAAAGCTAACAAGGCTTTTGTAAAGTATGTACTGCTCATCTGACAAATTCTGGAGGGTGTTCATATCCATCTCGGAACATTTGTGAGAACAATCGTTTTGATCGAGCTAACAATTTTTTGATCGAGCTAATAATTCAGAATCCTATCTAGTGTGACGAAGCTACATGCAGGGAGATATACGATCGCTTGATGAACGACGAGCTCAGAGGGTCGACTTGTTAATCAACTGACCTTTTGACCAGCAATTTACTGCATACGTTGATCCTTTAAAGATCGTCGTTTAATCCTCAAAGGATCGACACGTGCAGTAGATTGCACTTAAAAGGTTTGTTGATTTATTACAACATTATTTCTTCCTGACTGTAGCCATCTTAACTTTCTTAATATGCAGGCAGTGCCAATCCTATAGCTACCTGTGTTCACCAGGAGCCACCATTTCTTGCTGCCCCCTTTGAATCGGAAGCCAAAGCTTAACACGGAAACTCGATCTTTTGTAATGAAATGCTACAAATTCATTGACGTACTTTTTTGAGGGATGAAGAAGCAGACGGTCATCCTAGCCATTAAAGTTGTGTATAGACGCGAAGCAGTAGAGTCAGATGTAGTATTGGTTGCAAATAAAATCCTTTGGCAACTACGACCAGAGATAAACCATGCTTGGGTCTTTATAAAAATGCTCCTCTGCACGAAAGATGTAGGACAAAGGAAGTTATAATAAAAATAGGTATAGGTCATACATACAATTCACTGACATCTGATACCTTCCTTGAACTTCACTTTTCACGATTGTCGTCAACATTTCCTCCGTCTTTACCATTTTAAATGAGTGCTTCATTCGCAGCCTTCCCACCCACATCAATATGATCCGATTTTAGCCGGGTCCCAATACTTTGGGTCGATACATCCCAAAGTAGTTTGACGGAAGTATCGGCTTCGTTGGATGCTCCGCGCTTGACTTTAAGCGGTCATGACGAGTTCAAGTGCTTCGAGAAGATCATTGGGATCTATTTTAGTTCTAAACAAGCGGTCCTTAATCTAAATCGTCGACAGAATTCACACACCCACTTCGACCAAACATTAAGTGCTAATCGGCGGGCACCACTTCATTCCTTGAACAAAAAAGTGCTGTCTAGACATCAATTACGACCAAAATTTCATGCAGGCTTTCTTCCCGTGGCTACGAACGGATTTTAGCACCTTTGACATGGTTAAGTAATTGCTTACTCTCTTTTGTAATCGGTTCATTGGTGAGTACTTCTCGTTCCATGGACATTGTGATCTAGAATCAGAAGCAACAAGCGCCTAAGAAAAGACTTTTTACCCAGTTGTTTCTTACACGCGCAAGAACTTTGAGCTCTAAGCGCCTAATTTCTCACTTTATCGGAGGTGCACTTCGACCAAATGGATGTAAAGAACTTCATCCGATTTAATTAGATATTATATTGGAAATTTACACTAGCCAAATCCATACATTGATTGATTCGTGGTCATAACATTGCCAAAAGATACTAGAGATTTACAGACTCGGTCCAAAACACCCTTGTCTCCAGAGTTCTTACAACGCAGGATATAGATCATATGCGAGATTATACGCGATGTCAAAAGAACGCACATAGCCGTCGCTAGAATAATGGTCCATCTCGAACGAAATAATTTCGTAAGCGCTATGCAAAGAATGACCTATAAAGAGCCTTTGTGGTGCGCTCAAAAAGCACTGCCCAGCTTTATGGCTTGCACTGGTCGGGCAAAAGTAGTAGCTGGGGGACGTCCGTAAAGGTGCCCCAGGAAAAGATCTGTAATTCTGGTACACACTAGAGTATCACATCATGTATCATCAGTGCATAAACAGCATCGGCCCAAACTTTGAGTACAACGCTTAAAGCTCAAACCCACACTACGCTCATCTGGAAGACTCTCTCTCCGTTCGCGTCGGATGCGTCCACAAAAAAGTAAATTTTTCACGGGATGGCAACTTGCGTCAGTACTCGTCGGTGAACGAATTTTTCACGGGATGGCAACTTGCGTCAGTACTCGTCGGTGAACGAATCCCACGGCTCTTCACCAATTGCATTGGTGATTTTTATCTAAAGTGGCTGTTGTCTCTGACATTTTATTCTTTTCGTTCTTCGGTGACATCATGCCTACCAGGTCTTTGGCGCAGGAAATTGCTATGGACTTACACATCTTAACAAGCTAGGCCTGACGAAAAGTCTAGCACATTTTCGGGGCGATGCGAAAGTTTTGGTAGCTTTGTTGTTAGCGTGAGGTGTCCTAGCCGCCTAAGTGAGCAACTTTCCAGCCGGAGCGTTGGGTGCACCTCCTCGCTTAGAGGCAAAGATTTGTAAAACCAGCAGGCGAAGGTATGGTGGATTTGAACGTGGTTCCAGATACATCTTTGCCCACACAGCTCTGTGGCGACTGACAGTCTTCGCTGTAAGCGCAGTCCGACCCACTTTGGTCACAGAGACTATCCTTGATGTGAAGTACCCTTGGAATCCTCCTGGAAAGCTGCTTTAGTATCGTTAAATGATTTATCGACTGCAAGCCATCTTTGGTGCCTGTTTGGACAACGTTGTGACCATATTGACTTTTCGTATAAAAATTTGGAGAGTGATGAAATCCACCCATCCCTTTGCTAACAACACGATTCAGATGTTTATATAAAATTGTATCTAAAAGTAACATAACGCCGAGCTTGACATTAAAGTGCTGGCTTTTCGCTAATTTGAAAAGTGTGACGCCTGTATTTATGAGGTAATTTGAAATGATATCATAATTTTTCCAATGCCCTGCCATAATTGCGATGGCGAATTTGTCGAGACGTAGATAATTTGACTGTATTCTATTGCAAACTTCGATCCGAAATAGTCAATTGTCCCTGCACGGCTCCTTTAAGTAAGGTGTCGTGTGCCTATGTCACATACGCGATTATAAAAGCTTTCCATGCAAAAGCCTCCTTTTTTAGGAATCCAGCATTCACTTGTTGCTCGTAGAGCTAGCGGCGCTCGGGTAGTCTAAAGCGTCAAGTGCTCTGGTCTACATGTTGATTATAACGAGGTCATGTGCCTTTTTCACTAAGTGAATCGACTTTTCTAGGACTATATCCTATTATCAGCATGCAAGGCGCATTGACAGAAAAAAAGGTTCATTTGGTCAAAGTCGCTATGCTTGATAAGGTGGCCCATTTGACAATACTTGTAGCTCACTGGCGAAACGAAGGTGGCACTCTATGTAATAAATACTGTGTCACGGTAGATTGATAGGCTTGGGCGCAAATGGCCAAACCCAATCGTGCTTTCCTACCGGCTTGTAGCTCGAGTCGCGAGGGCAGCAACTATGCTTGCCCTGGGTATGTATATGCCACACTTTTGGCATCAAGTATACGGCAACTGCATTCAAAGTTTGGCAAGGTGCCACATATGGCCTTTTCTGAGAATCGACACCGAATATTTGCCGATTAGCGCATATGCAGTCGGAAAAACATTAGGCAGGAAAGTGTCGTTTTTTGACTGACTTTTAAATTTTGGTCGGATTTCCCATTTTTGGCTGACTATATGGGCACAGCAGAAAAGTATTCTTTTATGTGGTATATTAGATGCATGCCCATCCAATATAATCGAAACCCCATCAGAAAACCCTTTGCATAAACTCTCTTCTTTGCTTGTGAGCACATCGGATCAGCTAAACCTACATCTGCTTTACACGCTAAACGCAAATCCGTATACGTGCTGGTCCGATCAGAAGCCATGCCATCTAGCCGGTGCAAGTATATCTAAATCAAGACAAAAGTCGTCCGGCTCGTACCCGTTCACTTCATGTAAAGAGACAAGCACGAAACCCCGTGCTCATCTGATGAGCACAGTTGCCACTCATCTCAAGATCATTGCACCACACACGGCGAGCTCTCCTTCGTGCCATGTAGATTCGCTCGCGGGCGCACTGGATACTTTGGACCAGCAGGGAAGAATCAGTTGCAGCTGGATCCTAGATATTGTCTATAGCCAGACTTGGACGCACGGCGTCGCCTCCTTCCTCCACCATCAAATTGCAATTTGCGCTCGAGCGACCTCACTCCTCCCACGTCTCTTACTCTCTTTAATACCTTCCAATGCGTGTGAATCCCTCCTTGTTGGCCGCAGCCATTGCGCTCTTCTCCACCCAAGGACTTGGGGCCTCCAAGCATGTCCCATCGAGCTATTATCCAACGGATTCAAGCAGTTCCGCCAGTCAAGACAAGCTGGATTTTTCCACCACGGAAGCCTCGAATGACGTGTACCAGGATGACGGCAAGAATGAGGACGTGATCGCGTCGAACAAGGAGGTGTTGAACAAGGCCCTCGGGAGTGCTGCGAACGGCGATGATTACACCAAGTACCAGGCTCTTAACAACATGAGCGAAGAAGAATTGGAAAAGATCATGCACGCTATGACGCCGCTTAAAAAGGGGGGCACTCAAGCGAGTTCCCGCTCCCCCGCCCCGACCAGTGGGCCCACGTGGGACAGTGACGCCAACTCGGTCGCAAACGCGTGGGCGACCAAGGACAGTGCCAGTGACTTGGTACAGGATGACGTCGCCAGTGCCTCGGATTCCCAGACCCTTGGAAAGGGTGCCGTTGCCAGTGGTACCGGGTTGTACTCGGGCAAAACGACGTCGGATACGCTGAGCTTGTTCGACACGAGTGGGTCCGATGACAGCAAGAGTGGGGCGGACGAGCCCCTGGCGTCCAAGAAGTATCTCTACAGTGAAGACTGGGACCTCGACGGCAGCAGCGACGACGATGTCCTCCACGGCCACAGTGGGTCAACCTTCGGGTACGCGCCATTCCATGGCGTCCGCGACGACACTTTGGTACCTCAAAAGAGTGACAGTGCCTTTAGTGTCTCGAAATCCGCTCCTTCCAAAGACGACTTCTTCTTCACTAGTGACGACGGGAGCTTTGATGACGTGTCTCTCACGGCCAAGCACTCGTCGTCGTATGCCAAAGATTCCTTCACGGACTCGAGCGACGAAGACGACTGGTACTCGGGCTTGAAGACGAAAGACACGTCTCTCTTTGCTCCCACGCCTTCTCCAACCGACAAGTTGGACACGACAAGTCCATTCAATGATAAAGAGTGGGTCACGGCCAAGCACTCGTCGTCGTTTGCCAAAGATTCCTTCACGGACTCGAGCGACGAAGACGACTGGTACACGGGCTTGAAGACGAAAGACACGTCTCTCCTCGCGCCGTCCCCATCTCCAACCGACAAGTTGGACACGACGAGCTCGTTTGATGACAAAGAGTGGGATGCGCTGTTCAAAGAACTGTCGAGCGATGCGAGTGACTCGGGCTCGTCCGAGCTGGACGACGTCTCGACCGTTTCCGGTACCTCTTTGGCCAGTGACCCGGCCTTGACGGCCCAGATGAAGGCCAACAAGGAGAAACTCACAGCGGCGTTGGGGCCCAAGGTCGTGGCTGGCGGCGAATACAGCGTGTTGAATGCGTTGACCAAGATGGACCAGGAACAGCTGGACGACCTGCTCGAGTCGTTTAGCACGAGCGACAGCGACAGTGGCAGCTCGCACGTGCCTGCCAAGGGACAAAAGGCCATTTACATGACGCCGCCGACCAAAGGGGGCTCGACGAGCGACGACACGGACGACTTGTTGGCGACGGCCGACACGGATCTCAAGCCGCCGAGTCTCGCCGACTATTTAAAAGGCGCGGGGGCCAGTGCATCGAGCGACTCGGACAGTAGCGACTCGTCGTCTGGTAGCGGCCCGGCGCTTGCAACGCTTGCGACCACGTCGTCGTCGTCGTCGTCCGAAGCCAAGCCGTGCCATGTGAGTTGGTGGCGTAAATTGGCCTTTTGGAAGAGTGAGCACAAGTGCTCGGAAGCACGTCGACTGCGCACGGATGACGAGTGAGCGTGAGCAAGTGTTGAGATGCCTGGAAGGGCCCACGAGGTTGGATTAAAGAGGCAGAACGACTTGCACGTGTCGATTATGAAGCAATCGTTCATGCTGGAATGGCACTCGGCGGGCCGAAAAGTAGGTTTGCACGCTTTAGGTATCGCGTATGGCGACTTTCATAGAACGAATGAATTGATTTATGGTAAAACGAGGGTGCTTTTCTTCTTTTTTTTAACGCCGCCCAGTTGGTGTGGTTTACTTTATTGCATAATGCAGTAGCAAAGTAGCAACGTTCACTATTATCAATGCACCCTCGAGTGCAAGTTTTTCGAGAGTCACTCTTTAATATATTCGTTCACCGTTTGAGCGGTTAGGCTACATACCTGCATTAGTTGATAAACATCGATTTTTATAATGATCCAACGAGTCGGATCATTATAAAAATCGATGTTTATCAACTAATGCAGGTATGTATGAGCTTGTTGTTATTAGAATAGACGGAGAAAAATAAATTCGTTGAAAGCCCTTCGAGGTTGCAAATGGATCGGAAGTAGACCGAATGTAATTGCTGGTGATATTTGGCGATCAGTGGATACAGATAGAACTGCATCAATTGGTCAAAGATTTCTCCCTAACTCTTTTGTCGTCGTGGTCAGGAAATTAGTGGGATTGACCTTTACCCAATCTTGGTGCAAAACATTTCTAGGAAAATCATGTAGCCAGGCTCTTGAGCCGACGACTTCAAGCACAAGAAGACGATCTTGGGCGTAGTATAGATTTTGATGTGGAATGTGCAATTGGCACCACGTGTCAGATCGGCCTCGAACTACTCATGTCCGTGGTCTACGTGTATTCCAACCTCCACACTCTTCCATTCACATCAGCGAAATTTTTCTCTCTTTCAGGTTAGAGTAGCCGATCGAACAAACAGAATGATTGGGTACTACACACATGCGGGCCCAACCGTAGAAATCGCTTACGACAGATGAGGGTTCGGTTTGATTCGCCGATTCACATTAATACAAGACCTGCAAAAAGCAGGCAATAAGAAAAGGCTTTTACACTTTAATGATGACAAAATATCTTTGGTAAACACCGATGGGTGCAGCTTAAGTGTTAGACATTCTCTTTGGCCCACACGGACTCCGGACGCTACGTACTTTGAAACCCAGAGCAAGCTTGGCCGGATGAAGTTATTGTGTATAATCAACTCCATTTGCAAGAAAAAAAGTGAGCCTCGACAAAAAAGAAGTCCCTACGCAAGTTATTAAGACGTCGCAAATGAAATCAATATCCTCAACCCCGTTTGATACGCTTTCTCCGTGGCCGTCGCTTAGTACGCTTAACTTTTCAGTTAATACTTGCCGGCTTCAGGAAAAACACACGATTCTGGAGGCCCTTTTACGATGTAAATTAAAGGGAAATGACTCCGGCAAAGTTAAGCTCCGAATAGAACACTAGTACTGTTTTTTATTATAAGATAAAATTTTGGATAAGGTAGCCAAAATCTCCTTGAATCTGCCATTAAGAAATTCAGATGTTGGGAATAACATTGAGTGCTACAGCCAATAACATATTGATCGACTGTAAGGGCAAACAAAACTGACTTGTCCTCGTGATCAGATCGAGCGACCTGAAAGTAAACGCATGTTAGAACGAAACGCCTGATTTTCACACTTGAGTGGCGTAGTCGTTCCGGTAAAATAATCGATGGGATGAGCGAGGCCAACATCGGATCGGCATTGCAGCGCTCATACCATTTCCCACACGGCCTCTTGATGACCGAGGCTTATACAGTCGGTGCTCGAGCAAGCGTATCCTGTCTAAGTCACGTCAGCTTAAACAATATCAATGAGGAACACGATCACGGTCTAATTTGTACAGATCTCGTCCACATCTTGCCAAGCACAATTGCACTGGCTCATTCGATCAATTTAATTGGGTGTCGAGACGGACTTGGCCTGTTCTGATCCTTAAGACGTGCGTTCTCGGTACGAAAAGAACAAAGGGGCACCACAAATACATTCTGAAGTACCATGGCAGTATTGAAGACACACGAGTTTTGCGTTCAGCATCTTGTGAAGACGATGTATCTCCTCTAGCACATTTTCATCTATATTTCGCTCCGTAGAGGTGACTCGCATTATCTTTGGTACTAAGAACAAAATTGTTTGATGCTATTTTTTCTAGAAAGTCGGCATCAAGAATTTTATTTCAATTTTGAGTGTCAACATCTATTTGGACCTTAGAACTGTGAGTTGATCGCGAAAATTTATTTTATAAATGGACCGCCAGATTGCGATATCAAAGACGACTTAATTTACTTCAGCAGATTATCCCAGAGCTCCTGAACAAAACACTAGCAATCCGCCCACCGATCCACGTGGAGTTCATCTGCCGCTCTACTAGGCCGTAGCAGCATTGGTAGAAGGTGTCAATTAAAATCAGAGCTTGAACTTGTCACGGACTTCTAGCTTTGGTTCGCTCAGCAGAGGTGACTCGCATTTCCTTTTGGTACTAAGAACGAATTCGTTTGATGCTTCTTCTTCTAAAAGTTGCCATCAAGATGTTAATTAAACTTTGAGTGTCAACAACTATTTGGACCTTAGGATTGTGAGTTGATCGCGAAAATTCAAATACACTATATGAATGGACCGCCAGATTGCGGTAGCAAGGACGACTTGATTCTCTCCAGCAGATTATCCCACAGCTCCTGAACGTCACACTAGCACTTCGCTCACGGATCCAGGTAAAATTTATCTGTCGTCCTACTAAGCCATAGCAGCATTTGTAGATGGTGGCAAGTGGGATCAGAAGCTAAAACTTGGCATAGAATGCCATAACCTCTGTCTCAAGGAGCGCGAGTCAAACGACATGCTCGCGGTATACGCAATTTAGGATCTAGAACCGGTCGGACATCTTCAAATTTGAAATGCTCAATTTGCTCCTTGGCAAACAAAACTGAGGTCGTCGGTGTTACGGCAGGCCAGACCCTGAGCTACATTTGCAGATGTCGGGCGCGAGCAATCTAAAAGCGAATAGCACGCAGTGTGGCGCATAATGCTTACAGATCATTTTCTTTTCTCGCCCGGAATGAAAGACCGAGCGCTACTATTGCGTAAAGATAAGTCTTGCGCGACGGTGTCAACAGGACAAGCCAAGCATCGTCTGAAGAAGACAGAATATTCTCACTTTGAAAACACCCTGCTTTTGAGGTTACACCTCGACAATGATAACTTTGTGTTAAAGACGCTTTGTCCATGGTGATCACCGTCTGCGTAAAATATACGCTCATCACCGGTAGAGCTGGAAGCAGTGCGTTAATGAACTGAGCTCATCATGAGGTCCCTATTTATTTCCGCGTAAGCAGTCCTTACGGATGCATGCTCGTGCGAAGGACAGCAGTCGACGACGAGTCTTCCGCCAAACGGACTCCTACCAAATGTATCGGTTTTCTTGCGTATCAATATTGCCCATCCTGTCGCCAGCTTCTTGTGTCGCTCTGCTTGTCGCTCAAAGCCTTAAATCATCCTCAGAGGATCCTTGAAACGTAAGTGCCGCCGGTGCGGTTCGCATTGCCGACAACGAGCGTCCGCTCTTTTGCGCCGCTAAACGGGTGCGGAAATTTTTAAGCAAATCCAACGAGCTAGCTTTTAGAGCTGCGTGTGACTTACGCTGAGGATTTGTCGGGGATCGCAAGCTGGGGTCCGACCTCGTCAAAGAGATCACTTTGCTTCTTCATTCTCTGATGACAAGGCTGGCGGGCTTAGACAACTATGAGGCTTGGGCCTTACCCACTTCGAACAGAAAATGATTGCCTCAATCGGACCGAGTGTGGTCTATAAGTGTCTGTCATACGACGGGTTACAATAATCCAGAATTATTATCGAGCATAATAATTTATTCTGATATGAATAGCCCTTAATTACTGGGCCATGTACTGCGTTTCTATTAACCTTCACTGCCTTCTACTTGACGTTCGAAGCCGTAACATGACTAATGCCATACAGTGTGGTGATACCACCATCTAGTGTGACACACACTGGGTGTCATCAGCACCTAGGGCATTGTCGGGGTCTGAAACAGATAAAGTTCTAAATGTACGAGCTACGCTCACACTGCCATCATCAATACGTTTTGCCCTCAGCTTTTGTTTATAATCCTAACTTATATTAGCTCTAATTCTAAACTGCAAGAAACATATCTTATCTCGGTGACAACAACAATACGAGCTTCTGAGGTCAGACGGGTAGCGATTTGCGACTCGTAGAGGACATTAGAGATCTTATCTTTCGTTTCTTCTGAGCAACTAGCTATGGCAGTTTCGCTGTGCTATGAGCGCCGAAACTTCCATCTGAGGAGGGACATCTTCTGTGCTGCCAGTCATAAAAAAATGACCGAATTTACATATCGTGTGACGTAACCGTCGTCATCTCCAGTTTTGCCGGTAACGTCCTTTACGCAGATAAATGAAAATATCTTAAAATATGCCTCGGAAAAGGTTGGGGTGACGCCCTCCTTCCAAGCGCGGGGGCCAAATGCTCGCGCGCTTCGGGCAGGTGCTCTCGGGCACCTGCAGGTCTCTAGCGAGTCTCACCCTCGATGCGACGGTCTCCACCACCAGAGCGCCACCTGGGCTCTTACCAAGTAAGAGCTAAACAAATTAATGGAAGACCCTCACGACCTCGGTGCTGGCTGCACTGCCCGCCGAACTAGACCCGACGTATGCGGACACCACTCTATGCCGTGGACTAGCCAGACTGAGCCTAGCACGTGTATAACTTGGCAACGCGATAACGTAATACATTACATTACAACGAAAATATTCTCAAAAGTCATATGCATTGGTACTATCCTTAGGTATAGGCGATAATACAGTGTCCGACTCGACGACTGCTCCAGATGTCTCATAATAGTTGGGAACGAAGAGACCTTATTGGATAAAAGAAATCTAGGATGTGTAAAAAGCCAGACGAAAATTAAGAGAAGGATCGCTTTCAAAATTGTAGCAGTAGATGGCTGAGAGCCATCAGTTAGGCTGTAGCAAGAAAATAAGTCTTAAGAGCTCTTTATCAAACATCACTTCTTAGTTTGCTTTAAGCAACGAACACTCCTCCTCTTCAACGATTCACCTCGCCCGCGCCTCATCCTCGTCCGACAGCCGACTTTAATCACTTCCTCCGCGACTGTGTAACAAAGTATGCACTTGTGTCAATTTTAAAGTTCAAGGCAAGGGTGCTCGTGTTATATAGTGAGAAGCGAGTCATCCTATTATTATTGGTACGAGCCACATAGTGGGAAAACTAGATTGCAAAAGGTCGTCTTATAGTACAAATTTAAGGTTTAGTGGTTGGTTTGTATGGATGCACGCTATTGCGGTACATACCTTCGAAACTTCTTCAGTTGGTCTGTGGTTTTGTGCTTTGCCTTTTGGTGAATCCCTGTCCTGCTTCTGTTAACATGCAAAATTACTTCCAGATGTGTTACCCGCTTGGCTTTGCTCGATCTACATACAATACTTCTGAGCTGTTTCGTTGGCTTTGCTGTATGGGAAAACAAAAATTTATGAGCCCACAAGCCCGTTCATCAATATCAGCAAGCTCCTAACAAGTCCTAACAAGGAACAAACGGCGAAAAGACTTGTGGTTATCAACGGTGAAGCAGCTAAAGCTTGTTCCACTTATCCGAATCGAAAACCCAGATTGTAGAGACTCAGATGCCAGGAATTTAGTGCACGAAATCACTCGTAATCAGCAAGTTTGAAAGCTTTCAAAAGTTCGTTGGACCACTCTATCCATCTGTACAAAAAGCATAGACTGCAAAACAAAGTTTGATCAGTTTGATTTTACTCTTAAGGATTTAGTAAGGTCCGGTAGACTAAACAAAAAGTGCTGAAACGTCCAGCAAGTATGACCCAACAAAGAGGTCGTACGGATTAGCGACCATCTTCAAACTAAGACCTCGTCGACAGAGCCGAATAAGTGCTCATGACAATAACGAAAACCTCGCCCTCAAGATCACGAGCACCGACTCCGCAAGATGCGGCAAGTGCCAATGGCCAAGCGGATTCACCCGCTCAGCCTAATGTAGCTCCCTTTGCAGCCACAGGACAAGACACACTGTCCGTGTAGTAAATACTGTTGTATCTCACTCAGCAGAAACAGCAATATCAAGCCTAGGAGCAAGCTCAAATGCAAGCCCAGATGCAACAGGCTAATGAGCGCTTCGCGTCTCTCGTTGCATCAAAAGACGATCAGAAGGAAAAAGATCCTCTTGATTTCGAAGAGAGGTCAGATGAAGATATTAGAATACCGATTTTCGCAACGGAACAGCTTTACGTCATTAAGCGCCACTTGATGACAACAGAGACGTCCGACTTTGTGACGCTTATCTCAAGTAATTTGGGCAATTCGTACTAAATTGGTACCGCGCCTTTATCGCCGACTGCGAGCGCATGAACGTGCACAAGACATGAGCACTCTCTAAAATAAATTGCTCACACGCTTCAGGCCTATGGATTTCATTATGATCTTCGAGAGCGGATGTACTACCTGAAACAAAGGAAAACTATTCATGATAAGTTTTTAAGTTCCAGGACTTGATGTCCCAAACTGAATCAAAAATCAGTGATTTGAAAAGCGGTGCTTTTTCCAGAATGGATTACGGGTAGAAACGCAAAGAGAACCAATGAAGAGAGTCCCAGTGTTCTCCAGGAGGCCATTGAGGTTGCCTTCAATTTCGAGTTTGCCCATTAATCGGGCAGGCCGAATAGTCAATCAATCAGGTCGTTTAAAACGGTATCTTCAGAATCCGTCTTTCGTGCGAACAAGTCACGACCTCAGAAGCAAAAGCGATTTGAAAAGAGGAAAAACAAAGACAAGAAGTAGACTAAATCGGCGATATGTAGCAATTGTGGCATTGTCGGCCACATATCGCCGCAATGTACCGCTTCTAAACGCAAAGAAGCGAATCGTTATATTAGAAGTGCACCATTTGCTATTCTCGAAGCTGAAGCTTAAGCGAAGACGTCGGTCAAGAAAGACCCGTCACCGTTTTCATCGACGATGGATAAAGTTTTAAAGGCGTATCCTAATACTTGGTGAGGCGACTTGAGCTCGAAATAATTAAGGGTAAGATGATGCAAGTCGACCTTGGTCACGACCAGGTTGTTTACCGTCCCCGACGAATGGTTCACATGAACTTGCAGATACCTGGTATTCCTTTAACATTGGGGACGTTCCAAGTCATGCCTTTTTTAGTAATAAGAATGTTATCAGTGAAATAGTGTGGCTTTGTGAGCAAATACCAGACATCGCCTGAACTACAGAAAGCATATCTCCTCCCATCAACACAAAGCACCTTGCGGCAATTCGACAAGAACCGCAAAATCAACGTTCGTCCAGATAAACTACTGGACAATAAAATGCTCAAATCAATCACAGCCGCGAGACCTTCGATTACTATCGGCAACAAGGCCATCATGGCCGTCAAAAAATGACGCAGATAATTTCTTCTCACCAATTTTTCAGAATGTTGCGGCATCACAAAGGCATTAAAGCTGTCTTTGTCATCAACTCCATGATTTCGATAAAAGCCGAGCATTCTAAAAATCACGAATGGGAATCGCTGAGGGAGAATGTGGCGTATGAGGCGATACGCAAGTATGCGAAGACAGTATTTCGCGCGAAGCTTCCAAACAAGACATCTTCACTACCGGAAGAAATTCAGCACAAAAGTTTGCTCAAGCCCGGTAGCAAACCGAGATCCGTCAAACAATGGCTCTTGAGTCCTGAACAGCGCAGGACAATCCAAGAATGGACCAAAAAGATGGTTCAAGCAGGCATTCTTCGACGAAGTACGTGTGCTTTTTTTGCACCAACGCTTTGTGTCAAGAAGCCTGTAGGTTGGCGAACTGTACACTCGTCATCGCAATATAGCGACGATCTTGCCGGCGAACTCGATGCCACGTGAGGAGGACTCCTTTGACGTCATGCCCGAAAGTCATGCATGGACCTACTCTAAAGTTACGATCAGATCAAATTGCGTGAATCGAATATCCCATTTAGGTCAAAATGCTTGAATTAAATTTCCCATTTACCGCATTTTTTCGACCCCAGATGGTCTATTTAAATATCTAGTCACTCTCATGGGACTGAGCGGAAGTCTAAGTACGTTTGAACGACTTTTGCAGAAAGTCCTTCGAAATTCAAGAATTGTGATGAGAATCTACTTTGACGACAACTACGTGCTCATACAAAGAGAAAATGTCTCAGACCACGTAACGACTTTAGACCGTGTAATCAAACGGTGTGGAGAATGGCAAAATTACATCAAATTGTCATAGTACCAATTCTGCGTGGACGAAGTCCCATGCTTAGGGAGCTTTGTCGGACGTTAAGACGATCGAATGGATTCCGACAAAAATGAGATCATCACAGAAGGGCCTATTTCCAAGACAAAGAAGCAAATGCTTCTCAGGCACTACAGTCTATGTCTCAAGGTTTTGCAAGGACTTCGCGCAATTAGCAGGACCACTCCACGACAAAATACGAAAAAATGTCCTCGCGTAACGATTGAGCTCTCCGACGATCAGCTACGCTGCTTCACAACACTCAAGCGTCGCTTGACCCTCCCATCCATCATAAGTCTTCCAAAATTTTCTAAACTATTTGGTATACGAATGCACGCCTCGATTTTTTTTGCGATAGGGGAGTCTTATTTTAAAAGGAGAGAGAGAAACAACATCCAATTGCTTTTTCTGGCCGGAAGATGAAGCCAGCTGAAATGAATCACCCTGTTCGTGAGCAAGAGCTACTTGCCATTATGCATGCGCTTAAAGTATGGCGTGTGTATCTTCTCGATCGACCATTTACGGTCGAAACATATCACAAAAGATTGTTGAGATGATCTTGACGCACACGACTACAAATCACAGAGAAGCTCGATGATTTAATGAGCTTGCTGAATATCAGTGTCTGTTCAAGCAAATTTCCGGAGAAACTAACACAGTGGCTGCTGCAATGTCACGCAATCCGGAATTCGAAAGTAAAGCTGCCCAAATTTGCTTCTGAAAGCAGCTAAGAACCGCGAGATCGTGGCGACAATCAGGACAAACGAGGTCACAATTGCTCACTCTGCAAAGACTATGTATGTGTGGAACAGAGATCATCCAGAAACTAAAAGAGGAGATGCTGTGCCATAGTACTCATTGCAGGATGTATTTCCAAACTGGCGAAGATGAGACGCCACGACTGTACATTCCAAACGACGAAGACCTGAATGATCGCGTCATCGGTGAAAATCATGATTTTGTATCGGCAGGCCACCCAGGAAAGTACAAGACGTATCTGACGTTGCGTCAAAGGCGCTACTGACCAAAGATGACAAAGTAAATCCAGTGCTATGTCAACACATGCAAGACGTGTCATCGCAACAAGGCTAGGCAGATCAAACTGTCAATATTACTTCAGTCCTTGTATATTCCAAGAGGCAGATAAGTCGACTCTTTTATGGACTTCAGCGTGTCTTAACCGGAAACCAATAGTGATTTCAATGCCGTCATAGTGATTGTTGATCGCTTGACATAAAGAACCATGTTCATCGCTACGAAGGCAACGGACAATATTAGAGAAATTGCAAAGTCTTCATGAAGAAATGAATGAAGGACCATGGCATACCAAGACCATTGTGTCCGACTGAGACACCAAGTTCACATCCAAGTTATGACAAGCAATCATGTCTGCTGTGGGAAAGCAACACAATTTGGCTTCGGCTTTTAGGCTGCAAACGGATGGACAAATGGAAAGTACTAACGTTTATGGATTACCTCCGACGTTTCGTCTAGTCGCGAAGGGCCGAAACACAAGAGCGCATGAAGTACTATTATGACAAAAATGGACTTGTCCGAGACTTTCAGGTTGGTGATATGGTGCTTTTGAAAGGCAAGAATTTGGATGCCTGCCACAAGGGTGTTGATCAACCGAAGAAACTCGCGTCGAGATATATTGGCCCATTCCCGATAGTGAACGGAGTTCCGCGAGGTTCGTATGAGTTAAGATGATCGAAGGTATTGAAGCTGCACCCAGTGTTTGATACTTAACTGTTGAAGCCGTATCACAAGGACCCCAAGCGTCGGCAAAAGATGAATAAGGTCATGATGGCCGATGGCTCCGAGGGACGCCTCGTTAAAGCCAAAATTAATATCGTAAGTACAAGGGAAAAACTTAAGTAAAACGTTTGGTGGGTTGGTGAATCCAAGAAGGAAGCCACTTGAGAGCCCGTGGAGAATTTGAAGCAGATTTCCGGACTCATGGTAAATCAAAAGATGAGCCCTATCCTTTAAAGTAGGCATCCTCTTGAAGTGAGATCATGTGACGTGACCGTCGTCACCGGCAGTTTTACCGGTAACGTCCTTTACGCAGATAAATGAAAATATCTTAAAATATGCCTCGGAAAAGGTTGGGGTGACGCCCTCCTTCCAAGCGCGGGGGCCAAATGCTCGCGCGCTTCGGGCAGGTGCTCTCGGGCACCTGCAGGTCTCTAGCGAGTCTCACCCTCGATGCGACGGTCTCCACCACCAGAGCGCCACCTGGGCTCTTACCAAGTAAGAGCTAAACAAATTAATGGAAGACCCTCACGACCTCGGTGCTGGCTGCACTGCCCGCCGAACTAGACCCGACGTATGCGGACACCACTCTATGCCGTGGACTAGCCAGACTGAGCCTAGCACGTGCGTAACTTGGTAACGCGATAACGTAATACAATACAATACAAATCTTAAAATATATATGCATTAGTACTATCCGTAGGTACAGGCGATAATATATCATAACCATTGGGAACCAAGAGACCTTATTGGATAAAAGAAAACTAGATGTGTAAAAAGCCAGATAGACAAAGAAGGAGGATAGCCTTTAATATGGATACAGTTGATGGCTGAGAGCAATCAGTTAGGCTGCAGCAAGAAAATAAGTCTTAAAAGCTCTTCATCTAATATCACTTCCCATGTTGCTTTAAGCAACAAACACAACTCCTCTTCTATAAGTTCACCTCGCTCGCACCTCAGCCTCGACCAACATATGACTTTTATCATCTTCCTCCGCGACTGTGTTACATATCGTACCAAAGTCAGAAAGTGTTTATCAATACGCATCGTTGGATGTAGTTCAAGCCTAAAGGAGAGGCTTTTATGCTAAAATCTAACGCCCACTTAAAGAAGCCTCAAAGGCATTTATTTCCGATTTGCAGAATGTGGCACGATAGGGTACATTGCAAAATGTAGTACTCGACGAAAAAAATGATTTTTTGCGCTTATTCCGATTATAAATTGAGTCACCTGTAAAGGATTAAAGTTAAATTTGATCCACACTTGAAGTGTATTATCTAAACCAGTCTTCAAATTCAATTCGAGGGGACTGGGACAGTGACAGTTGTTCATCAATGGGTGTCCTATCTTGTTGCTCACCACTCTATGTAAGAAGCTGTCTCACCCTTTTCCGCCTAGCAATGATGTGGACCACCACAATTGCGAAGCGCAATGGGAGACTAAAATAGTATCGTCGTTGTATTAATCTTAAGGGGGTTTAGCGATTCAACCCTTTAAAACAGATCGTAGGCACTACATACTACCACATAAGACTCGGTACAAAGTACATTTAACGGTACGGTAACTTCTACTCTTCAACATTCTAGTCGGACAATGTCGCCAAGATGCAAGGTTGCTTCTATCTCAATCGTGGCCTCTATCGCTGAGAGTCCATCGCTGCTGTCGTCATACACAGTTGTGACTGTCATCCCGATCATCGCTCTCCTTGGTTGGTCTCACGTCGAGCATTCACCACGAAAGTCGCAGTATTGTATTGTATTGTATTGTATTACGTTATCGCGTTGCCAAGTTATGCACGTGCTAGGCTCTATGGCTAGTCCACGGCATAGAGTGGTGTCCGCATACGTCGAGTCTCGTTCGGCGGGCAGTGCAGCCAGCACCGAGGCCGTGTAGGTCTTCCATTATTTTGTGTAGTTCTGACTTGGTAAGAGCCCAGGTGGCGCCCTAGTGCTGGAGACCGTCGCGTCGAGGGTGAGACTCGTTAGAGACCTGCAGATGCCCGAGAGCACCTACCCGAAGCGCGCGAGCATTTAGCCCCCGCGCTTGGAAGGAGGGCGTCACCCCAAACTTTTCCGAAAAGAAAGTCGCAGTAGTTTTTAAAATTGCAAACAGTTCTTTTAAGTTCGATTGTTCAAATGCGGTCAAACTTCCGTGCGGAAATGCCGTACATCAAAGTCTCGTGATACATAGAGCGCCTGTACTAAGGGCAAGACTTCCAGAATTGCCACCAACCTTTCTCGCAAGGAGCGGGAGCCGGAGTCGGGGCGGGAGTCGGGGCGGGAGTGGCGGCGGGGGCGGGCGCAGCGCTCGCCTCAGCAACAGGGGCTTCAGCTGGCTCGGCCGTCGTAGGTTTGGTCACGCCGGGGATGCTTTCGGGCTTTAAGTCTTTCTCAGTCAAGGCGTCCAAGCCAGCCCAGTCAATTTCATCTCCGGCTGGAGCTGTGAGGGATTTCGGAGACACAATGCGTCGCTTGGGTTTTTCACCTCCTGAAGAGCTACCGGCGTCACCTGAGGCCGTTGAAGTAGTTGTTTGGGTCTCCTCTTTTGACGCTTCTTCCTCCTCCAAAGCTTTCTTATCGGCAGCTCCGCTACCAGAAGCACTAAGAGAACTTGAATCTACGTCCAGAATTGATTTTTGAGTGGCTAAATTAGCCACATCCTCGTTGTCCTTTGGAGAACTACCACTGCCACTGTCACTTGGAGCGAGCTCATCCTGATTCTCGGTAAATAGAGTGTCCAAGATATCTTGACTACCAGAAGCGAAAGCCTCACTGACAGTGGCTTTTAATTTCTGCTTAGTCGATGGGGTACTCGGAGCGCTGCCACTGTCACTAGAAGCGAGCTCATCTTGGTTCTCGGTAAGAAGAGTATCCAAGATATCTTGACTACCAGAAGCAAAAGTCTCACTGACCGTGGATTTTAACTTCTGCTTAATTGATGGGGTACTCGAAGCGCTGCCACTGTCACTTGAAGCGAGCTCATCCTGATTCTCGGTAAATAGAGTATCCAAGACATCTTGGCTACCAGAAGCAAAAGCCCCACTGACCGTGGATTTTAATTTCTGCTTAATTGATGGGCTACTCGAAGCGCTGCCACTGTCACTTGAAGCGACCTCATCCTGATTCTCGGTAAATAGAGTATCCAAGATATCTTGGCTACCAGAAGCAAAAGCCCCACTGACCGTGGATTTCAATTTCTGCTTAATTGATGGGGTACTCGAAGCGCTGCCACTGTCACTTGAAGCGACCTCATCCTGATTCTCGGTAAATAGAGTATCCAAGATATCTTGGCTACCAGAAGCAAAAGCCCCACTGACCGTGGATTTCAATTTTTGCTTGATTGATGGGGTACTTGAAGCGCTGCCACTGTCACTTGAAGCGACCTCATCCTGATTCTCGGTAAAAAGAGTATCCAAGATATCTTGGCTACCAGAAGCGAAAGCCCCACTGACCGTGGATTTCAATTTCTGCTTGATTGATGGGGTACTCGAAGCGCTGCCACTGTCACTTGAAGCGACCTCATCCTGATTCTCGGTAAGAAGAGTATCCAAGATATCTTGGCTTCCAGAAGCGATAGCCTCACTGACAGTGGCTTTCAATTTATGCTTAGTCGATGGGGTACTCGAAGCACTGCCACTACTACTCGCGCTGTCAAACTGCACTGGTATATTCTTTCTCACAAAAGTTTCGAGAGTCAACTTGGGCAATTCCTCTAGGGCTTTCGCTATGGCATCAGGCCCAGCAGCAACAACGTCGGCACCGACGAGGTCTTCCAAGGCGCTCTGGTTTACGTCGCTAAGGCCAGTGTCTTGACTCGCACCGCTTGTGCTTGCCACACTTCGCTCCTCGAGCTCAGTTACCAAGTTGCGACTTTCCGCGTTTGCACTTCTCACGTTTTGACTCGAAAAGAGTGCAACAACCGCGACCGTCACGGTCATACGCACGCGCATGTTTGATGAACAATATTGTCGAAAACTCTAAAGCTTGGGTTGTCCTGCCAGCGCAGATTGCGATGTGAAGACTTTCTACCGGAGTTTCTATGTAGAAGAAAGGGGCAGCTCTCGTCTCGATTTCATCATCGGCTCTTTGCACCTTTTGTTTGTTAAGAACGATTTTTAGAAACTTATGTAAGAAACGCAGGCAGGATGGGACACCACTTGCTTTTACATGTGTAGAAGCGTAGCGTCGGAATTTTGGCTTTTTCGTCTAGACTGACTTGATTTCTTCACTTGATTATTTTCTCGTTTTAGAAATATTATGTAATGCTTGAAGAGATCAGAGTTGCATTTAATCGGCACGCTGTTGCTATGAAGCTTCCTGCCCCTCTTTTGTCGAAAGGCCCAATGAAGTTAGGCTTTCGGGGGTATACATTGTGTCTGCGTACTTTAATGTATCGCGTCTTCGTAGAGGTTGCGCTCATGACGGAACGTGCTTGATTGTCATACCTGCTTCAAGCTCACGTTGTCATGCGCTCAAAGACTCGATCGGCACGCTTTTAAGTCCACTCATGCCTCGTATGGTGCATTATACTTTGCTTCAGCAATCGGCTGCATCACGATGCTCTGGCATCAAAAGACTTACTGGATGACCTCTTTTGCGATGCAATGCACGTAGTCAGCAACTTATTTCGTGGTATCAGGATCGTTCCGCTAGTCAGTATCAAAGAAATTGTCGCAATGGGACGCTCTAATACAAAAAACGCACTTATCACGGTGATTGCTGTCACAATCTTGTCTTTTTACCATGCCATTTCAACGATTTTTTGGATTGCTCTTACAACTTTGCCTTTTACGATTGCAATTTAAGCCGACACTACTGCTTAGTGTACTTCCGCAAGGTTTGTACTGGTCTATGCCAAGTCTACATAGTTGCTCCACCTTGTAAATTCAAGCGTGCATCAGGGCTGCACACGAAGCCAGACATACAACCATCTCGGTAGTCATATGCTGCGTATGAGCGAGTCACGATGGGCAATTAATCATAAAAATCGACCATTTTCTCAAATTCAATTGAGCTTTTGAAAACCAAAAATTTACTTGACTTATAGAAGCGATGTGTAAAAAAGTTCGCAGGGTCGTCATCTTCGGATCAGATTTGGTAGCAGAGCACTGGATTGAGCCAGTCCTGCCGAAGACGCTAGTCACGATAATTAAAGCGTCTACGTGGGAACAGTTTGAGGATAAAATTAACGGATTGTTAATCCATTAATTTTGTAGAGGACACGACCCTTTGGTGACGAAGCTTAATCAGCACTGTAATATACCACTTTGGCTTCCATCGGGAAACGATGTAGCTCCGCACTTAATTGCACCAACAATTTTTTATGAGCTTATCGCATTCCGGAGCCTATGGCAAGGCTAAGCACCTGTCTTTTCGCGCGTACGCGACATGGTATAAATTCGTTTTAGATGAGAGCATAGCTTACACCTTAACCGGTGCGAGAACGCGCCAGCCAAAACCTCCTTCTCTCGCGGCTTATAACTTATCCCAAAATTATATTCCGCAGGGAAGAAGAGCCACTTAGCTATTGTTTGCGAGAGGTGAGACGACCGCGTCGCGGTGCGCAGCGACGCATGATTTAAAGAGATCACGAATGACTGTAAAGCTGACCAATTAAATGCTTAATTTGACAAGAGCATACTTTATTGCAAGTAGCTTTTGTCTAGACAAAAACTTTTTTTCAACAGCCTTGAGCTACACATATTAAAATGCGGTCCTTAGATCTCAGCCTCTGATGTCTGCTTACAGCAGTGCATACAATGCCGAACGGCTGTTCTGTAGCCGACAAGACCAGAGTCGGCGCCAGCAAAAGACTTTTCTTGACTTTGCCAAGCAATATTTGATGGTTGGCGTGCCCAATACAGTCTGTATCCTTCTTAAGGGATTTAATAATGGTCAAGCCGCTTGTGCACAGTTTGCACTCGATAATTGACAAGTCCAAGTCACTTCCTTTTGTCGTTTTGATCGTCTTGATCTTAGCGGGCTTTGTCCGAATGCCGTTCTTACCATCAAAATACCCTGAAGACGTTTTCCTTCTTCACCATTCATGCATCACACGCATCGGTGTAGAACTTATTCGTTAGCATCTACTCGCAAGTGAAAAATACGGATTTTACATCAATCATCCTTTGTTATATACAAATTTAATGAATGCGCCATTTAAATATTTGTCCTGTAGGGCCTGAACAAGCACGTCGCCAAAATCGAGACGTTACAGACGCATTTAAGTAATTTGGGTGCATGGCCAGCCTATCCCGAAGCCGACTTTTTGGAGTACCGACCGCTGTCAATGACCAGTCACTCTCTCGCATTAGAAGTCATAACTACTTGTCGACTAAGTCGAGCGCACTGTACACTACACATCCGCCATATAGCTTAGCGACGCAGTTTCTTAGAAGAATGAGCGTCTGTAGCCGCATTCAGCTGTTGTAAAGAAAGTCAGTTCCATGACGTACACCTCGAATAGATAAACATGTCGAAGGCGGCTCTCAAGAGACCAATCGAAGTCTTTATACACCGCTCCGTTTAGAAATAGAATTAGTCAATGTCTTGTTCAAGCAGCATGACCACCACTCCGGCTATGCCCTTGATCTTGTACTGTGTCGAGCAAGAACTGAAGGAGTGGACAATAGGCTTATCTTGCCTTCATCCGTACCGATATCCTTTTTTATTAGGGTATATATCCGAGTGCTAATGTTATTTACCAACATGTCGGCGTAAGACCCTCCCCGTCCAAGACGGTATGTAATGCTCTGCTCGACGAGACATGATGCTGTCTGTACCATGTAGGGATCGAAAATTCAAAGCAGCCTGGTGTGTCGTATTATATTACCACGATTATGCATTGACGAATCGACGTTTATATTGACATTTAGGAAAGAGCTGCACTTCTTGGAGCCCCACTCAGCAAAGATTCCCGCTTCACATACACCAAACGAGTGACACACCGATAATCTCGACATCGGGACGACAACGCCACGCCAGGTATAGAGCGAAGGCGTTCGATGACAAGAATTGTTCAGTAAGCTTCGTGCCTCTACACAATCATCTTCAAAGCCTACTTCTTCTACTTTAGGCTAGTTTAATGATCAATGAAGCAATCAATGAAATTAGTCGGCGCTTCAAATTTGATAATATGTATTTATGACTTAGCAAAAGAGACTTGCAAGCACGGTCTGTAGACCCGATCACAAACTATTTAGGTAGACCCAGTAGACCTGAAGTCCCATCTTGAGCCTTGAAAAACCTAGCTTTTCTTTAGCACGCCG
The DNA here is from genome assembly GCA_001695595.3 of Plasmopara viticola. Lineage (NCBI taxonomy): Eukaryota > Oomycota > Peronosporomycetes > Peronosporales > Peronosporaceae > Plasmopara > Plasmopara viticola. The sequence continues at coordinate 184,937 of MBPM02000062.1, forward strand.
TTCCGAGCCTATAGTTTTTTTTCGATATAGCAGACATAAAATTGGTCCTAAATTTTGATTTGCTCGATTGGATGCGCTTGGCGCATGAGAAATCTCAACTTGAAACGGCGTGTATAACCACAGATACCTCGTCAAGTGAAATACAGTTTTCACTGCAATCCGAGGTATTTTTTCTAAACGATGATGGCATACAAAGGCAAGTAAGACATCTATGATCCACGATGACTTTGTCGTTGATGAAGACATAGAAACAATCCTTCTACTGCTTTATTGGTTAGCAAACCTTGCTTGACTTAACATCATTGTTTGCACTCCTGCTTTCAATTTGTCTCGTCAGATCTGATCCACACTTTAAACTCACGCTGAAATAACGAGTCATTAACACGCGCATAATTGCAGCGAAGTGGCTCTTTCACACATAAAAAGGATCAATCACATACTACGCCCCGGACTGCCGGCTAACAAAGAATTATTCCAATAATCGTGGGGTTGACGAGTGATCTAGCGTTTTTTGGCCTGGTGGTCTTTCTTAAGTTGCTTACAAAGCGTAGGAAAGGTGTTCGGTGCCGTGTTTGAGTCTTCAAACAACGTACCAGGTACGTAACAGATCAAACTTGCAGTCCCGAGTGGTAAATTTAGCCTCTTGTAAATACCGTATTGTCCGGAGTTAGACATTTCTCAGTGGCAGAGGAAAGGCAATTTCTCTGACACGTAGCATGCAGTACCTGCGTGGCCCGAATAGTATTATCGCTGCTGTTAAACCAAATGTATCAAGGATACACATAGTGTGTGTGTCACCAGGAGGTTGTACTCTATCACGTTCGTGCACGTCTATAACGATAGAAAAGGGGATAGGCTCTGTCAGTTATGCTTAATTACGTGTAATCGGATCGTACTAATTGTAATCAAAGTACTCTTCCGCTGTCAATTTACTGCATTTTACAGCTCATTATCAAAAGATTTGATGTTACGATGTACTACATAGTACTGAATGACGTTTCGAATATCAACAAAAAACAGTACTAAAATTCTCTGACGTTACCGAGCTAACACAAAAGTAACACAAGGTCTTATTAATACTGCTTCATTTATACTAGTAGGGGGTATGATGATTGTACAATACTTATTTTACGAAAGGCTAAATTAAAAATATTAGCTAGAAGTTTAAGGGCGAGAGGTACAGTAGGCTTTGATAATAACACCAACATTATTCTCAGAGTCAGGCGGATCGCAATCTGCGATACATATAGACTAAAGAAAGGTTAATTGTCGTCCGCATCAACGGACCTGAAACAGACGTTATCTCTCAGGCTCAAGCCAAGCTCACACTATCTATGTACCTAGCAGCATCCCAGTGCTAGGACGCTATGCCGACATATGACGCTTCGGTCGCTAGTAGATAACAAATCGCGCGCCAGCTACCCTTTCCTTAAAGTATTCTATTCTTAAGCCTCATGCTAGACAAAAGCCACTAGCCTCGGCATCACAGAGCGAAGAGAATAAATGCTACCCTTATCAGAGTCTAAAGCCAGATTATATTTGCACAATGTGATGTTGTCGACGCATTCCTTCGTGTAAAACACGAGGCACTACGAAGTTTGGAGGGATACGTTTTCCTACTTATCGCCGACTGAAAGCAAGATGGAAAGTTGCGAACCGTACACGTGTACAAAACGCCGAATGCGGCTATCATATATATCAACATAGACACCGAGTTTTCGAAAGGAAAGTCAACATAGTGGGATGTGCAATGTACAGTGCGCTCGGCTTATTTGACGAGTAGAGCGAGGGAGTGAAGAACTATTGATCACAGTCGACACATGCTCCGGGAAATTCTGGCCATGCTCCAAGGGCCTTTAAGCACCTGCAACACTTTGTTTTCTGATTACGTATCTTTTCTAACTTTACAGGGCAAATGCACAGACAACTCGTATGGCACTTTTGTCTTGGAGCGCTCGATCCAAACCAATTGACAATGAAATTTCATATCATCAAACGACACGGTAGAGAAATTGCTCTGCTTTTAGTACAATGTTGAGTGTGTCCCGCATAGCCGCTGAAACATCTGTTCTTCACTCACTCAATCAACAAATATCACACTTTTGGTTATGCGTACCGACAAAAAAAAACTCATACTTACCAGCTGCCAACAGTGTAATGGTAGTGGTAAGTTTGCTTGGAAGGGGTCTTCCTTGATACGCTTTACGCGTGCGCACAGATGTAACAACCTATTTATGTGGCTTGCTCTACCAGTAGTGAGTGCTTACCAAGTCGTACGTTTTCTTTCTGTCGAAATTACCATCCAGCGGTGTACTGTAAGTCTTATAGAAAATTGATGTTCTTCTTTTGAAAGAGTGTCCTTAAGATGTTTGAAATCAGACTGGACATGTCCGAACAGATAATCCGCAGACAAATAATTAGTTAGAGCAACCATAATATGCTCCGAGCGAGGTAAGGGAGGAACGCCCGAGCGTTTGTTGAGGTCAGCTTTCAAGTAACGCATGAACAAGTCAAAGACGTTAGGACTTAACGACTTAGTGTTTTGAGTCACATTTGCAATAAAATGGTTGAAAACAAAGACCTACAAAAAAATTACCTGAAGCGAAAGGAATTTAACACGGCGGGACGTATACTTAACTTTTGGTATCAGTAAATGTTGAAGTATTGTCTGCGAATGATGTTACTGCTGTATCCAGGACTTGACAGTGTCCGCGTGCAGTTGGACCATTTGATGAAGCTATATCTCAAAGAGATACACGAATGCGTTCGACAATCAAACAAGAATATAAAGGCACCAAATGCTCGATATGGGCTTCCTAAGGCGTCATATCCCGAAGAATGAGAGCACGGAAGTGCAAGTACCGGGTCATCCGCAAGCGTACCCACGTCATCGACTGGGTGAAAAGCTGACCACATTATTTGTTGTGAGAAAGGCGATTTCAGTACTTGCTCACGAAGCAAAGTGACAACGCTCATAGGGACCGACAATTGATTAAAATTTTTGAAAGCTACGGCACTCCGTGCATGATTTGGCGAAGACAGAGCTTTGTCGATACTTGAGGTGCATCTGTCAGATACCAGTGTAGGACATCGTCCTCCTCCCAATAAAGAGCGCGGGTGCCACTATCGTGTGATGAGCATTCTTGCGCAGCACTAATACCACGGTGATTTGTAAGATGAAATAGATAACCTCACTCCAAGATCTATCGAGAGGTCGAGACCTTAGTTTGCCAAGACTGATTTGACGTCATGGCCGCCTTTTATCATATCTCTAGCATTATTGCGCTTTCCGTCGCCAAGATTGAAAGGTCTAGAGTGATAAGGTCCTTGACAATGGCTGGGGAATTAGCATAATACTGAGGAGTATAAGCTGCAGGTCGACCATCCATTAGCAGTCGCAGACGAGCTTTTGGCCAAGCAAGCTCATACCAATGAGTCGCTCATCGACATCGCTAAAGCTATCGCGAGGTGCGGATAGATTTAAAATTCTTGTCGCTATGTAAATATCTGTAAAATCATCCACAGGTGCATATGAAGCCTTAGTATCAACGATACGGACTGAAGTACCGGCACTTAGCCATGGCTGTTTCGCGCTGCCAAATGCTCTCGGTAACTTGCATAAAAAAGCTCCAGTGGAACTTACGACTTTGCTTTAAGCTGTGCAAGTCTTCCTCTGAGCGCTCGTCGAGGCTTAACGTCAATGCTATCAGCCCCCATAGCGCCTCTCAAGAAATCACAGCCGAGTTGTCAAGTAGAAGCTCGTACTTTGCTTACAAATGTCGAATCAAGCGAGATACGTTTCCTTTTGTCTGCATCTTGGACTCTTGCGCACTATATAGGCTATCGATTATAAGCTTTGGCCCTCAATATTTAGGCCGGATAACGGAAGGGAAGTGCTTGAGAAGAGTAGCAATTGCACTAATTACTCACGGGAATGTGGTGTGCGACGCAAGTGCTCGCAATTGTGTGGCCTAAAGAAGCACGGCGTATTATAAGTACAGTCTAAGGGTACTCGGCTCAGATAAATGCATCTTTGGTGCAGAAGGAAATTGCCGTAAGGCTTTTATACCGGAAAGCACTGAGGCAGGCTTTGGTAGAGACGATTGTGAATCGGCTAACAAATCAGAAATGCTAAAGGGAGTGGTTTGACCTTACTAATTATACTAATTACATGCACAAGTATAGTGTGAACTACACGGAAGAGACTTATACGTGTAACGCGATCCGTGATCAAGTCAATTTAATGACCTACATCTTGATCAGATAGTAATGTCGAAGACGGATCTCATAGAATTACTTAGAGTATTACAAGACCGCTTTATTCAATAAGGTTGAGAACTTGGTCTTTTCCTTAGGTAGCAACGACCACTACCCCGGTTATGCCGCTAGCCTTCCAAGCCTCTTGGAGCTATCACATGAACATCGAACTGACTTGAAGAGAGCAGCTACTGTCGTTGTAGATTTTAGGCTCATTTTGCCTTCACCGCCACCGAAATTCTTTTTGTAAGTAGATGAAGCCGAGCACTATCATTATTTGCCAATATGTCTGCGTCAAAAAACGTTTTACTCAAGACAAGAAACCCTAACCTGCTCGATGATAATTATGTGTTGCCTTCTTTGTTTTCTGAGAGATAAAAAATTATGCAACTCTAAGTTTCGCGTTTGCATCGCCATGATCGTGCCAGTGCACGATCATGGCGAGTAGTATAATATTCCGCTTCACGTACATAAAAAGAGAGGCACATTGACTACGTCAACCTAGGACCAATTACGGCACGCCAAATACGTTGCGCGTGAAGTGAAATTACATCCATTGCGTATCGCTCATATTGACGGCATCAACTATCGATTACAAAGTATTCGGCTGTAGGCCAAACTTTTTTAGGCAATCGCCTTATAATACACGTAAAGCTTAGCCTTTAATTCAATGTGTTTTGACTCGTGACATACTTAGCAATCCTCGTGATATAAAAACTCGCTCTCGTAGCCCACCCCCCTTGATGCCTTGTCTGAAAGCCAACCACGTCACTGATGGCATGCAGAAAATGGTGTCCATCATGAGCGTTGTTCAGCGGTTTGCGAATCTCTTTTCGCGCAGTAACCATACCAAATTGAAGTGACTTATTACTGACGTACCGGCGGCTACACTGGTGCCCAGCAAATAGCTGCATTCGCTCAGTAGAAACTTCCGCTTCACATACAATGGGGAGCACATCGACTACCTCGACCTAGGTTGATGAAGGCACGCCAGAGCTAAGCGAGCACTTTTAGGGTTGCTCAGTAAGATACGTGTCACGCACTACATATTTATCTAAAGAGCTTAAATCTACTACCTTGCTCAACAGCCACTGATAGCTTGTATGGTTTACAGTGATCGCTGTCTACACCAAACGTTGAAGTGGTGGCTCTATCCCTAGTGTATTCAAAGGATATCAGCTTTTAAATCTTGGCCCACAGCCGAACAAATCCTTTATAATATGTAAGTGATGCTGTCAATACGAGCGATGCGCAGTGGATGGTATTATACTCCACGCGCAACGGCGGGGCCTTATATTGATGCCTGGTCTGAAAGCCAACCACGCAACTGATGGCATGCAGTAAATGATGTCCATTATGAGCCTTGCTCAGAGGTTAGCGAACCACTTTACACACAGTGATCATACTTAATGAAGTGACTTAAAACCGACCAAGTCACCAGCTTTAACCGCGAATGATGCTTTCAACGAGCATTGCTTAATATTTTACTCCTTTATTCACTTTCTCAACCCTTGTCCACTGTACATTTTAACATTTTAATGTCCACTACGTGATCAACTTGGTCCAGTGTTGGAGCCTATAGGGCTTCTACTTTATAGTAGAGGATCAGTCATACCCCATTATAGCTCCGATAGAAGAAAAGCGGAAGCGCGTTGACGTCGAATCAACCAAATTTTGTGGCGCTCGCCATACACAAGGCGAGGCATAGTTTGCATCTAGGTAAGAATAAACAGCGCTTGACTCAACGCGAATCCACCGGCATCCGAGATAGTGATAGGAGCGAGGCTCCTGTTCCTAATCAAACATTGCGAAGTCACGTTGGTGTGGTCGTAGGGCCCCGACATACGGCTGGCTTTTTCTACAGCAAAACTTCAAAGCAATGCTTTGAGACCCTAAAGTAAAGAAAGACCGTTCGTGGCGTACTTAAACTTTTTACGGTTGCCTCAACACGCGGCAAGCCGAATTTGCTAAGGTTGTTAAGCAAAAAGCTCTTTTAGACCAAGGCGGTATGACTATTATCTTTTCTGGAGCCTACTTGGTCGCCCTACATCCGGTGGGTGCTTTCGTCTTTCTGTATTATACCACAAGACGATATATTGTAGTATTTTGGCTCCTAGAACCTCGATGTGCTTGGCGCAGGTGACATCCTAGTCACAGTGTCTATGTTTCGCCATATATTGAACATCGGTAGATGCTTATATATTAGTAAGCTGCTCGAAAGTCTACCTCCCATCATAAGCATAGCTTTGATCATAAGACAGTACCACCAGATGAGTTTCATTGTTGTGAGCTTGCCGCCTGAAACCTAAATTTGGCATTTGATGCCACTCTACGGCCTTCTTAAAAAGGCCGGACGCTCGTGGAACATCTTTTTTGTGGTAGCGCTCATGCGCAGTCTGTATATATTACTGGTGACCACCTCCTTTTATATTAAGTCACTGACCATTCAGTCAGAAAGAATCTTAGCACTTCTCACATAGGGGGTGCAAAGAAGCAGGACCACCATCGCTTTGAGGTCAAAAAACGTTTTAGCTCAATTCAGGTGGTGGAAGCCGCCTCAATTGAGTTACTGTACGAGTGTGAGGTTGACTACGAGAGCTAATTGATGCAATGGAGCTAGTGCTGCTCTTTACTTCGGCAAAACGCTATTTTGAGTCGCTGCGACGGTTTACTTAGGGCTGAGATTTGAAAGGAGCTTGAGGCTATTTTAATTGATTGAGCGGGCCTCTGAGAAGCATTATTCTTCACAGCGGTGGTATCTTCTATCTGAAGTATCGCCATTTTCGCTCGGTATTTCCCAAGAAAAAAGGTTTGTCGTATATGAAGTAAACGTCCAAATCTTGATGGAGAAGAGTGAAGCGACTTTAAACTAGTTAGCAGAATAATCATATAGTGTGACAAAAGTTCTGTGTTGTTTCAAGACTCTGAAAAAGACAGTATGTAGTACTGCGAGCTTACAGAATGAGATCATTGTAAAATGAGAAATTAATATTGATTGCGTAAAAGGAACATCACAAGAATGTATCGATTAGCTTGATTAAATCTCAGCTCATATGCTGACGTAGGGACTTATATTGGGCGTTGTTTACTCAGGCTTTAAATGAACTTTGTAACAGGTAGATAGCAATTTGCAGTCCGTGCTAGCCTCTAAAAAAAGATGAAATGTTTGAGACTTAAACTTACACTTCTTTTGAGCAAAAAACTACGGCAGCTTCACTATCTTCTCGACAACTTTCTAACGGCCTTGTGCTGTATATAAAGAGCGAAAGTTCCTGCCCATTAATCGGATGAGCGATGGGCTGTATAAAGTGCGGGTATATTCACCTTTAATGCTTCAATTAATGAAAATGATCTCGAAGATGTTATTGAACGATTTGATGTGCATTTTAGAATTGCGCAGGACCTAAGAGAACGTATGGCGTTATAGTATATCATAGTATCTGTATGTGACTTGACAATTCAGATGTCTAGCTTGGTTGCATCATGTGGTAAATGTGTACATGGAGCAGTTCTTAAAGCATTATTTGACTAGCTCTGGATTTAATCAACATAGATCAACTTTTGGGACATTTGACGCTAGCATTTGATTCCGTGGGAATAGATGTCCCAGACGCGATCGGATCGGCATGATCTGCAACGGATCGCGTGGCTTGTTGCCCTTATAATTGACTGTGTGAGTCGTGGCGGTTTAGATCATCGATTCGGTCTGCTTTGATCGTGATCAGCACTCCATTTTGTAAAGTTCCTGTTTTTTATGTGTATCAAGAAAGATCAGAGAGCCAATGACTTTAAAAGAATTGAATCTTCTTAGGGTTTCATATGCACGGGTATACCTGGGCAGAAACTGACACGGCACCGTTTGCTATGTATCTGAGAAATGATGTCGGTCTACAATTTAAATTTAGTCGGAAAACGCGATCACTTCTGTTCAGCTTCTTCTGCTATTAGAAGTAGTCAAGTATCGAAAAGGACTGAATGTGTACACAACAGCCTTTAAACACACAGACGCCGATTTAATTGGACTCGTTTCTGGTGCACCGTCAGGAACAGCGCCATCTACCCGACCTACGTCCTATCAAAATCGACCTTGCGAATCGAATTAACACTTCATCAAGAGCGACCACAGGAGTGTAATCAGCCCTGTAAATGGGTACACAAGTTCAGTCCTATAGCAATCCTACTATTATCAGGGTATTTAATTTTACCACTATCAGCAGTTTACCCAATGGGTGTCCGACGGAATCGATTGCCAATTCGCTAGAAGTGGAAATGGATCGTAGAGAATTAATTTGTGTTAATATTATTAATAGACTACCGGCGTAAAGCCATCTTTATAAGTGGTAAGAAATCAGTGTGATGGATTTGTATCAATCTCGTAGATTGATCAGTTCTGCGACTATTATGATCAGGCAGCTGAACCACTCTGCATTGATGGCTTCATGTAACAGTTACGTTGCAATCGGCTACGCAGCTACGCTCCACGCCATCAACTATTCATGATCTACATACGCTTTTGACTTTCTGAGACCTATCAATCCGATCAGAGCCGGAATTAAAGGGTGATCCTCTGGTAACGTGAGAATGTGGTGTTACACATTGAAAGTGTCTAATGATTGCACACTATTCTAAAGTGGCTTGAGGATGTATTGTATTGTATAACGTTATCGCGTTGCCAAGTTATGCACGTGCTAGGCTCTATGGCTAGTCCACGGCATAGAGTGGTGTCCGCATACGTCGGGTCTCGTTCGGCAGGCACTCACGGCCTCGGTGCACTGCCAGCACCGAGGCCGTGAGGGTCTTCCATTATTTTGTGTAGTTCTGACTTGGTAAGAGCCCAGGTGGCGCCCTGGTGCTGGAGACCGTCGCGTCGAGGGTGAGACTCGTTAGAGACCTGCAGATGCCCGAGAGCACCTGCCCGAAGCGCGCGAGCATTTAGCCCCCGCGCTTGGAAGGAGGGCGTCACCCCAACCTTTTCCGAAAAGCTTGGGGATGACCAGTCCTTTAACAAAGACCATATGTTATCAGAAAAATGGATTCGAGAACAGGCTTGATCATTTTTATAGAGACAGAAAGTCTCTATATACGCAAGTGGTGCATGCCTAATCAGTGGTAAAAAGGGCTAGCTGGCCTACACAGGCACCGTAACTAGAGATATCTTGTCTCCTAGGAACAAATTGATTTGGTTTAGAAGTAGCGTACGGTGTACCTGTTGTAAAGACAAAGGACCACTTCAATTAGCACATGCGCAATATGTGCTTTACGGTAAGCCGTTGCACACAGGTAAAGTTCATCGAGGTCGATACTAAGCGTGATAGTTGTAGTTAGAGGGAGGAAAAAGGACCAAGTAAAAAAATTGAGCGACGCGCCATGCGTCTTAAATTTTATCTCTGTTTTTTGCTGACTAAATTGTGAGGATCTGGTGATCCAGAAATTTTCAATTGATGTGTTGAAAAAAATAGTCTTGCAAGCAAAATTGCGAATGTGTGATACACAAATTACAATTATGGTACCATCAACGCCATCTCCGTGTCAATGCCGAAATGGGGGCACATTGTGAGGTACGAAGAGGGTCACTATGGAGTGCTAATCCCATGTCTTGTGGGTCACCATCCAATGGTGTTGGCGCTTCTCAGAACTAATTGTTTTCTTACGACGATAATACCCTCATAGTCGTTTCTACTTTCGATGGGCGAAGCGGCTACAATACTTTTAAGTGATGAGCAATTCTGATGTGTTTCAAAAGAACGAGGTCCTTGTACACATTCTAAAGAATGCGGTATCGCTGTGCGGTTTCAACGCAAATAAGTTTTATAGCAAAGCAGTATTGGCAACACTTAGGAGAGATTACATCCTCATAGCAAACTAGCAAGTCGCTTTAAGTGCTGAAATAATTGAAGATGTTACTTGGGCACTAGTTGGCAAATTGCAAAAGTGAATATATTTATAAGTGCTAATTTTAAGTAGTCACCAACTGATTGCAGATACCGGTACTTACCGATATGTAGTTGCTGGTCGAGGCGTCGATTCTCCAACACTCCCACTCGCCTCGTCAGCACTTGGCGACTTGATGCCCAACTTGTTCCGGAGATTTTGAAACTGCACAGCGCTGATTGGCTTGGTCATCATGTCGGCCATCATGTCGTTTGTTGAGCAATACTGCAACACCACTTGGCCATCTTCTACCTTTTCACGAACAAAATGATAACGAATGTCGATGTGCTTGGTGCGCTTGTGAAATTCCGGGTTCTTGGCCAATGCAATGGAGCCCTGATTGTCCTCGTAAACTGTAACCGCTTCATCAGTTGTCAACTCACCCAATTCGCACAAGAAAGCCTTTAGCCATATAGCCTCTTGTGTTGCCTCCGACAACGCCATGTATTCAGCTTCAGTAGATGACAGCGCCACCGTACGTTGCTTCTTGCTTCTCCAGCTGATGCATCCGCCGTTCATCATAAACGCATAGCCGCTCGTGCTTCTTCTTGTTGCAATATCTCCAGCCCAATCTGCATCCGTGAAACCTCGAAGTCCATCATCGCAGCCCGGTTGGAATTCAATACCATGTGTCCTTGTCCCTTGAATGTACCTGAAGACCCGCTTGAGTGCTTGCCAATGAGTAGGACATGGATCTGCCGCAAATTGGCTGAGTACTCCCACTGCTGCCGCGAGGTCTGGTCGAGTACATACCATGAGATACATGACGCACCCTACTGCATTTCGATAGGGGACTCCAGCCATGGTCACGTCGTGTTTACAACCGTCTTCACACATATTCTTTGTCAGTTTGAGGCCCGGATCTTGAGGTGTCTTGACCGGGTTACTGGCATCCATCTTAAAATTGTGCAAAATGTCACTTGCAAACTTATTCTGTCGCATCGAAATAACTCCACTTGTCTTGTCTTGCTCAATTTCAATTCCGAGGAAAAACTTGAGCTGGCCCATATCAGTCATCTCGAATCGATTACTTAATGCTTGCTTGGTATCTTGTAGAATCTTGACACTGCTGCTTGCGAGCACTAAATCATCAACGTAAAGAGCCACAAAGATCATGGCTTGGTCGTTTCGCATCAAGTAAATGCAGTGGTCTGACTCACACTTCTTGAACCCAAGCTTAAGCATGAACTCGTCGATGGTCTTGTTCCACATGCGAGGTGACTGTTTCAGGCCGTATAGTGACCGCTTGAGCTTGCAAACAAAATTCGGGTGCTCTTGATTCACAAAGCCGTCCGGTTGCTCCATGTATATGTCTTCATCCAACGGTCCGTTAAGGAACGCTGTCTTGACGTCCATTTGATGCAGTGTAAGGCTGTATTTGGCAGCAAGACTAAACAGGATCCGAATTGATGTGAGCTTCGCCACCGGTGCAAACGTTTCATCATAGTCAATGCCGTACTTCTGTGAGAAGCCTTTAGCAACAAGACGAGCCTTAAACCTTTCAACTTCCCCGTCTTGATTCTCTTTCACGCGAAAAACCCATCTGCATCCAATCGCCTTGCGTCCTTTTGGCAATGGCACAATCTCCCAAGTTTGATTTTTATGCAGGGACTTAACCTCTGAGTCACAGGCTTCCTTCCACTTTACAGCGTCACTAGATTCCATAGCCGACTTGAATGAAGTCGGCATTTCTCCCACTGAATCCATGACGTAGGCCGCCTCAACATTGAAGCAGTCTTGTGCTGCTGCCGACATCTCTTTAAGTCCACGACCTTTGCTGAAGATTGTATGCCGCTTAATTCTTGGAATTTCTGTTGCTTTCTCGAGCGATTCATTTCGTTGGTGACGTTTCCTGCCCACCTCAATGTCAACATCGGAAGAAGTTGCCTCTTCTTCTTGTGATTCTTCATCAGTTTCTTCGACATCTTCGATGACAACCTCTTCATTGCAGTGATCACGCTTCACAGTATCAAAGACCATTTCCATAAACCTGGCATCGCGACTGACTAGCACACGACGGGTTTGTAGTTCCTCAAAACGATACGCCTTTTCATGCTCGGAATAACCGATAAAGCGGCAGCGTACCGACCTTGCATCAAGTTTGGTGCGCTTTTCTTTGGGAACCGTGACAAATGCGTGGCAACCAAACACCTTAAGGTTTGCCAGCAATGGCTTTTTACCGGTCCAAATTTGGTGAGGTGACTTGTCGTGAGAAACAGCGCGTGTAGGACAACGATTTCGTAGGAATGCAGCGGTCATAACTGCTTCGCCCCAGTAAATTTTTGGTAATCCAGCGTGTTCCATCATGCACCTCGCGCACTCAACCAACGTTCGGTTCATGCGCTCAGCCACTCCATTCAGCTGTGGTGTGTACGGCGGGGTGAACTTTTGAGCGATTCCCCGGTCACTGCAAAACTTGGCCATTCTGTGCGATGTATATTCTCCACCATTGTCACTGCGAAGCGACTTTACTCGATATCCGGTTTGCGTTTCAGCAAGCGCGACATATTCAGCAAACTTGGTAAAAACTTCGGATTTGTTGCGCAGCAAGTATACCGTGCAAAAGTGTGATTTGTCATCAATAAATGTGACGAAATATCGCTTTCCACTAAAAGTAGGCGTCCGCATAGGGCCACAAACATCACTGTGGATGACCTCCAGCACTTGTTTCGCACGGTTAGGTGATGACTTGATGTAGCTTGTACGCGTTTGTTTGCCAAGCGAACATCCGTCACACGCCTCCCACTGCTTAACAGACGCAATGTCAATACCAGTTCCATAGTTTTTCTTAACAATGGCATCCAATCCACTTAAGCCAATGTGACCAAGTCGAAGGTGCCAGAGGTACGAATTGGTGTCCCCATGGCATCCCATCGAAGTTGTCACATTTGCCGCCTCAGCTGGAATTGGTGTCATGCAGAGCTTGAACAAACCCTTTCCTTCGCGAGCACCAAGCTGCCATCGCAAACCTTTTGCATTTGCAAAGCAACCATCTCGCTCAAAGGTAACTGGTCCGACATCCTTCGTAAAACGGCCCACTGAAAACAAATTTCGCAGTAGTTTCGGAATGTGCCACACACGTGTAAGTACACCTTTCTTGATTCCACGTGGTGTTTGCATTGACATAACTATGTCACCCGTTCCAACCGCTTGAACAATACCGTCATCAGCGAGGTGTACGTCCACCGGAGACATGACCTTGTAGTTGATCATGTACTCTTTCGAGTGCGTCATATGCTGAGTTGCACCCGAGTCTACCAGCCAAACACTGCTTGACTTGGTAGCACTTGTGTCACCACCCACCGAAAATAGAAAGTCGCTAGAAACATCTTCAACTTGTGCGACATTCGCACGCTGTGGCCTTTGCCGCTCCGCATTATCACGAATTCGCGCGGAACACTTGGCAATCCAATGACCTTGTTCCCCACAGTAATGGCAAGATCCACTTGTCTTCGCCTGCACAAGACGTCCTTTGCGCTTGTTGTTATCATTAGCCATGAACGCTTGCCCTTGGTTGTGCGCGGCTCCATCGATGCCGCCACCCTGTTCCTTGCGCTTCATGTCTTCATGTAGTACCCGAGACGTCACGAGATCCCACGTCAACGAATCAGCACGTGACTCCAGTGCCGTGATGAGAAATTGGTACGATTCACTCAAACTGCTCAGAAGCGTGATAACCAAGTCGTCCTCGCTAACCGGAGCCCCGATCGCATCAAGCTGCTCCGCTAGTGTCTTCAACTTGTTAATGTGCTGAAGCACATCATCACCTTCATCCATTGTTGCTGTCAGGAAACGTCGACGAAGGAAGAGTCGATTGGCGAGGCTCTTCTTCTCGAAATGTCCTTCGAGTCTTGACCATGCATCATGCGCGCCAGTCGCAGAACGAACCAGTGGCAGCTGCGAATCTTCCATCGCGAGACAGATGATCGCAAGCGCCTTGCGTGACTTCCTCTTATAGGTTCCTTGGTCCAGCGAAGTGACGCACTGCTCCAACTTAATCTCGCCACTTGCCACGTCCCACAGATCTTTCTCCTCCAACACCATCTGCATCTTGAATTTCCAGTTGTGGAAGTTGGTGCCGTCGAACTTGTTAATCCGGCTTGGCGTAGACGCGTCCATGGTGGCGAAGGCAGAGTCAGGGGGTGGGAAGGCAGAGTCGGCGGGGCTTGGGCTCATAACCAATTGAAGATGTTACTTGGGCACTAGTTGGCAAATTGCAAAAGTGAATATATTTATAAGTGCTAATTTTAAGTAGTCACCAACTGATTGCAGATACCGGTACTTACCGATATGTAGTTGCTGGTCGAGGCGTCGATTCTCCAACAGAAATGTGACGAGAAAGTTATAACACTCACCATTGACCGGATTATACTGGCAGCCATTTGGCGCTCCAACAGCGCATTGCTCAACTCTATTCTGCCTCTGCCGATACTGACCAAGTTTAATCATACTCTACTGAAATGGGTGCCATCTTGGCAAGCTTAAGATGATTACGAGCACAATAGTTCAAAGAGTATTTCTATCAAGTTCTCATTTCTTAACACGCTAAAAAGGTTAAACTCTTAAAGTATGTGGTCTTTTATTATAATTCGGACAAAGACTCATTTTTTGCCGAAGATTTCGTCGAGGTTTGTAAGGAGAGTCTCATAATCTTGTTAATCGTTCTCTAAAGACAAATGCTACTTCTGTGGAGATAGTGCAGCGATTGCAGGAACATGACTCGGTCAATAACGTGTTTCAGCCAGCAAATGACGATGCCAAGAAGCTGTACGATCCATTCTCAAATTCGTCAGTCGACAAGGAGAAACCTCAACATGGACCGATCTTTTCGAATGTTTTGGACGGTGGACTTGATTTGGCCAAAGTTTTTGTAATGCCTTGATGATTGCCAAATTCACTGCACTGGTGGATTTCTTGTATTAGCTTGCAGATAATGCACATTATTTTTATTCAAGAAAGATTGGTTCTTGTGAGTATTTTGTATTGACAATGAATGATGCCATGTAGACTGACTCTCCATAGTCGCAATTATAATGAAAACCAATGGAAGCTGCAATTTTAAATGGCAAAACAGAGCTGAGGCGCAACAGCAAGATGACCTTAGATTCTCAACAGCATTTTCAAGAGTTACTTGGCTGCTACTCGTAAAGGCATTCCGAGTACTCAAGACGGCCGCGGTCCGACTTCAATGCTGCCTAAAATTTTAAATCTCTTTTTTTGATTAGCAGGTTGGTTAATTTCTAAAACTTCGCAGCTGTGTGGTCGCTTTTGACACCCGCCCGAACATTGCAGTCAATCTCCTTGGTTAGCAGTGTCAACTATCGAGGACAAAATGCGCGAGGAGCAGCCGACCAGTACGAAAAGAAAATGGCCTGTAAAAACAGCATTGCAGCCATTATTTAGAAACTTGGACGCCTTCGTGACCGTCTCTTTGAATTTACACTTTATAAAGACGTCACTATTTACATACGATACAGAAAGAGGCAGACACGCCAAAGATCCATTCTTAGAGCCCCTTGCAGCAATAACATATTTAAGGTGCCATTGGCCTTTTAGACATTGAGCATCAATCTCTGCCTCTTGTACACGTTTTGCTAGAAGTGTCGGCTCCGACATCGAAGCCTTGTATATCGCATATGATCATTACCATCATTATGCCCTTTCTAAACATGTACTGTCTCGCAAAGAAACATAGCAATGTTATTGGTACGCAACGACAGGCTTTCGTGATAATATTGGCAATATTACGGTACATTTGTTGGATAACCTTAGTGACGCGCAGCGCATCGACAAGACCGAATTGTCGATGCCTCCAGCGTCACGTTTCCGTGTACTGTCACATGGGGGTAGCGTCTTTTCATGTACCGTCAAAGTCACCCTTGGATGCACTGTCACATGAGACCGTCGAAAGCAAGAGCAGACTCAAGCTTGATTACAAATAGTAAGCAGTCTACTTCCTCATCCGTCACCCCATTCTTTAGAAGAAGACGTCATTTAACTTTTGCAAGCAGTGATTGGTGCAGAAGATTGCGTTGAGATGCGAATCTCACGCGATGGCGCATGCGTCCTACGTGCGCTGGTCTGAGCTGTCGACTGACTAATCTGTGACACGGCTTGTGGATCGTTTGATAGGATAGTTTTCACAGATACTCTTTTGCGCCCTAAGTCTAGCATACCGCATTATCTACTGCTTGAGGACAAGTATTTCGCCTTTGAAATGGATGGGGGTGGCGTAGATGATTTGGTAGCCTCGCATTGACAGAGTCAGCCCGCATGAGACAAGGCACTATCTGTGTTTGGTCTAGCCCAAACGCAACCCGAGGTGTAAACATTAAGCTCAACAGCCAATAAAAGTCAAATCTTCAGCGACGCTAATGCCGGAACCTTGGGAGATTGTGTACAGAGACCCTTTTTACGATCGCTTTGTAGGTTCCCAATCAACAAAATATAGCAAATGGAGGAACTTACATGGAGCAGCAACGCGACAGTATCATGCAGGCGTGAATAGTAGAGAAGCCGTCTGCCTGAAAGCTAGAATCAACGAGGATGAGCTGATTACGCTGTAAGCCATCAATCGAGAAATTGACACAGCGTGAGTCAAGATTCTTTCCCCTACATAAAATTAAATCAGGACTTGATCGGCTTGCGATTTTAGTGCAAAACGGTTCCAGATAAGTAAAAGAAGTTATGCGGCTCGCTCAGAAAAGCATTTGTGTGGTAAAAGAAGGACTCCTTTCCAATACTTTCCCAACACGAAAAGAAGATCAACGTCCCCACCCACTCTCGGCATGAGTGTACGTCAGCAAAGCTGTCCTCCATGTGACAAGACAGACTTGATTTTCGAATCAGCCTGCTTGTTCTTGTCCAAGGGTTGGACCAGATGCCCCAGATTCGTTTGGTTATGGCTAATAACAGTACTGTACGTACTACAGTATTGCGAGCGGACTTTCGAATATATGGACCGAAGTTGGGTCAAAGTCTACCCGGGACTCGGCAAACGTTCATTCTACAGTTTGCATCGCACTAGCAACACCTCCAAAATAAAACATGAAGATCGGCCAATTCGCCTTTGTGATCGCTACCGCTCTGGTTGCCAACGACTTCTCTACCGCCATTAACTTTGAAAATACCGCTACGACAACTCCAAACATTCGGAGTGTCGAGCCCAGTCGACTCGTCCATCCCGCAGCTTCTGCGACTAATGGAGAAGAACGAAATTCTCTGGCCGCTGCATGGGGCTCTGTTCCACTCGACGCCCCAACTCATCAAGCTAGTGCTCCAGCAGTGACAAATTCGCAGTACTACAACAAAGGCTTAACTCAGCGCGCAGGAGAGTTTATACAAGACATGGTCGGCAAAGTACGCATGTTTGCTTAAGTATTAACGAGGCACTGGACCTCGCTTTTATATCGCTAGTCTATAATAAGAGTAATGAATATTTATCAATGTTTGCAACCGGCCTTTCTATAAATACAGCTTTTTGGGTGTACAGTCAAATCATTAGTCAATTGCGGGTCTTAATTTTTTTTAAGAAAAATAAACCAATCGGTGTAACATTTTACTAAATTAAAGTATTTACGACAGAGTATCACCCTCCGCGGTGCCGCCTCATGCGTGTATCCATAGTCAAAAAACAATTCCGCTCCAACGTCAATAGCTTCACTCGCGAATAATCCACTCCGATGTTGGCCATTCGATGCGATAATCCGCGCATCCAAATTCGCACTTTTTTCGGTTTATGATTGGCAAATCTTGCCGAGTTCCCTTTCCGGGCCGCATCGACGACATAGTCACTATTGACGTCGAAGAGACAACTCACAGGATTTCGATCATAGATTGCCCCTCGCCGTTCCGCTTCTTCGTTCGTAATGAGCTCGCCCGTATATTCCAAGACAAAGTCTTTTTTTAGATGGTTTCAGACCACGATTAAAGTGATATCGGATTTTGTTTACACCAAAGAGATCCTAAGAAAAAGGCTTAGTTTGAACGATCGAATTATAGAGGGGTATAACGCGCTCTAATTGTTTTATGTTTATTTTATGATTTTTAGCTCGCCGATTGGACACCTCTTTCCGTAAGAGCTGAGGTGGCTGGATGCAGCAAGCGGAAAGGTACAAAAAAATTTACCGAACACTATCCCGTGTGCAATAATATCCATCCCACCGAAACATCAGTGGATGAACCAAATTCAACTTTGCAATCAAGGAAGGGACTAATCAACTTCTACATCAATGGGTGGGTCGGCCGTAAAAAGTATAGATGGTTGCGCATTTTCGCATTCTCTTGAAAGTGTCAAGTGTATCCGTAAAACCTCTTTTGGCAAAGTCCTCCATTGTCCGAAGCGGATGCACTTCTCTTTTTTTAAACAGCCCTAAGTGCATTTGCAGGAACCCGATCGCATTGTTTGTTCCGTATCTTCGTCTTTTTGAAAGATAACATTTTTTAGAAGCTGAACCTTGGGCCATTCTGGCTCGTACGTGTCTTCAGACACCGAGTCATTTAGAAACTAAGTCTAAGACTTACTCACGAACTGGAAAATGATTGGATCAGGCGCGAACAAAAGCTAATCGATCACAAAGAACGACGTGTAGTCTGTTAAGACATTAGCATTATTGCTTAGTGCAAACATACGAGTGGGATTTGATGCTCCAACACCTTAGCGTATATGCAAACACATTGCGTAAAATGTCTTTGATGACACGACCTACTAACTCTGTGCACCCAGAGGTCTGCGGATGGGTTGCTGTAAGCATGTCCAGTCTGGTGCTAAGCATCTCATAAGCATTTTTTTAAGGGTGAGGTCTCGATCTAAAAAATCGTTTCTGAGAGTCCATGTTGTCTCAATACACGCTCGAGAAACAGCGCTGCTATTACGTCGTCGATTGAGTCCAACACTGCTGTAAACTAAATCATTTTGTCCAATCAGTCAGCAACGATCACAGCACAATTGTTGCCTTTGGCAGGCCAGCTCAAAACTCTCATGAGCGATGCCAGCAGCACAATGGCACCACTAAACTTGCTTTTGGGCGGCTGACCAAGACGAGGCTGCTATTGTGATATGATCTAGCTCATAGTCTGGGTGACGCAATGACAAATTAGCTCAAGCATACTTTTTCTCGCGGAAAAGGAGACGACTGTGTCGTAGTGAGTTATAACGCGTGATCGAATAAAATACCAAATGGCTTAAAGTCCAGCATGTAAGCCATCAAATAAGACGAGACAATACCGTATCGCGAATAGCTCTTTGTCATAGACAAATTATTTTTTTCAACAGTCTTACGCTTCCAATATTGGAGCACAATACCTTGATTTACTCTTTGGTGGCTGCTTGCATCAAAGCAGTGGTATTGGCAAAACCTAACGGGCAAAGACAACAAATTTTCGATCCGGCAAGGCCAGACTAGACATCTGTAAATTGATTTCCGCATCTACGCCACTTGGTGTCATTTTTTTCAGCGCAATATGTGACTCTCTTATGAAAATCAGAAAGAAAACTATTTACTGCTTTGCAAGTTGCACTTTATTTAGGTAAGCGAAGGCCAGGACAATCCTTTTTTTATTCCTTCTGGTTCAACAGTAAGTCGATCGGCAATGGCTCTAAACCTGCTCGAAGGCCGTGCTTTCATATATATCACTTTATAGGAGACCTTTTTCCGCGCCAAAGGTGACCTTATCCGCATCAGCGCAACAACTATTCGTGCGTATACACCCGAGTACTGCTTTTTAGTAGACAATGTGATATGACGTCACGTTCTCTGCACGACTAAGAACATAGATCTAAATATAGTATGTATGTGCAAGCAGAGTGTGAGGTCTCAACATTTACGTCACCAGACGATTAAACGTTGCAGGCGCTTTTAAAAACGGGCTAAACACAACCAGGTCGCATCGCGTGGAGTGCTAATTGTGCTCAGTGAAATGTCACTCTCTCGCATAGAGAATTATTTTCGCCCATAAGCTAAGGCAATGTAATGTACATTTTACGTCTCGCCATGTTGTTGTGAACTATATTTTTCTTAGGAAACCGCTTTATTCTGGATGATGGCCATATAATTATTTTCGTAAGTGTTTACGAAGTACCTTTGCCGTTTGGCTTTTTAGTGCAAATGTCGGCATACAACATAGTAGTTATTTTACAAGCAGTTTTCACCTAGTGATTTGCATGTCAATTACATCACACTGTCGTTTTGGTAGAGATCACTGTCGTGTCACGCAGTATCTGGTTCCTGGAGTCGACTTAAGACCACAGTTTCCACCTCAATCGCTATTAGGGGGCAGCACCCGTCTCGTGGGGCATCATTCTGGTGTCTATTTACCACAAATCTGATAAATATTCAAGAATATGAGATTAAATCGAAGCTCCGTGCGCTTTTTTAATGTCATCTAAGAAACCTTCATCAAAGGAATGAATAAGTCCTTCAGGCCAATAGACCACTAAGTTCGCTATGCTGATAGCATCAAAGCTCTCTCGAAACTCCGCCATGGACGTCTCCTTCACTTTGAATAGAGTATGCAATCAAGATTCAGACCGGAAGCAGAAGTGACCTTCTTTTGACTTGGTCATCGCAAATCGATCCGGCCGATCAGCCGTCCTCTTCACAACCTGGTTGGTCATTGCGCAAGCTAATTTTCTGAACTAAGGTCGAGGGCGATAGGATAAATGTCATTCCCCGTTGAATGTAATCTGAGTCTTAGTGAGGTAGATCGCTGGGTAAAAATTCTTTAGTAATGTAAATGACACACACCTAACAAGTACTTGTATACTGTAGGCTTCCAACGCTCGGCCAAAAAATGCAGCTTGTGTATTGATTTTGATCTATGGACGAAGCAGCCTTTGAGCGGTCTCATGTTTACGACTCCTTCGAGTTTTGTAAAGCAGGATTATTGCGCCACTTCACTAAAAGCTTTTGGTGCTCATGAAACTACTTCTACTTCAAGCACTATATATGGAAATGCTTCTAATATTTGTCGCACATTCAATTTTTGTGCGGGCTACAGAGAGGTTGCACATACTAAAACGATGATGTTTTGCAGACAGAAGATGATGTCTGATAGCTAGAAACTGATGCCTGATAGACAGAGAGCTTTCAGACATTAACTTGAATGGACTTAAAGAGTCTCAGTCTCAGTGGGAAAGAATGTTACGGGATTTTTTTTAGAGCTTGTGTGTCACTTTTTACAATATATATTAACATAAGTCATGTGATGTTCCAAACATCAACTCGAAGGAAATATCAAGCGAGCAAAAGAAAGTAATGGGCTAAGACTACTGCCGGAAGCGTAATAAAAAACAAATAAGATCGCAATTGTAAATTTTCACCCCGCGTTCTGCCTATGATTGTACCAGTATTTCCTTTTATAATCGAGTGTTATTGTAATTTATCTATACGTCTAGCTTTGATTTCTATTCGGCCACTTAGAGACACTCGTTATAGCTCGATAAGCGACATTAAGTTTTTTTCTCCTTGATGAGGCAGACGGTCCTGGCAAGAGTGTCCATCGTATTTGTGTCGCCACGTACGTGCATTGAAGCATCGACGACTATATTGACTTCCCGCAAAAAGCTCTGCTCACTAAAGTTTTCACTCGTCAGTACATGTGCTGTACCACGCGTATCAGAAATTTAGCCCTTCAGATAATCAAACCACAACAGGCAAAGTACACTGCGAAAAGCTTTGCCCGATGTATAATGTGCGGCTTGACGAGCATCAGTAGGGCCTTGCCCATGTTGTATTGGCTACAGTAACCCATACCTTGCATAATGTGCATCTGACGCTAATTTATTGTAATTGGATAGCGTGTTTTTTACTAGCACTATTGTTGGTGATTTAGCTATTCACCAACCACATCACACGGCTTTCAGTGAACGCATTCTTATACGATAATGGCTCAGTCGATAATGTAACACTACATGTGCAGTGATAGGGCCTCACCCATGCTGACTGTGCTCAACGCTAGTCAGTCTACCCAGGACATGCAGCGAATGTGCGCATCGCTGGTTATGTACCACCGAAACGAAGTAGCAAGACCTCGCGTGTACTACCTTATCGTAAGGCCAATTATGTCACCTTTGACATGAGCCAGTGTTATATCTCGCGAGTAATTTATGCGCCACTCTATGCAAAGTTGAAGGGCCTCGCTCGTACTGCCTTGGCTTGGTGCCAATGTTTAGTTAGCGGTATGCTATCTGTTTAGAGCTTACAAGAGAGCATTCCCACAAATGACACGCATAGATGGTTTGCAAAAGATGTAGTGTCAGCCAAGGCTTAGGATCAATCCAGGTGGTACTTAATTTGAGACATTGCATTCGCGTGCTCTGTGGTGGTAAATCTTACCTAAATTGAGACGTTGCATTCGCGTGCTCTTCCATCGAGCTTCGCAATAGCCAGTTTTTTTCTGTCCTCAATGAGGTAAGCGTCACGGCTAATCTAATTCCGAAGCTGGAATTAAAAGCTTCCTTTCCATCCAAAGATCGCTAAAGTTGCCGTGAACACCTTTGCTTTGGGCAAATATCCTTCTTAGGCACTAGAGGCATCAACTCTGACGAAGTTGTCATCTTGTGTTGCAGATGCTAAAAATATACATCCCATGAGCTCCTTCAAACGCGCACTAATCTCACCGGATCCTTGTGCAATCAAATGTTGTAGCTCTCAAACTATACAGAATTGTCAGCTTATTTAGCCTGTTGCTTTGATCTCGCAGATAATCAGTCTAAACGACTAAGCTGTGTATTGACTACAAGTGCTACAAGGAATTTGAGGTGGTTGTAGCTATTTACTTAGAAAAAGTGTGACTGGTGTCCGATCTTTGTTAAGTATTACAACCAGCTCCGTTATTGTCCATAATCGCATAATCATCATAGTGTCCCACATTATGATGATAATTTTTATCTTTGCCGCAATTTATTTCTTCAGTCCGATCCGCTCTTCGCCCACAAACTCTAAGTGAACCGTGTCAGATCGTCTTGAAGGAAGATACGGGCTTCGTTTGATGATCTGTACTTAATTTTGGATGCCCATGACGATTTCCAAAAAATAATTGACTCTCCAACAAGCTAAATCTTAGCGCACGAAGACTGACGAACGCCGCTATGGCTACATCCTCTTATATCTTCATCTGTCAGGCTTATTATAATCAAGTAGCTTGACAGTAAGAAAGCAGCAAGGACCAATGGGAGTGAGTAGTAGCACGTCCTCTGGGCTTCAGGATGGGGCACACGAGCAGAATGATGTCGGCCAAGTGTCGCATTTTGGGATCTATTACAGAAAGATGCGCCAAGACCGGCGTCTGCGACTACTTAAGTCCTTAGAGTTGGAGTCGTGTCTTTGTTGAAGAATAAATGTCGATTATAGGTACTAGTCGGCAGTTTTATTCCTTACTGAAACCATATTTGCCCAATGATATAAGCTGATCTTGGCTTTCAGGCTTTGAAGGAGTCGCTGATATACGAGAAAAAGAAATTTAACTGCATAATGGGATGATTGCAAATGATTTGCGCCTTTTGTCCTCCAAAGTAGTCTCGAGCTCCGAAAAAACAGCTGCTGCGGTCCTTTGTCTTCCTCAAGCATCTGCACGACGGCTTCGTGTTCATATCTGATTTGGTTGATCGGATCTGACATCAGCGTGGTCGTGCCGAGATGTGGATCAGAGCGTATATACAAAAGCTTATTTTTTTCAATTGCCGTCACTGACCTTAACTTTATCGTAACTGGTGTGACACAAGCCTTTAGTTAACTTGCAAGATTAGAAAAACGCTTTGATCAAGCAACAGAGCACTTAATCGATGAGATAGAATCTGCGTGTTCTCCGATCTGGTCTGTCTGCACTGCAAGCTTTGCGAGACACGCTTGCACAACTGCTGAGCAAACAATTCGTTTCATCCCGGGGCTGTGTAAAACATAAACAGGCAGTAGATCGCCTCTTCAATGTTGCTTTGTAAACTCTGTTAGTTGCGCAAAGTAGTCCATGCAAGTTTGCAAAAGCATTAGGTCAATAATCTAAAACGGATTTGTCGGTAGTAATCCTTTAAACATTTGCTGTTTCTGTTGTGATTACTTTTAAACATATGTATGCTTAAAAATGGGTTTCTTGGACGCTCAAATCTAAAACAAAGATACTTTGTGCTAAAAGTGATCGGACTAGTCCGCGACCGAACCCAGGTTGCCTGATCTGAATGCTCGGATTAATTCGTTCTTGAAGCCGATCGATGTGCCGCTGTCTGCAGCATCGCAAAAGCTACAACTTCCTACAGCATCATTGACTAGATTTTTGCTCATTAATGTTAATCCCGTTTTTCCAATTAGAGTCCGTGCTTTAAATTCGATTATTATCGAACTCGAAGCTGATGTCTTCTTATCTCTTGTCAGTATATTACCGTCTACATCTGCCGACTTTCGCAAAAGCAGACGATCACTCTGCCGGTCACAGTCGAACATCTCAAGTTCAGCCTTGAACAATCATAAAAAAAACATCAAGCAAGGATGCTACATTTATTATTTCGCATCGTTTGTTTGAGTCACGAGTCTATTATCTAATTAAGATTTTTGATAAGCTTTCAAACGCGCGCATAAGTAAATGAGCTCCTCGGGGAAATTTAATATCAATCAGCTAGTCTTTTTTGCTAGATCCAATAGTTTGCTGGCACGCAAAAGATCGTGTTAGGCCATTGTACTTTCATACACCTGCATGTACAATTTGCGTTAACTTTTTAAGACACAAGCTAAGCTCACGCGGTCCAGGATTTACGCGCCTTCCCGTCGTTAGTGTGCTATGCCTCAGATAATGTTTTGTCAACCATAAAGCAGCTCTTTAACGACCCTACTCTACACTAAATAGATTCTAAGCTTTCTGCCGATTGTATTGCGCCAAATTTGGTACCCGGGAAATAGTAACCTCTTCGACAAACTCTTAGCACTAAATTTGGATGGTACACGGAATAAGTCACACTCAGCCAGCTTTCGCACTTGCCAATCAGTGTTTCGCGCATCGCATGGTCAGATTCATCACTGTCGGATTTGCTGAAGCTCACCACCACCAAATTCAATTTGGCGCAAGGGCACGAGGTGCGGTCAAAGCAAAATGAATTTTGCTTAATTTTAATCGACGGGCAAATTTTAAGCTCGCACTTAACGCGCCAGATGTAATTTCCTAAGTCGCCACGTCATAACCTATGAGTGTTTGCAATGCAAGGACCCTAGGCTCGATGGATGCTTAGTTTGAATAACGCGCGCCTGTTCTAGCCAATTTGTTGCTACCGCAAAAGTTTTCTCATGCAAAGTGTCGCTCTCGTTGGGTAGCTCAAAAGCGCAAAGTGCATTATCAGCATTGATTATCAAATCGATGCTACCCACGTCTCACGAAGCTTTTAAAGACGATAAAATGGATGCATAAATGTACTTTCTACCATCCCTTTGCAACAGCATCAGCAGAGTCGTTCAGCGAGTGGATTAACACAAGTGAAAATTTTGCATGAGTCGCTGACTGCTAAAGGATCATCATTATGCAATGTACATCATGCTCCTGGGATCAATGCTTTCGTGATAGCTAGAGAGACATAAAGATAAGCTCTGATTGTGACCAAAGCATCTTCGACGTCAGCTTCGAAAAGCATAGTCGTGTCACAGACCCAACCATTTGCGTTCACGACCTTATATCAGTTTATCTGGAGTGGGGTGTTATCGCAAGAGCGCACTCTACGTGGTAGTAATTTCATCTAAGAAAATGAGTAGACGCTTGTTGTACTGTCAAACTTGTCCGACACAGCCGATAAATGAGTCGCTTCGTTCAATCGGTCAAAAAAGACCACAGCACCAGGTCGCTCTCACCCGGCCGAGCAGAAATCTACAATAACGAATTGCCAGTAGCACAGCGGTACCTAGCAAGCTTGCCGATGGTACGGTCGACACTGAATAGATTACAGTTGTGACAAGAATCAGCTCATTGTTTAGGTGACACGACAACACATCAGCGGGTAATTAAGCTTCACAGTATATGGTGTGGTCATAGTCAAGATTAGCTTGAAATAGTCTCGTCACTAAATGCACTGCTTGTTTCATGACTTGTAAGATCAGCAGCATTGCCAGTGTTGTAGCAATTTTACCTGGGATAGAAATCATCTATTGACTGGACCGGTTAAAGAAAGTAAAAGAACACTAAGTGCACGGAGTGTATCTTCGATCCTAAGAAGTCAATTAGATCCGTACTATTACTTGATGAAGGAATGACATGATGTGGTCTCAAAGATAGCCTTATAGAGACAGAGGTGTACGCTGTGAAAGTGACTCGGATTCAGGAGCCAAGAACTCCGTGACATGGTTGTGGTCTTAAGTAAAACTGACAGTGTGATGTCATTAATATTTTTCTCGTTGAAACACAATGCAGAAAGAGTTCGAGATTTCAAGTTCTTCAATTTCACACCGACGTATGGCCGGGTAGCAAAGCGATAATTTTCCGCGCTTTCGATAAGCTAAATGCGATTACGATCCTAGATCGACATTGATTACGAGAAATATGTAATGCAGAATAAGGTAGCGGGATGTATGCACTTGACTTCGTCGGCGGGCATTTTTAGCAAATGCGAAATAGTGCCATATCATTCAGCGCGATTATGATATACTCTGGTATAATTTAGTCATGAAAAAACTGTTCTCATACGCACCTGCATCATTCAATCGTCTGATGACGTATTCTGCTTTCTCTCCACAGGACATATGCACAGACAAACTTTGGTGACATTTGAGTCCATAAGTCGAGCAGAAGTCGCTTACTTAATGCGTATAATGCACAAAATATTTTTCCAAGAGCACTTTAATGAATAGCATAGTCTTCGGGCAAATCTAGAGTCATTGTCATTTAGCCCTTTTGTTAAATCGGATATACTTAAGGGATAGCTTGGCCTAATCAATTGCGTACACGAGCACAGTGAAAAGTGTGCAGAAGTGGTTACGCCTCAGTCGGATTCCCAACAAAAGAAGTGAGAATCAGTTTAGGAAGCCCAAATCTATAAGGCGATTACCAGAGTCAAATACATCTTCTGACCCTGGCCTGACTCGATCCAGGTTAAGCGTGCAGTGTCGTCTGTGACACATTCGAACTTGCCATCAGCATTGTACTGCTGCAACTAGACACTGTAGAGCGAAATCAAAGTATAGCACTTAAACCTCGGAAGCTCGAGACTGCAAAGAAAGCCGTACAGGCATTGGCTTGCGATAAAGTAAGCTCTCGTCAAGCTTGGGTCTCATCTACTTGGCTCTGAGCTCTTTGTGGCCCAAGACCGCGCGTAAATGCGCACTGTAGCATAATTACCTCACCTATTGCTGAAATTGGCCGGGTAGCTTTCATTCTGTATAGAGTTTAAGCAATTTTGCGAGCAAATTTGGCATCCAAAATAGATGCCTTAGCACCTTAGCACAAGCGCTAACTACATTTTGGTGTTGATCTTTCCTTCAGTCTCTTTGCTGGAACTACCAAGGAAGTGTGCGATATTTTCCGTACTATTCTCCCAGTAGTACGTCCAGGTATGACTTTCATGACAATATCATGTTTCAACAATTTTTGGTAGTGTACACCTGCCTTTAGATGTTTGAAAATATGCAGGCCTTGGATCGCTCGCCTCGTCCTGGCTTTCAGCCGGGTAAGACTATCAGTTAAACGCCTCCACATATTTTCTATAATATTCTAGGGTATTGTACCACTATCCGATAAAAAGAAGTCCTCCATCTAGCATTTACTAGTGTCATCATTTCTCAACACCTTGACAAAAAATATTGATCCGGCGAGTAATCTCGTTGGCCACAGACACCAAGTCATGCGCTAGCAAAAGTGTTGAGGCGTATGTTGCAGCCAGTGCACTGTTGGTAATTCGTTCGACCATGTGCATTCCGTGGGTAATTGTTTTGGCGTTTCGCTGGCAGGTTTCAATCCGACATGATCTAATTTAATTGCTCCAGCATTTAAGTTCAGTTATCCCACTCCGCCGCCGCGAACTTCATAGCTTGATCATTATCCGGTCAAGACTAAAAAATTTCCGGGTGTATCGTAGCGACCATGGCATGAGTTTTGCTTCCCGAAGAGGTCCAAAATGCATCAGGCTTAATCACCACTTGAAGATCCTTGTATTATCCAATTGTGCCCACCCTTGACAATCTTCTCGTCCTCTGCTTCGCTTCTAGCACATAGTCATCCGAAAGCGATAGCAAACCAGCTGATTGGTCATATCGCTTCCATCTAGCGTCGTGGTCAAATAATTTACGTCCGGCTCTGCACGTTGTTTGGCCCTCATATCGTCGACATTGAGGTGGTCGATATGTCTAAGATTGCTCTCTTGCTCGTGTAATAGTATTACCTGGTGAGAGACGTTTCAAAGCCACAAAACGGAATACAATTATTGTGTATCATTTCCTTTCAGTCATTTCACGTGGTACGACTCAGCTATCAATGCTACCTTTGCGTTGGATCCGTGCATCCAATGTTGCTGACTACCATTTGATCTTATAACGGAAGGTAGCATAGTTTGGCTAATGCACCTTTCAACACCAATCGATTTTTCTGCTAAGTATTTATTTTTAATTTGCTGTACCCTCCAGACCATTTTTAGACTAGTCTTTATTTGAGTTTGCTGCGTGCAGACCATCACACTATTGGTGGTCACTGCGAGTTATACGTGAGCTTTATTGATTGGAACGTTCGACTTGTGCTAGTGAGTGAGGCGACATACCCTATGTCGACGTTCAATTTCTCAATCACTAGAATCGGGGAGATGATCGACACTTTTTGTGGCAATCCTGACAACGATACTCACATTATGGGAAAACATCTCATGGCTACATCAATATCCGTCTGTGGGTTGGATCCTTAATATAAAAACTGCAAGTAATTGAATTCGTTTGTGCATTTTCTCTTTCGACTATACGAGCGCGCATTATTGCTACGCTAGATAGGCAAAGTTGCACAAGCTAATGACATTTAGAATTTGTTAATTCTACTAACGAGTTCGCTGACTCGTACATGAAAAGCTGTGACGGTCTGCTTTATAACCTTCTCTTGGTGGCCGGCTGAGGGTGCTGCTACATCTTCGTCGTGATATGAACGGAGTTCATGTGTTTCTTATCTCGATCGAATACGTAGATTGTCAGGATCGTCAAATCGTCCGACTTGATCGTCGGTTTAACTTTGATCATTAGTGCTTCAATCAGAGGTACTAGGTGCCCATACTGGTCTTAAAGTGCAACATCTGACTTCAAAATCATGGAAGAAAAGGTCATGCATGATGAACCGGCAGAAAAGATATCAGCTTTCTTCATCGTTTGTGACATAGCCTTCGCGATCGACAATTTGTTACGATAGCTAGCGCCTATGTTGGAGTGATAATTCTGATAAGTTGCATACGTAGACGCAAAAAAAATGTTATCAGGGCTTCGATTAGCATTGTTTTGAAATCTTCGAGATGGTTTGTAACCATGAGCAGCTGGCTCGGCCAAGTCATAATGGCTTCATTTGCCTTCTCTTCCGCATCTATTGGAACTTCATAGTCACCCGCGATGCCTTCAATTTGATTTGAACAATTCCATGCGCCAGGGGAGATTGCTGATAGAAATCTTAATGTTTAACGTTAAATAAAGTACCAAGTTGTTGACCACGACTTGCATCGTGGTGTACGGCGACTACACACATATGGAAATGATTGAGGTATCTCTTCAAGAAGTTCGTTCTCATGAATCGTGTCGACATAGCTCATTCTAATGGCCGAAAAAATACCGCAATATGGTAACGATTGAGGTATCTCTTTAGGGAGTTAGTCCCCATGTACCGTATCGACATAGCTCATTCTAGTGCTCTGTCGCTCCGCGAGTACTGCTTGATTCAGCAGTGACACTGACAATTCTTTACCTGGTAATACTCTCGTTCTTGGTTGGTGCACTATCATTGCACCGTCCTTTACTTCTCGCCGCTTGACTTCTTACTATTGCAAGTGGAGTTGATCGTAGACGATACACCGTCCGAACAAGCTTTCTTTTGGGCCGCCGTGACCTTAGGTAATATTGTATGGTGTGAAAACTTCTATTACCATCAAATCACCGGGCTATCTGTGTAGCTCAAAGAAGATAAGTGTTAACTGAAATTCCTATGCCTGTTCTAGTTTACTTCTTTTTGCTACAGCTACATTACCTCAAAGCTTTTTCTGGTGCAAGTACATAAAAGATATCAGCGTGCAAAATGTTGCACCTGATCGTCATGCTTGACAGAACCGTTCTTGTTTGGACAGATGTGGGCAGATATTAGTATTTCAGACATGGCTACCTTGGACCGCCAGCCTCGGTCTACGCGAACCGACTGGTGGCATGAGTCGCAGTGAACCTCCGCTTCCAAATAGCCGCTCTGGAGGAATGGGCATAAGGAACATTAATACACTACTTCATTTGCATTGAACAGCACAAGAGACTACATCTTGTGACTATTGAATTGCAAGTGGTCAGGTACGTGAGTTAATCACGGGTGATATAATGCCTGGAATAATCATGGCTGATCCAGTGTGGCGCATAGCCGTGTAGCCAATCCCTGCAGCCCCTACCGTTCCGAGCTTGACTAGAGTAATCGGGGCTGAATAACTTTTTCAGCGAGACGGCACTAAGATTTTTCGAATCCCTTATCCACTGCATCTTTTCATGCGGAGCCGTGTGTTGTGATTGAAGGAGTGGAGGTTTAGCTACAAAGCTTGTAACAAAACGTACTAGGTAAGTCGTAAGTATCTTTCTAGCAGACAGCAAATTAAAAAGTGCTTAACCACTAGCTTTCTCGATGTAACTCTTCTTATCGATCAATTTACTGCGTTTCATCATTTATGCATCCAACACGCACTATTTCCTTTAATCATGTACTTTTACCACAAACAAGCAATTTGTAAATGGGAGCCCACCTCGCACTCAGCATCAATTTGAAAATAATAGTATTGTTATTTTCAACTTACATGGACATGCACACCTGAGCTATGTCCCACATTTATAGTATCCAAATTCATTTGTGAGATTTAGAATGCTCGATATCGAATGTTTGGTGTCATGAACATACGTCACTCAAGCTTAAACATGCTGGTTCGACATTACCGTAATAAATCTGCGTTGCTAATCAAGATTAAACGTCCACTAATTGAATAGCTTATAAAACGAAATCTGCAATATTTCACTTTCCTTAAGCACTCGCAACAGACTCAAAATGCTGCGCAGAAATTCTCCTTCAATCCGTCCATACCACTTAACGCTCAAACAAAGTACATTGCACCTTTCATGGCCTCGTGCAAACTGTACATGCGCAAATCAGTTTCCGTCGAAGAATCATTCAACCCCGACATGACCGAGGCAGTGTCGCTTCCTTCGGCCAGAAAAAAGCGAGCGCGGAATGCTACGAGATGCGAGTAATACGCTGACGGCACCATAGAGACGGAGCGAGTGCACCGAGCGAACGTGTAGCACAATTTGTAGGTAAGTGTCTGGAGCTCATCCGCCGTAAATCCAATTTCATTCAACAGCACGTGATAGTGAGTGGGACGACTGGTTCCCTGCAATCCGGCGTGGCTCATCAAATAAAAGTCGTTCTCGACCGGGTGGCATATTCCCGTTTCCACAACTGTTCCTGCCTTCACATTGCCGCTGCGGTCGGCATCTTTGGGATTGTCGGGAAATAAACGAGTGTGGTGGCGCTTTTGAACAATCACAAACGTAATTGGTGGAAGATACCCCGCCTCCAACGTCTGGCACGCTGCACGGATCGCCGTCACTTCATGATTCAAAACCATGTGGAACTGTCCTTCACTTACACCGTCGCGGTAAAAGACAATACGGTCAGGCTTGCCACGCGTTTGACGATAAAACTGCTTCAATAGTTCCATCACCATTTCCTTCAAATTTGTAATCTGCTCAACGCGATGACCTTGCGCACGGATTGACGACGCGTGGCGAATAAAGTTTGCGTCCATCGAAGCCGTCACAGCGGCGATGGACGGTCGGGTACTATCCATCGGACTTGGGTGGGTCACATCAGCACCAAAGATAATCGTGCGCGACTCTGACACCCGCGGCAATGGTCCACTGATCACGCCATTCTTTCCACCTAATTTTGTGTTCACTTTCATCAAAATATTGGCGATGTACTGCGGGTTGCACTTTGCAATGTGCTTCGACAACATGCATTGGGATACAATACCCACTCCTGCTTCACTATCAGACATGAGCTTGAGCTCTCCATACGCTTGGGCATCCATTCTTGGATTAATCATCCAAACGATCTGAGGCGCAGTTTTGAACGTTTGAGTAGCCGCCTTCACTGCAGCTTGGAACAGACCCCGCACCGAGTCCTCTCGTCGCTGCTTCAAGAGGATTGGCGGTATTTTGGGTGGACACCGCATTCCAAGTTGCCCCATCTGCGCCATCACAGCTTTGAAAAAAGCTTCAATATTCGCCTGATTGCAGTACCTGGTGTCTGCCACACTAATGACAGCCCACGACGTAAGCTGCGCTGGCGTATTGAACTTTTTTCCGCGCATGTTCCACGCTCCATCTCGAGGATTCTCACGGGCTCCCCCACTGTACTCGATCGTAGGTGGAGGAAGCTGGCGGCCAGTCATCTCCACCATCCGTGGCTCCACATTCAAACCAAACGCCTTTAGTGTTGGGTCTGTACTGAATCCAGCCTCCCGAAACTTTTGCTCAATCGCACGTTTGCGCTGGTCTGGTGGGGTGCACGTAAACTTGATCATATTCGCAACCTGGTTATCCGTCGCCTTTCGAGGGCATTTCTGTCCCCCCATGACGTGACACACCTCCATCGGAAGATAATTCTTTTTTTGAAGCGCACCCACATGGAGACACGGCAACTTTGGATAGCGAAGTCGTAGATTATACGTCTGTTGAAAGTATTGCACAATGGAAAGCCGCTGTCCATTATCGTTCTCAAAGTACGTGTCTTGTGCACTGGTCTTGGTCAGACCATTGACACGGTAGCTGCGCTTCACGCCTGGGCGATGCAAAATGTTTACCTTCACGCCACGAATGGCCTTGCTAAAGGCCGAGTGCTGATACTTTGCTAGCGATGCAGGGAGATCTCTCAAGTTTAACGAGCTCACAAGATAATCCAGCACGTCCATCTCTTCCACAAAAGCTGTAGCTGCCAAGTCCAAATTGACTACAAGGCGATTTTGGGTGGCCCTCAAGCTCTGGAAATACCCAAACCAGAGCTCGGCGCCTTCTCCAATCGACTTGGCTCCAGTTGCCCCAAACAAATTTCGCCCAACAATAGTAAACCTTTGAGATGCCGAGTGGCGAAGCGCAATGTCCAGGGCCTGGAGTGCATCGTGAGGCGTATAGTTCAATTTGCCCGCAAAAAGTTCGTCCAATTGTTGCATGCGAATGGCAACAGGGTCAGCTTCCTTGACAACAGCAGAAAACTCTCTTGCTTTCCCTCCATCGTCGCCAAGCTTGAGCTTACCAAAAGTCTGTGTCTGGAAGGGCAACCGACGCGGCGCATACAAATTCTTGCGTGCATCCGATACAACCATCACGTCGGGAAACTGAAGCTTGAGTTCCGCCATCAGCGCCGCCATAATCTTGTTCGCCAGCGTCTTGGGGGGTCCATCGTTGCCAAAACTTCGGCCATCCTCAGCCATCGTCACGTCATAATGATACACGTCGCCTGCCAGTTGAAAATTCACCTTGAAATGATTCGCATACACTTTAACCGCTTTGCCCGCTTTTCCAAAGCCTGGACGGGGAGGAAAGTGCGTGCGTACGAGCGGCTGCACAAGACGGTCTTCGTCCGAGACGTGCACCTTCGCCTCGAGATCCGAAGCGAGCGACGAGACGCTGACGCTAGGAGCGGCCGCTACTGGCGCAGGCGGTGGCGCAGTGGCGGGCGGGGGACCGGAGCCGCGACCAGCTGTGGCCGAAGCACCGCGTCCTCTCGCGCCTTGACCGCTGGCGCGTCGGGGACGTCCAATCACTGGCTCGGATTCTTGCTGCTTGTTGCGCCGACCGGGCATTTTGCGGAATGAGCAAGAAGCGACAGGGCTGGCTGGACGTTGCCTGTGGAAAAGGATTCCCGCTACTTCACGTGCGATCGCCTTCAAAGCTTTTGATTGTGATTGGTGCATAATGTATTGACAAGATTCACGTGGTATCATAGCGAAAACTTAGTTTGATTTGCAAAAGACCATTGCAACTACTTCATTGTGGTTGAAAATTTTCAAAAGTCCGATTTTCGGACGGAAAGCTGTTGCTGAAACAATTTAGCACTACAAAGAGGTCAAAATTGATGACGTGAAAGCGAGTGACGACCTTCATTAGCCGCTGCTGCTAGCGAAAGTTGGGTGCTCTCTCAAAAATCTAATAACGTAGCGTCTTCCTTTATATCATTACCATTAATACATACATATATGTCGGCCGTGCACCTGACCAGCCTTCCTTTTCAAGGAGCCGTATATAGAACAAGGGTGAAATTTACGACTCACTAAAGCATAGATATTCAGAATCAAGCTGCACGCACCTATGGCCTTGCCCCGCCAATCGATTATGAGCTCGTGATTTCATGCCACAGCATGCCCATGATCTAGTCATACTTGTCGATGTCAAGTAGACGAAATGCTTTTGTCCCCCAGTTTCACAGCCGGGTCTTCTCACCTTGCAACATTTTCATCCATCCTATTAGCGGTGCAAGTCTAGACTATTTTTTTCCGTCGCTATTCATTAAGACATCCATTTTCAGTCGCGCAAATTCCTTTGACGCGCCAGACTTGACCCAGATTGAAAATTGCTGATCATAACTTCGTGCACCTGCGTGTGCAACCAGCAGGCACATTTTCGAGCCACGAGCAAAGGTCGTTGGGTCTAAACACAACAAGGCTTTTCGATGTAAGTAAGCTATGCCGCCGCTTAGAGATTTAGCACTCGCTCCAAGCGCGTCGAGCATAAACACAGGTCAGTAATAAGCCCGCTATTAGAGGTTAAATATGATAAGTGGTATCCATGACAAAGTCTGAGACCTGCTGAACCTGTGGCTTGTAACATAAGTCGAG
The DNA here is from genome assembly GCA_001695595.3 of Plasmopara viticola. Classification (NCBI taxonomy): domain Eukaryota; phylum Oomycota; class Peronosporomycetes; order Peronosporales; family Peronosporaceae; genus Plasmopara; species Plasmopara viticola. The sequence goes on from MBPM02000062.1 coordinate 220,185, forward strand.
TGGGCATTTATATAACATCCTGCATGCGTCAATCTCACCTGAGCTTCAAATTTGAGAGCCAATACGTTGCTCACCGCGTAATTAATCTTATCACTGCACGCTCCGCGCGCTCCGTGCATGCGATTCGATTAAAAGTCTGTCAAAAGTTAAGCCAATAGCTTTGAAGTAGCACAAGCGCACAATGATCAGAGTTTAGCTTGCCTGACACCGAATCTGAGGGCGAAGCGCCAGACGAGCCGGCTGTAATTAACCAAAAGAGGCATCAAGTCTCTTATTTTAACGAAAAGCACTTGAAGCTCTTATAGCCACCGCGGGAAAGCAGACATGTGGCTTCAATGAACGAGGACACACTTCCGACACTGCTAATTGTATCAGTGGTGCTCACACCTCACGAAACTTTTGAAAGTGACGAAATGTGTTTTAAGCTTTGGGTACAAAAGTACAATATGCTGTACTCTTAGCTCGCATTTCGCAACTACTTCAGAAGTCGATGCGCGAGTGGATTGATACTGTGGTTCAAGTTCGCTCAAATAAGGTACTACTAATAGACTGTCGTTCTGCGGCTTCTTGTTACAACAACATGCTTCCCTGAAAACTTCTTCTGCACCGACCACGAAAAAAGCTATGCCAGTGGCCCAGCATCTTCAGATTTAGCCGTATGAGCCATAGTCTTGTCGAAGGCACTATTGAAAGCGTCTTTAATTACGAAGCGATCTTACCAAGAAGATTTAAATATTATCTTAAGTCTTCAGAGTGAGGGTATCGCGTTCTCTTTGATCGTTGCGGGGCTTGAAGGTGATCGCATTGGAAGGAGACGATGGTTTGTTACAATGCGCCACATTGAGTGTTCTCTGTCTTGATATGGCTCTCGACCGATGTCTGGTGGATACAACCCTGGAGCTGGCGAACCTTAGCGCCAACGATCTTGTAATTTTAAGGTCTTGTTCGACTGGAGCTCGAGCCTCGATCTCGCAGTCATGCTTGCCAAGTACCCTTCAAGACAGAGGCCGAAACACACCGTGTCCATATATTGTCCACTGCGATTGCTTAATGTGCAAGCCGCTTTAAATGTAAAGAAGGAGGTATCTATTTCTCCGAAAAATTTTCAATGAGAAGGCAGCTTTGTCACAAAAATCAAGTTTATATACCGCACATCACATTCTATAGACATAGAGAGAGGGATGAATGTTATCCAGCACTCTAAGCTTTACACGAAGAAGGATCGATTTGATCATAACGATGACCAGACAGGCAAAGAGAGAGCAGTTGTCAGGCCGGGTCATTTTACGATGACCAAGCCAATGCTACAGAAGGTAGCTTCGGCTTTTACACGTGCCAACACACCAAAAGTATTAAATTCGCGTCTATTGTTAAGATTTCGTATGCAAAGGCTGAATTTACAGCTAAGACTGCGCCTGTAGATAAGCCTAAATTAGCCACAAAGGCTGCATCTCCGTATAAGCGGCAAGCTCCTAAAAAATGCTCGTAAAAGACTTTATCATTCCACTGCGGCGAGGAAAGTGCACATACCGTTCGACGATCCAACTACGTCTCAGTGGGCGAAGATCAAAAGAAGCTTTTGTTAGGCTTTTAGCCCACAGGAGTCGCAACAAAGCTCAAGTTGATGGAAACGTTGTCGAATCAAGGCCTCCAATGAGGAGGGTACGCCACAAAAGGTGAACGATGCATCATCAAACTCCCTCTTCATACAAAAGGCCTCACCCTGGCCAGAGAAGTCCATTGTTCCAAGGGACATATACCTGACATGGGGCGCTTTTTGCGTACAATGTTACTGATGGTGAGGGCTAGGAGAGAAAGGTAGACGACAAAATAGTGTAATTTTTTAGTGGGTTTAGTGGCCGCAGTCACTAACGCAATTGGAAAGTGGCTTTGTGACTGATCCACTACTAGATAATGGCGCACGTCGCAGTCCCGTGAGAGATGTACTCACTCGTTTGACTGCGGGATTAAGTAGGAAATGACTTCTACTTTTTCTATCTATCTAACTTCCAGGTGGGTAAAATCCGCCCTTAAGATAGAAGGTTATCACCGTCAGCAGACTGATGCCGGTCTACTGAATCAAACCGTGGCGACGAGCAGCATGTTCAGCTCCATGAATATAGATGGGCCACTTCTAGCGCAACATTTATGAGCAGCACTTGATGTAAAAGTATCCATTGTTTCAGCGCAACCTTATGACGGCTATGCGCATGCATTTACCATCGTACTTAGTGGCTTGGAGACGATTTATACTCAAGATGTCCCGGCTTCTGCAAAATGCCAAGTTAGCCTAACTTACGCGCATAACGCTTAGCAAACTCTATTACACGGCTATAAGACCGTGATTTCATAAGAAGTGCCCCTTCCTTTTGTTACCAGGTTGCAACGGCCTTCGGGTTGTCCGGCTGGAGATGCTCCGGTAGCTACCGTAAGGTTGTGAGGTAGGGTAATTATGACACTTCACAATCTCCTTATGCTCATGAGAGTGCCTGTACTTGTCTTCGCGCTCCACACGGCCGAAAAGCGGCAAGGAATTTTGCTTATGCCTTATGCCTCATGCATAAGCAGCAAGACATCGCGTATACGGGCATGAGATAGCTGTCAGTGCCGGCCCTGGCGCTTAAGCTACGGCTTCTTCGGAATAACACTATAATTTGAGTTACTTGAGGAAGAGATGGACAGGTGATTTAATACTTCTACAATCAGATCGACCGCCGCGCATCGCTGATAAATCGAGTCATGTTAAAAGTTGTTTTCATCGTAGTGAGTTCCGGACTTGATCATTTACCCATAGCTTGCAGCCTTAAGGATATTTAGCCCGTCAAATTTGCTCAATACCGCAATGACCATGGCCAGTATCAGCCGCCGTATGGACAGCACTAGTGCTTCACTTGTTAGCAAGGTCGAGCGTGGAGACAACGCTTCAAAAAGTGCTGAATACTTCCTAGGCGTCACATGGGGCTCAAATTCTAGAGTCGCAAAGTTTCTTGCGACATTTCCCTTTGATTGCTGGGTGCGCTCGATAGTGTCCTAGACGATCAATGGTGTAAAACGTTTGATTTCTTTTGAAAAATTGTAAAGGTCTAATACAACGAGTATTTGTTTTGATCTTTCAAGAAAAATTTAGAATTTTATCACCGCAAACAAATTGTTTTGATCTCTTTCACCGCGTTAAATTAAAAAAATCTTTTACTTATTTTCGCGAATACAACTGCATCCTTTACGCTGCTTAGTTTTGACCGACGGTATTGAAATCGCTAAATGTTTTCTGTAATAAAGTTGGTCATGGTTTTGAGACCTGGAATTCAAGGTATTCTGAGCCTTTCTCAATCATCTTGGATGCGTTCGTCCATCTTGTTGTAGAGGGACTTTAAGGTGTAAATTTGTTTGTATAAAAGAATGTAAAGCTTGTAGATGTGTGAAGTGCTTGTTGAGCGCAGCCGCAACTATGGGAAGCTTGTCCATCCACAGATGTGGCGCGTCAGCGCACATACTGCGCAGTATCCCTCTAGCTCACGATCGACTCTTTTCCTCGGGCTATTTGTTTACAGATCGTCTACTGCGAAGATCGGCCACCGGGTGCCCAATAGTAATATCCAAAAAAATAAGGTACAAAAGTATCGGATCGTGAATAGCTTTGCTGTTTGTCCCCTAGCGATACTAACTTAGATTTTTTGTAAAACATCTTGCTTAGCCTGCACACGATATCATCATGCCCGTATTGACATTGCCTTTCGGTAAGCTAAAGACAAAGTTGAGGCTTTTGGACTTTGCACATGAGCTGACGTGCAATCCACGGGCTTATACATCTGGAAGGTCGCGTCTCACGTACTTGTCTGACACAGAAAAACGTCTTCTTTTGACTAAGTTGACTGCTAATTGGAGTATAACGAACCCTCAGAGATATATAATACTCCCGGTCTTTGTCGTCTAGAGCAATTGCTATGACCAATTACCCTAGACATCTGCCTGCTCATCGTAGTGTATTGGAAACGCTGTCAAGGGGTCAACTTCTCGACTTAAGCATCGTCGCCTGCGTTTAAAATTCTGTTGAACGCTATTTATCTTCATCCATTTAATATACCTATCGGACTAGCTTAATCATAAAACTTACTGCCTCGCTGATGTGAGCCAACTCATAATCTGGCCTACGCAATTGTGCATCGGCAAGCACATTGAGCTTGCCAGTATTGTATTTGGTAGAAGAACTATATTTTGCCAGAATGCAGCTTATAACCCCACTTTTAGGACAAGCAAGGCATATTTACGCCGTCCGTAGAAAAGACTGAAGTCTTCGGCTGCTTTGTAAAAAATCTCCTCGGCTTGGCTTACGCCACGCTATAAATTTAAGAGACCCACTCAATTATTTGCACGAGCACAATGCTGACTATGCGACTTTCACAAAGCCGTGGTCCAATTAATGTGAGAATGAGCGCGCTAAACCTTTTTTACCAGTCACCATTCCTGGCTTTGCCTGAATAGACAAAAGCCATGTAGCGTCGTTTGCGACGATTTTAGCCATGCCATTACTTTGAACGAACGGTAGAAACCGTTTTAGACAACGAACTGCAAGCCATGAGGTACACACTAATGGCATTCCGCGTCCAACAAAAACACATTTATTAATAAAAACACAAAATTAATCGATTATTATAATTAGGAGAAGAAAACAAATGTTCAGGAATTTGGTCTGGCTATATATCGGTGACAGAACAGGCAGCAAGGAAGGCCGTGTTAGCCAAGAAGAGGAGCGCAGAACTTTATCAGTGCGTACTCCGTGGCAAGTGTATCGTTGCTGAAGAAGTTATGCAGATCCAAGCTGCGTAATTGAAATGACTTGGCTCACTCACGATCACTCTCATCGATTTGCAGTAGAGTTCGACCGATGGCGTAATTGAAAGCATTGCGCCAACACTAAATGGATTTGTCATAGAGCAGAGCTTCGTGGTACAAGGTGATTTTTTGTTACAAGGAACAACTCAAAAAGAAAGGCTTATGGTTCTTAGTAGGCACCTGTAAACATTTACACCGATGCTTGTAATGAGGTACTTCGAATGGATTAATTCTCTGTATTAATTACAAAGTGGATTCTAGTGTAACCTAAAATTTTAGCCAATATAGATATACGATCGGCATATTGCATTCTGTTGAACACGTTGATCTCCATGATAGCTCACGGTCCTGCATGCTTTCTCTGTGTGACATGTTGCGTACCTGCTAGTAAATAATGCGCACGTTAAGGGAGCAAATTAATTTTTTCAATCCTCGCAAAGGTTGAATTTTCTCGCATCTGTCGTAGCTGAAATTTGTTTAGTTTCTACGAACAAAGCCTATGTTTGAGGGCTCAGTCTACACAAGCTGAGGTAGCCGCGATGGTAGCGCTAAATGTGGAAAAGCATATTTTCAAAGAGAAGTAAGCTTAAAGCCCCCTTTTCGGCTTTAAAGAGGTAGAGATAAATACTAAGAAAGATATGATATCGAATGACTAGGTGCGCGTAACGTTTGCACTTTCTAACCAAAAGGTTAAGAAAAATACTGAGCACTTGCCCGCCGAACAACTTCATCGGCGTGTCGAATGCTCTGGGGAACATGAAAAAAATGATGATAGCAATTTCTTTTCCGGCAAAAAATTGAGCTTTGTCAGCTCCAATACTTTCGAACCTTAAAGCAAAAAAAAGTCAATATACGTATAGAAAAAGAATTTGGACTAGCTCCATCATTAGGGCGCCACTACCTAAACAAGCCAAGGTGACAGTGAAGTCGGACAGCTTCCTCCTCACACTAAAGGCTTTAAGTTGCAGTCTAAAACTACGTAAGAGAGACTTCAAGTTGGTTTTTAAGCGGAATGAAGTCACAGACACCTTCTCGGAGTGCTTAAGAGGGACAAATTCTTGTTCAATATGACACAAAAAAGTGGTGTCCGTGAAAAGCTGGCTTATATCCCGTGCTCCCGAGAAAGGCAACATTCTTGCTTTGGTTGTAGAAAAGTACAAACAATGCGTCGTGATTCTCTTAAAAGAAACGATGGAGTGGGTCTTTGTCTCGAGCTTCACATGGTCGCTGGCGAAAGCCGCACCCTGATGAGGTGAAAGCTGGTCAACAGTTGGAGCGAGTGCCCTCCTAGGACTGCATAGCATAATAGCCGTTGAAAGCTTGATAAATCTCGAAAAAAGAGTAGCAACGTTAGATTCTTGGGGCTTGCTTAGATCCTTTGGCTGCCTATAGAGCAACCGAGGCAATTAATCTCTACCAACAAATTGCCACATTCCTAAATGCTGGCACAATGTTCACTGGTTTTCATGACTCCAATACCCGCCTCGGATGATCTACATGGGTCTATAAAGCCAATCGATGTTCTCCGAAACGACCATGAGCGAAAGATTTGTGTTGACCGTTACTGATGCGCTTGTTAGTTCTTGTGGTATCAGTTGTATGCCCCATAGCATACCGCTGAGCGTACTTCTTACCATAAGGGCTTTATTCGAGTAATTCGGCTTTAGGGAAACTCGTCTACCAAATCTAGTACACTGTAGAACACAGACCGTCTTTAGCAACAAATCCTCTCTTGACTTGGATGCTTGTGCATAAACCGTGGCACTATTTAGCTCGTTATAAGCATTTAACAGTCGTCACGTCGCTTAAACTTTGGGCGCTGTAAGTAGATGACAAGTACGGAGATTTTTCCTTCCGCATCATGCGATTGGTTGCCCTTCGGTGAAGAGGGCAACAGTACCTTCACTCTGCTCTCATCACTGAGGCTATTGCAGTGTATCGCTACTATCACGTCATCCCCCGTTATCCAAGCACTTTATCTGTTAAAAGTCATGATTTTGGGTTTCTGAACGCCGCACCTTAGTGTGCCTTGAATTAAGGACATACTGGAAATTTGACATTGTTCGGGATGTCTAAGTCATAATGCAGCGTATGCTACCTATTAAACTGATCCAAATCGTTTTCGTTTAGACCGAAAAATGCTTTTATACCCTGAGAGAAACTTTGATGCTCAGAAGCACGACTGCTCGGGTATTTTGGGGTGACAATCCATCCAATTACTTTGTAATTTCGAGTTTTCTCACGGTCAGTATCTCCGACACCTCTGGTAGTGCTTTTTACTGAATTGCACGCGCCGTGACACAGCTACCCTAATAAATCCTCTCCACTGAGCTTTACAGACCCATACTACCCACTTGCAAAAGTTGGCCAAGGAAGGCTTTAGTCGACAATCTTAATTTTATCCTTGGAGTAAGTTCGATATATTTAACACCTTCCAAATTTACCCCAGACATATACTTGTCAAAGCTTCCTTTCACACAAGTCGGGTGCACAACAGGGGTGTGAACCTAACTCACAATATCGCTGTTGCGCACAATTGAACTACTAGTACCGACGGCTTTCCTAATCTATCCATCCTGAGCTCGTACTTTACCAATCAAGGCATGTCCAGGAATAAGTCGCACTTGTTCATGTCAAGGACAAAAAACCTGTGCTGTCGAAGTTATCAGATTTAACAGCCAAGGTCTATTTTACAGAGATATTATCGTTAAACAATCAGACCGGGACTAATTTTGCTTGCTGCTCTCGTTAAGATCATTGCTCAAAGTAAACCGCAATCGATTGCCGGAATACAAATTCTCGCAACGCACCAGGACCTATCAAGGCTTAAAATGGACGTTAAAGAGAGCCTAAAGAAATTGGTGACCCTTGCTGCACGATAGGCAGTCAAAACGCTGAAATGTATCGAGAGATGACGGACTTTATAAAGCTCCTTCCTTAATAGCAGGCTCAAAATTTAGTCGCTTGTGAAGTCTTCAAGATAGAACAAAACACGTCAATATTGTACTAAATTGTAGTTTAAGCTGCATTATAATGCGTTTCGACCATTTGAGCGAAAAAAAAAACAATTGCTCATCTAAGTATCGTGCATCTTCCTGCACGCCTTCTTTGAAATTATAGGTACCGGAATTTACAAGCTGAGACTAGGCTGTCTCTAGCGCGGGATGCTATTAGCTATCCGACGGATTGTGCGACCACGTTTCGTACTATAAATTATACTGTGGGGTCGGTTTGATCAGTGGGGTGTCTAGCTCATTCGACTGTTAAACACCCATTTGAGCGCTAATTGGAAGGGAATTTACGCTTTTGGGTGTGATTGGTCGTCCAATTTACCCCCGGCTGTCTACATCAAATCCTATTGATATTGAACCAGATAGCGACTAAGTGCTCAAGCAACCGTGTCAGTCTAGTCTCCCGACTATAGATGTGACAGCTCGTTCAAATATCTCTGTTTGAATACCTTCCACTCCCGGGTCAAGCGACTGGTCCGGGTCGGTCACGTCTCCAAGCTCTGTGACACCGTCACATCTGTGTCTTGGCGTATGACTGAATAAGTGGTGGTTTTGCAAGAGATGGCCTGATGTTTTTTTTGCTAATAATTGCTTTCGATTACAACTATGCGGCCAGCAACCCTGGAGATTTCATGGATCTTCCGGCCAAACATGCTGTCATGAAGATTAGCTTGACAGTAGCTCGAGCGAGTATTTGGTCAACTTCCAGGGCAACGTGCTGGAGAAGATGACGATCTTGCCGTCGACTGGAGAGTACTGCGCCACCTGATAAAGGGCTATTATTAGTGAGAACGAGCTAGGCGCTAAATTGGAAATCTCGTGAGATATAACAGAAAGTTGCAACGAATGACTCCAAGGTGAAGACTCGAAGAAAAATCAATGTGGAAAGCTTGACACCAGTCTGAGTATAGAGGTCACTTTTACAGGTGTTTTGGCGTGAAAAGAGTGCATACCGGCACACACTGTCAAGACAAAAAAATAAACGAGGAGATACAAGGATCAACCGGAGCCGTGATGACTGGTCTGAAGAAGCTTTTGGCAGAGATTTGACAGAGAAGCAAATTTGCAGGCAAATGTACTGTCTTCTATTAAGGTAGAAGGCCCCGTGTAACTTACTGGACATGGAATTAATTGTCCATACCCTGGCAGAGTTGTACTGAAGCACCTGCGCCCGGATTATTTGAGAATAAGGCCTATGCTTCCTGCTCTAGAGAAAGCTAGGGCATGGAAAAGTGTAGTGCAAATGAGTCTAAATTCAAATTTTAGGTACGCAATTCGCGATCGATCCTAATGCTAAAAAAATGGTAAATTTATTACAAGAAAAATATACTTAAAGTTAGCCTTGAAACTTATGAGCACAAATTTTAGCAAAGGTCAGCAGCTTCATCACGAGGTACAATTTCGTAGCCAAAGCAAATATTCTCGAAACTGCGTCTCATTTACTTACAAGACGTACGCGCCAAATCCGAGTGCACGTTTTTGTGGTAAGCTCACGCCAAAATATGAAGCTACTAGGCTATCATCAGAGATTTGGTGTTTAGCAAACTTTTTCACATATCTAGGCTAGTGGTATTTACACAGCGTCTTGCACAGTAGAAGCGTACAAGAAGATCTAAGTTCTTCTAATCATTATCCTCAATCTCAACGGAGTCGACGTATGCGACGGAACATAGTTCAAAGACAGTTTTTTTGTTCAACTCATCCTACCTATATATCACGTTTGTTTGATTAATTAAAACTATATATAATTTCAGAAACAGCTATGTGATTTAGGCAGTGCCTACAGTTAATCTTAAATAGACCTCTGTGATGGCTGCATTGTGATGTTTTGAAAATTAATAAAAAGGCAGTATTTCGAATTGAGAAGTTAGCAAAATAGGCAAGACACAGTCTAGTGGCCAATATTAAATGCATGTTGGCCAGACAGTAATTTTGGGCAATCACCTCACAGGGAAACAGAAGGTTGGTGTCGTCATATCGACGACCAAGACGGGCCATTAATAGGGCTGTTAGTTTGGCCAGGTCATTTCACAAAAGCTAGGACTAACCGAAGCCAAAAGAGGTTGCTTTAGCTTTCCTAAGTGCCACTACATCAAATCGGCCTCTGCGCCTGAGGCCACGCCTGTTACAACGTTTTAGCCAGCAACAAAGGATGTGCCAGCACTGTGGACCGTGAGTTCAGAGTAAGTCGCTCTTTAAAAGACATTTATGACAAGAAATGTCTTCAAAACACCAAGCAAGAAAAGATAGATGGGCGATGAATATGACAAACCTTTGCCGTCGAGTATAAACGTTAGCCACCGCGTCATCCACTCCTCTCTGGGCAACGAGGCCGACGAAAAGAAGAAAGGCATCCCAGATAAGAATTTCCCATCCAAAGAAGAACTGCCCTCAACTTAATGAGCTTATTGCTCAGCTCTTAGCTTGCAACGTGAAGCGGTATAAGTTTTTCGCCTAACCGACTTGTATTTCACACAATGGTTGCTTTGGGCACTGTCAGTTGCTGTATGACTACAACTATATAGTGGTAATACCATATTGTGTAGCATAGGTCATACAGTGATTTGAACGGCAATAAGAAGTCAGTACTTAACTGTAGGACGGTGTATGGACATCTGCTGATGTTTATCTGTAGTGAAACGCGCCATTTGCGGTAATATTGTCTCCTTCGCCAAGCGCACCAATGTTAAGGGAGCCGAATTATTGATGCCAACCAATCCTTTCGAGAACAGCAGGAAATCCGCAGCACAATCAACCATAGATTGCTAGTGCTCAGAAGACCATGAAGGTTTTGTTGAGTGTACTGGCGTGTCGAATAATTGGCGTGCATCTCCACTGATAGAAATAATTGGCCATATGCCAAGGCCTACAAGCACGTCGTCAATGTGACGTTGTCACCAATCGCTTAGCGAAAGGAACAAGTAGAGGATACCGATGTAAGGTTCCGCGACTTGCGATCTTCGAAAGCAGTTTAGTTTTGAACTTAAAAGCGAGGCAAGATCTAATTCTGCTCTTAGCGTGATTAAGCGCTTTGAATCCTGGTCTGAACTTTGTTCAAATACCTCCAAAACCATCCACTTTGCTCACAACGGAGCGTCGGTGAGCCATAAGACACCTCTGCTAGAAAGTAAAGGCGCTTCACTGACTTATATCTCGACGTGCTGGACATTAAATCTAAAAGACGAATGCTGATGGCGCCCAAAACAAGAGTTTCTAAGGCGGGGTGAAACGTAAATCACAGAGCAATGCCTATAGAAAGTAGCATTTGCTGCATGCCGGTGATTTCATGAATAAGTATGCAACGAGGCGTATGGAGCTGAACAGAAGCTAGTGAGGGGTCCTTATATGACACAGCACTCGCTTCATGTATTGTGTATCTTATGTGGCTTTAAATCGAGGCAGAACGAGCAAAGTCCTAACACCGCACTTTGAATGAAGCGTTTACACGGAGCAGTGCCCAGAAGAGACAGCACCCGTTGCATGCTGTGAGCGACGAAGTTAAAATATAGCTAAGCTATCAAAGAAAGATCGTTTCAATACATGGGAAATCTTTTAGCAACGCTTTATAACAGTCATTGAATAGTTGGCGCAATATGGACGATCAGAAGTCGAAATACTTGAGGCGCCGCCTTTTCGATACGCGATGATCGGCTCATGCTCCGCTGAGCAAAGCATTGGTGGAAGTCGATGCAGGCTTCGATGTGTCAATGCATAGTCGTGGCGATGCGAATGTAGTTCGGAGAGTCTCGCCCAGACCGTCGATCTCATCGAAAAGAGGACGGCAGCGCAGAGCTTCTCGTCTTTGATGGGGAGGGTCTAAGAAGACATAATGTGTTAATAGCACTTAGCTGTATACTTTTATTAGATTGAGTACTGGTACGGTCGAGGGCAAGACCTCAGATGCTGCTGCATTCAAAACAGCCTCTTTGTCCAGACTGTGACGTCGTATAAGGCCGTACCTGTCGAGTCTTAACATTTGGCCTGCCAGAGAGCTGATAAGGCAAGTGAGGCGCTGAGAGAGCCTAGCAGCGGTGCTTGCGCAACTATTGTTCTACCTAGTTCGGTGATGTACAGGTACCTCCGCCTATAAGCGATGAATGTGCGAACACCCACCTGAGTTGTTCACCAGCAAAAACCACGAAGAAGCATCATGTTGATGACAGTGCTTTAAATAGCCTTGTTGCCGGAGGAGATGTCCGTAAAGATGTATGACTTAACATTTGACTTGCCAAATATGCTGCCTTTGCTTGTTTGGTAATAAAACTTGGATACCAGGAGAAAGAAAGTAAAGTAAAATATGACAGCTTCCGGTTGAAACCTTGAGTATCAAGGGTTTTTTGTGACTTTGTCACTGGCGCAAAGGGTGAGGGGTTCCATATTCAGGGACCGATGCAAATCGCCACATCTTCTCATTTACTAGACAGCAGGCCCGACGAGAACCTTCCGTGAACACGTTTTGGCCGATGCGAGCCATGGCGTCGCGCAGTAAGCTCGCCTGATTCGCATGTGAGGGTCTTGTGGAGGTCAGTTCTTGAACGTCATCTAAGATTTAACTTGACATAATAGAGCCTTGGTCACAGCCAGACTTACAGCTGCTATGTGTGGCTTCAATTTGCTTTCTTGATAGCTTTACTCGGTGTCGCATAAGAATAAAAGCAAAAATGGCCTGCATCCGGTATGGGATGGCCTTGGGCACTCTCTGCCACTGCCACGCCTCGATTAAAGAATCGAGGTAAGCCCTGCGGGATATTACAAACCAACAAGAGCGCACTTTTCTTCGTCGACAAGCTCAAAGTATAGCAAGCTCCTTCAATCGTATTAAAACAACCCACCTCCGAGATGTCAAGGCTTCGTCTTGATGCTGGGTCAGTCGCTGGAAACACAAACTCCGAGCAATGCTTTCATAGCTTATTGTTTCCAAAAGCGCTTCTGCCATCTCGCATGGGATGTTGCCAGAGACTGAATTTTGCGTTTGAGTGCATAAGAATAGTTTAGTGAGCGATAGAAATAAGTTGTTGAAAACACTCGATTTGGCAGGAGTGGTAGCGTAAAGGCGATGTGCATATCTCAAGTGGCTTTTTTGCATATGCACCAAAACTGAATTTGTAATCTAGCACAGATTGTAAAGAGAGATTAAATTGAAAAGAGGGCGTCGATAGCAAAAACCCCTCTTTCTGGGGCTAAACCCTCCTCTTTGCTGACCACTAATAGTACAGCTTCAGATCCTCAGCCACCGCTTTTTATGCATTGATAAGCACCGGTAGACATTCCTGCCAACACCAGTTTCTCAGACATTTATTGACATTATTTGTTATTGTTGTGATGACCCGACGTGGAATACGCGTCCTGTATTACCTTGCATAGAGTTGTCTTAAATTTAAATATTGTTTCACATTTAAAGAGAGTCTGGCTGGCATTACCCGCTTCCAGTCAAACCAACGGAGAGGCACTCTTATGTGACCACTTCATAAAAGGCCAAATCTTTCTTTCAATTGTCGTAAAAGTGTTGCGTTTTGGGGATGCTGGTAGATATCGGCAGGTACGCTTGTTTTGTCCATCTACTCAAGGCTATGACGGCATTTTCTTTTTTTGCGTACGAGGATTGTGATGCCGCATTATTCTCGAAAAGAGATGGCTCTCGGCGTGAGGAAAGTGTGCAACAAAACCCATAGGGTGACCACGACTTTGTACCATACTCGCATCATGATGCTAGGTCAAATGTTTATCGACTTCTTTGAAAGAGTAGTATATTCACATAACGCCGAACCAGCGTTTTCGCTTCCTCCTGGAGCGTGGAATTTGGCAGCTGTGGGGTATTCATTTTTCTAGGGAGCTGTAGCCACCAATCGTGATCACATATCCCATTTTCTAGCGGCAGACTAGCGTCTTGTCTGCGTTGAAGATTGTGCTCGTATAGGAGGCTCATAATTCTTGAAAAAGCATGCTTGCATGCTGTTTGTAGGACTACTTGTGCAGGCAATTACTTTTTGTGCATCGAATGGCAGGAATTGTGAGCTACTTAACAAGAAGGCAATCCACGATATAATGCATCGTTATATAAATAAAGTGTACAATGACACTATTTGGACGACGCCACTTTAAAATGCGGCTTGCAAGCGAATTGGCACGCTCGGCTTTTTTTTTTTTACTTATTTCGCCCATTGTGATTCACTGGCAAACAGCAATTTTTGATTGCACAACTTCAAGGTCAGATGTTGCGACCACGATTCACAATTTTAAAAAAGCATGGGTTTTCTCTCCTCTAGAGTGTGGTCGCATGCTCGTATTGAGCAAGCCGGCTAGTCCATGCAAGAACAAATTGCTTTTTGTGTCGCCGTGAGCATGTTAGATATAGTTAAGTATAATGGGATCCGAAACAGCTTCTTGAATATTGGCATAGTTTTTTGATTGATTGAGTTAGATAAGCTCAACAACAATTATCAGAATGCTATGCCGTCTTTACTTGTTGCAGTGTGCTTTTTATATTTCGCTTGGACTTATTTGATGACATGCCTAAGGCAGATCAAAAGTAATGACATCGGCAATGTATTTTCAATTGCTGTAATTAGAGCAAATTTTCGGTCCAACACTATTGTTATTTTTTGCCGTTTGACATCGAGCGGAAAAATTGAAAGTGGTCAACAGCCTAGCAATAGTCCTTCTCGCTCTCTGCCGGCAAGAGAAAAACGAAGCAAAATCGTTTGGCTTAGAGGCGTTACGCCAACGGCGTGTAGCAACATCAATTTGTATCTAAATTGAAACGAAACGCATCGTTAGCTTTCCATGACAGCCAGTAAACATACTCTTTTGGATATGCCTATTGGTTCTGTATGTTAATATCACGATAAAAAATTGATTTTTTTTCACAGAAGGTTCGCGCCACGAAAATGCTCGATTCGGCAGAATGAACAAACATCGCCCACCATTTGCGCATACCCTAACTCTCTAGTATTTCTTATTCGCTTCCAATTGACCTAGCAACGATGGAACTGGACTTCGGTCATTCGACATTTCATTTCTTTGCTAGTGTAATGAAAACATTTCTTAAAACAGCGCCAAGCGAAATGTTGCAGTCAAGAGTGCTACTTTTTGTCTTGCGTTGTCGATATCCTTCATTTCTGAGGACAATGCAGGCAGAAATCTTTCAATGAAGTATAGCAAGGACACGAGAACCGCATCAGCTGTGATCCTCGTAGAATGATGGTCTTTATCTCCGGGTTTAGCGTCCAATTGACCGCATGAGCTACGGAGTCAGAGGCGGCCTCATGTCCAGAATGTCGCCACATAACAATTTTGTTAAAATTACACCGCTGAATGCATGTTGAACAGGTGAATGGCTTCACAGTATTTACAAGTACGTTACAGTTAGTAATTACATATGGTAGCCGTTCATTGGTCAAGATAAATATATTCACTTCGGTCTTTACTTTCTTCTCAACAGGTTAACAGCCGCAACAAGCTCAAGCAACGTTCTCGCTAAATATGAACAAGCGCACCGAAGTCCTCCTAGGAAGTGGTAACTATTACCACTGGGAGTTTAACATGAGGATGACCCTGGCGCGGAAGGGTCTCCTGGGACACATCATGGCCGTCAAGGAAGAGAAGGACGTCACGGAGGCGTGGCTGGTTAATGATGCCAAGGCGCTAGGCATCATTGCTCAAGGCGTTGAGATCCAGCACCAGACCAAGATTCGGTCGGCTACGCGTGCTATGGAGGCGTAGGGAACCCTCCGCGATTTCTACAATCGCTCGACTCTTCACAATCGTGTTGTGATAACTCGTCGACTACATGAGTTCAAGATGGAAAGTGGAACAAGCATGGCAGAGCATTTGGACTCTTTTGACGAGCTAGTAGTGGGACTACAGACTACGGGAGAGCAAATTGATGAGTCACGCCAGCTGGTGGTACTTCTCAGCAGTCTACCTTCGGAGTACGACTTGATTTCGTCGATTGTGGAAAATGCAAGGGATATTTCGCTGATAGAAGTCAAGGAGAAGCTGCTCAAAGAGTCGGAGAAGCTGCAGAGGAAAGAAGCTACGGAGAAAGCGTTTCGCGTAAATGGAAATGGAAATGCTAGAAGATTCAAAGGTAGACGGGACAATGGGCGAAAGGGTGGTCCTCCACGCAATAACGGCGGATTCAAGGGCAAGTGCTTCAACTGTGACCAGTTTGGACAAATGAAGCGGAACTGCCCGGCCGGTAAGAGATTCAACAGCGACGACACGGTGTTTGCTGTTGGTGAAGGGAAGTCATCAGGATGGCTGATTGACAGTGGAGCAACTTCCCACATGACCCCACACAGGAAGGACTTGTTTGATTACAAGGGCCTAGAAGCTAGCATCGAAGTTACGATTGCAGACGGGAAGAAGTTGCTTGTCAAAGGAGCGGGCACGGTAAAATTGACTGATTTGAACGGAATGAGGATTCGCATGGTTGAAGTTCTGCACATTCCCGGACTCGACAGAAGGTTGCTGTCAGTTGGCAAGCTGGCAGAGCGTGGCATAAGTGTGGAATTCTCGCGTTCGTCATGTGTCATTTGGAACAAGAAGCAAGCAATTGCGTCGGGCACAACAGTTGGAAAATCGTATTTTCTTGACTGTGAGCAAGAAGAAGCATGTCTCGTTGAATATACCGGGGCTGACAATCAGTGGGAGCTTTGGCATGCACGCATGGGGCACCCCAGCAAGGATGCGCTGATCAGGACACAGCGATTAACTAATGGTATCCCAATTTTCAAGCAAAGAGTGGAAATATTGTGTGCCGGGTGTTTAAAGGGCAAGCAGACGATCACGGTGTTTCCGTCTCGTTCAATGACAAAGACGACACGTGTGTTGGAGCGTGTTCACACAGATGTCATGGGGCCAATGCGAACTATCTCGAAGGGTGGTGCCAAATACATTCTCACGTTTGTGGATGACTTTTCACGATATGTTGCATTTTTTTTGATCAAGAGCAAGAGTGAAGTGACTGGCAAGTTCAAGAAGTTTCAGACATTATACGAAAACCAGTGGGGTGCACGACTAATGTGTTTGCGATCCGACAACGGAACCGAGTTCGTAAACAAGAAAATGGCAGGAATATGTCAAGAAAACGGCATTGTACACCAGCGCTCCGTCCCATACAGCCCGCAGCAGAACGGAGTAGCGGAGCGTATGAACAGGACAATTATGGAGAAAGCCCGCAGCATGTTACACTACAAGAGCGTATCGATGGAATGGTGGGCGGAAGCGGTAACTACAGCGGTTTATTCAATTAACCGCTCCAGCAATACGGTCCATCCTGACACCACGCCGTATGAGCTAGTTTTGAAAATGAAGCCTCGAATGGATCACCTGCGCGTATTTGGTTCGCAAGGCTACGCTCATATTGACGATGTGAAATGGACGAAACTGGAACCCAAGAGCTTCAAGTGTATGTTTCTTGGCTATGCAGAGAATGTCAAGAGCTATCGCGTGTTTGACTTGGAGAATGCCAAGATTAAAGTGACCCGCTCTGTAAAGTTGGATGAGCGTGAGGTGGGCGGCATCTACGACACGCAAGACCTTAAGCCGGAACCAACTCTTCAAGTAATGAAGGATGGTGATGAAGTCAATGTTCAGCATCAAGTGGATCGATAGTCAGTTCCGGACGATCCCATGGGAGCTGTCGAAGAGAAAGTCAAGGATGTCGATATGGAGGATGTACATCGTTCGCCAAGAGCCGTTGTACAGCGGCTAATGCCTTCTGAGAGCCCTGTACGAAACGGGCTTGAGCTAACGGAGTATCATCAACCTTCCCAAGTGCAACAAGAAGATCGTTTGGTGTTTCGGCCTGAATTGGAGCGAACACAAATAAGACGTGAGCCAGTGCTAATGCTAAGAAACGATTCCGATGGTGGAGAGTCAACAGAAGGCAGTGAGGGCCCACCGACTCCAAAGCGTGCTAGGATTGACGAAGATGGACTAATTGCGGAAGCCTTTCTTGCCTACGCTGTGAATATTGCCGATGATACGGACTCACCAACTACTTATACTCAAGCAATGGCAAGCGACGATGCAATGAAATGGCGTGAAGCAATGGATGCTGAGCTTCGCTCTCACGAAGAGAATGAAACGTGGACATTGCAGCCACGAGGGAAAATTGGACGCGCAATTGGATCACGATGGGTATTTCCCAAAAAGCGTGATCAGAATGGAGCTATCGTGCGATACAAGGCACGACTAGTCGCGAAAGGTTTCAAGCAGAAGTATGGCGTTGACTTTTTCGGGACATATTCCCCGGTTGCCAACACGAATTCGATCCAAATAATTTTCACGGTATGTGTTGAATGTGGCTATCAAATGGAACAGCTGGACGTCGACACGGCTTTTCTTAATAGTGTGTTGACGGAAACGTTTTTATGGAAGTTCCGCTTGGTGTCGACAATGCTCAAGGATACATATGTCAACTAAACAAGGCTATTTACGGACTTAAGCAAACAGCGAGTGCCTGGAACAAGACAATACATCGTGTCTTCGTCAGAAATGGCTTTAAGAGTTGCGGAGCAGATCAATTTGTCTATGTCAAGAGAACTAAAGAAGGTTTTGCTTACGTTGGACTATATGTGGATGACATGATTATCGCAGCAAGAAGCAGCAAAGAATTAAGTAAGTAAAAGGAGTACTCAAGAATGCTTTCAAGATGAAGGAGCTTGGTCAGGCGGAATTTATTTTGGGTTTGGAAATTGATCACGACAGGCCAGCTGAAATATTGATGATCAAACAGACTCGCTACATCGATGACGTGGTCAAGCGATTCGGCCAACAAGATGCCAAAAGTGTTGAAAACCCTTGCGTATCAGGATTGAAGCTGTCGTCAAAGCAGTCACCCACAACGGAAGAGGGACGGTCGACAATGCGATCAAAGCCTTATCGCTCTTTGATTGGATGCTTGCTGTACATAACGACATGCACTCGGCCTGATATTGCTTACGTGGTGACGCAGCTATCACGTTTTCTGGAGAACCCAGGACTACAACATTGGAGTGCAGCAATTCGAGTAGTACGGTATCTGAAGACCACGTGTCAAATTGGTATCGTCTACCGAGGAACTGGAAGCGTTACGGTCAAGGCATACTCGGATGCAGGTTGGGGCAGCAACACGGATGACAGACGCTCGGTCTCGGGAATTATGGTCATGATTGCAAGCGCACCAGTGGTTTTTAAGTCGAAGTACCAGCGGACAGTTGTGCTGAGCTCAGCGGAAGCTGAGTATATGGCTCTCAGTTCAAGCACACAAGAAGTTCTTTGGACGCGCGACAATGCTAAAGGACATGGGTCACGAGCAAGTTGAAGGCACATAGGTTTGGGAAGATGACCAGGGTGCTATTGCGTTAGCCAATAACGCCGGATACCATGCTAGGACGAAGCATGTGGACATCAAGAACCACTTTATTCGTGAGAACGTGCAAGAAGGACTGCTGAAGATCGAATATATCGACACGAAGAGTCAGCTTGCAGATATGCTGACGAAGGCAGTTGGGACCAAGATGCTTAAGTATCTGCGCGAAGCCACCGGAATCAAGACCAAGTCAGCAACAAAGGACACACAGCATTAGCGGTGAGTGGGAGTGTTGAAATTACACCGCTGAATTCATGTTGAACAGGTGAATGGCTTCACAGTATTTACAAGTACGTTACAGTTAGTACTTACATATGGTAGCTGTTCATTGGTCAAGATAAATATATTCACTTCGGTTTTTACTTTTCTTCTTAACAAATTTTATGTCCCGTTCGTATTTACCAGATTGATGCAAGACGCATTCCACTTAAGCCAGCCATTGCCAGCTTGTTCTTGAGGTAGATGTTATCGTATACCATTATTCTTTTCTTGTAACAACCCATCTTCTTTAATTCACCTGTTTTGCTTCTTTTTGGTACAGTTGATTCTCACAGTAAAGCCGTTAAATTTATCAAAAGCTTTATTAGAGCTTCCCGCTGTTTCAAAAATAAGGTTTGACAAGGTGGTTGCGTGCAAAAACAATAAAAATAATTTGAGGAATTGGTGTTGAATAGGAATGTCTACTGGCGCTGATATGTTTTTAAGAAAAGCAGTAGCTGAAGATATGAAGCTGTACTTTTATTAGGGTATAGACCGCTCCGATTACTTACTCAAGAGGTCTTTTTTTGATACGGTTACTACTTACTAATTATTGTTTCATATCGCGAGAAAATGTGGAACAAAGCTATTTCTCACGCACGCAATGGTTCTTACGGGACACAAGGCTGTGGACACCTACAATATGTTTTATAATACGTGTTGCTTGTGCAGTACGACACACGGCTTAAATTTGTACGCTTGCAAAGTTATGAGCGATGCACACAGGAATCGCTTGCGATAAACTTGGTATTATTAATCTGAATATATTAGGGTCACTTGAAATGTGACTAGTTCCGCAATGCGTTAGGTCGTGCAAGTCTCTCAAGTGTTTTCCTCCTCTCCTCCTCTCCTTCCATACTGATTTGCAATATTTCTGGAACTCCAAGAAGATAGGAAGCTCGGAAGTTGCGTCTACAAGCAAAGCAAGGAGCAAGCGGGCAACAAGCGAAACAAAAGCGATTCGGCAACATTCATAGCAAGCGCAAGACAACGTTCTTCTAATAAACTCATCGTCGTCACACGGAACGTAGGAAAGAAGGTTGGCACAGAGTGTGTCAAGCCTCGGCTGGCCAATATCTACTTTGTTGCGGATTGACTTTGCTGCTGATTTGCTTAGAGAACAGTAAATGGTCCCATCCACAGTGGGAGTCTTCAAATTATACCTCGGGCGGTTTTTTATTTGCTAGTCTACCGGTATTTCAGTCGCAGAAAGGACGTGCCGTAATTAATTGGTGCATGGTGTCAAGCTACCATGGCGGCATTTCGCAACTTGCGTCGTATAACCTTCACCAAGGAAGCATGCAATTGCATTTTTTGACCCTTGCGATCGCGGTTACTCTATTGGCAAGCAATGACGACTTCACCACCGCCTCTACTAGAACAGATTCGACAGCGATAACAGCCGATAATCATCGCACTGCAGGATCCAGCCCTATCGTTTATCCAGTGAATGTCGCGGCTGTAAAGGAAATTCGTGCAAACGTTCACGTGGTGCCTGCTGTGCCGGGTGGCATCGTGGTAAGGCCCGAGAGTAAGGAAACCGAGACGAATTCTAAGTATTACAAGAATGGCCTCAAGCAGCGCCTGAAAAGATTTATCAAGCGATATCTTGGTTTAGGACACGGTAAAAAGCACGGAACAGCGAAGACTCAATCGTAAAAGACTTAGGATACACCTACTAACAATAAAAAGGCATACATCAGAGCGCATTGTCGAAGTTGATGACATTAGGGTCTACTCATTCTTTTGTATTCAATGTGCTAAAAATGAGCTAATTAACGTCAAGTATGGCGGCATCTACATTGTCCCTCCCCCTTCTTACCACGATGAAGCAGTTTGAAGTGTTGGTTAATGATAATGGCGCTGGTCTCGTGGCTAAAATGGTCGTGGTATCGTTTATTCGTGCTTAAATTTTGTGTTAGACCGGCGAGTGTGCCGCAGACCACGCGCAGCATCTTACGGATTGCTACAGGACATTTTTATGGTCATATGCAAGCTTATACTATCATCATCGTGACCGAGTTGTGATCTGATTCCACTTTTTGCGTTCATTCGTAGTGCTGCACCACACCAAGGTATTGATTTTGAAAATAAAAAAGCATTAAGAATGTCATAGGTCCCAAACGCACACCTTCCGCTCAACCAAAATATCGACCCCTGAAGCAATTTTTGTCATTTGTGGTGCAGGAGTGCGGCGTACTCAATTGACACGGTATGACGACGCTTGCTGATGAAAGAAACAAGAGCCAGAAAGAAATGTGTGGAATTGCTTTATCGAGTGGGTGCGCATCGAAGGATAGACAGTGTGCTACAGAGGTCTCAGATCCAGCTGCCAAACATGGGCAAGCAGTTTGCAATGTTCGAGCTTTAAGCACTTTCCCAATCCTCAGTACTTATTTCCCAAGCGGCCTCACATTCCTCGTCGGTCAAGACCCCTTTCAAGATTTACCTTAGACTCTCTTCCGTAAAAGAACGTTGCCTTGTGCTCGCTTTAATGTTGCCCAACCGCTTCTTGCTTCGCTTATAGACGCGACTTTTGTGATCTCTATTATCCACATGACTGGAAGCTTCAAGAGCTTTGCTAAACTGCAGGAAGTCTTCTAAGACTTGCACAACCTTGCGTTCGTCGCAAGCGATATCAGTGTGAGCCCATCGACATCGCTCATTTCACAGTGGGCGCAAGCTTCATAACAATTTGAGTATTAGCTACTTCTCGCTTAATCCTATGTTATTGTTGCTAGTGCACTATCAGCGTGACTGCGTATACCTACAACGTCAATTATTCACCACAAGCTCGATTTACGTGTTGCGTGTGCGACCCTCGGATTTAGAAATTATAACCGTATTATAAGGTCTTTCAAACACTTTATGTTTTGAGCCCGAGCACTACCACCATATGTTGCCGTAGACTGAGTATAATGTTTGGCTGCGAATGGGAAAGCCGTCCATTGTGACTGATGTCCATTCGAAAAGAGACGGAGTCTATACTTTCCATATTGAAGTCATTAGTGAGCATGGGCTTACACGCTGCACGAGCACAAACATTTAAGTTACCAATCGTACTAGATGGATTAAAAACCTTTTTGAGTTGGGGATGACAATGATCACGACTTACTGCCTCTATTAATCCGAAGCGAGTACAGCCTCAATTCAATCCAAAGCGAACGATCAAATGTCACGCGGGTCAAATAGCCACTTAAAAGTATTAAGCTTATTGCCAAGCACTACCACCAAGGCAAAACTCAAGACTTGATAATGAACGACCTGGGGTACGAAGGGAATGTAGGAACATACAATGAGAAACATCTGTATGAGCACATCCCTGTCAGCTACTTTAGAACAAACTTGAAAGTGTGATGCTGGCAAATCAATCTTGATTTGGGCCATACTTTGTATGACCCTGGTGGTTATACCGATTTCTACTTTCACCCGAACATAGCGTCTCTTTCGAAGTCTAACCTCAAAGTTTAGTCGTTTCATGCTTTAGAGATCTAACGGTGGCGATAGCTACTCTAAGATTTCGAATAAAATGATTACACGATCGACTTTCAAGAACCTATTATTGCCTTGCAGATTTTTCACAAAAAGAAAAGAATTAGAAAAAGATTCCTTCATACATTTTTGTACCCAAGTTCTCGCTTACTTTATCCAAACTTCAAGCTAATTTTAATGCTCGACTCAAAGATTGCTCAAAAGTGTATGGGTATGTTCTGTTGGGTCTCTTCAGACCCTAACTTCCTCATTGCGTTCTCGAATTACATTTCCATCGCATCACACTAATAATCGGGCTTCTATATCTATGAAGTAGCGCGATCTCAGTGATAGCCACAATATCAGGCACTTGGCACAGTCGCGAACTGGGCAGTCGGTTGTGATGCTTAGTAAGGTGACACGGTGCGCATTACCTATGATGCATACTGAGCATTTTGGAGAGGGTGATCCGGCCATAACGCAGTCTTTAATTATTGGGATGTCAGCTTGCGATCATACATCAAAGTCTCTAATAAAACATAAGGTCGACCGACAGCTAAATCAACACGGTGTTTCGTTAAACACGAGATAAATCCGCTACGTTTATTTAGACATAACATTTGGTTGCGAGCGTGCAATACCCATGTCGCCTCCTAAACTATTTGCCCTTCGTTCGTTTACGCTCAGCACTCGCCTTGTTCTTGTCATCTTTATGTTTGAAATCTGTCAATTTCATGGCTATCTCGACGGAACTCTCGAGTTTTTTATTACGAAAGTCTAATATTTTTGCTACTGCATTTGTGACACGGGATATCAGGCCCTTAATTGTGTTTTTTCCGCTTCTTTTTCTCGACGGCGACGTTTACGCTCAGCACTCGCCATGGTCTTGTCATTTTTATATTTTAAATCTGTCGCTTTCCTGAGGTCCTCGGCTATCTCGACGGAACTTTCGAGTTTTTTATTACGTAAGTTAAAAATTCTTGCTACGGCATTTGTGACACGGGAAGTCAGGCCCTTAATTGTGCCTCTTTCGCTTCTCTCTTCCTCGACGACGACGTGCTGAGCTTCGCGCAGCTGTTTGGGACGAGCTTCGTGGCGCTTCTGGTCGAAGGCAACTGCCGTTCTCTGCATGGAAGCGGAGACAAATGCGAGTAGAGCAGCAACTACGTACGAAATCCGCATCGGTCGTCTAGTACGTGGATACGGAGTTGCTTGATGGCGAGTAACTCGGAAAATCATCGTGTTCACCATTTCTTAAATGTCCATCCGTTTGTTGAACGGCGATCTGGCTTTATGCATCCTGTGCGACTGGCGAGCAAGCTTTAGGTTTCATGAACAGTACATAGAGGCAGTAGGCGGCGCAGTTGCAGCGACTCAGTATGACATCGGTAAGAATCATCTGCAAGAATCAGTTTTGTGAAGCAAAAAATGATTACCGAAACAAATTCTGATATAAGTACCTCAATAATCTGAAAATTATATGAGAAGCAATCTTCGATTAGTCGTTGAATTGCTGTGGTGACTGTAGGATAGTATACACTATTATTCGTAAAATCCTCTATCATGAATACATAGAAAGGACGTCATGATGTCTGCGATCGCACAATAAAAATAAACTTCGGCACACATTCACTCGAAAATGCGGCTGGCGTGGGACAGCGTACGGAGGCGGCAAGAGTTGGACACGATTGGGTCGCGGATATTTGTCCACAAATGACAAAAGCGAGGACAGCACACGCACTGACGTGCCGATCGAGCCTTGGTCGGTTGCCCTAACTACGATTTTCGGAAAAGATTGCTAAAGTAGACCTAATCACGAAAGTGGTGGAACGGGGTGACTTGAATTCAGTGTGTGTCACACTAGCTGCATACCATATGACAAAAGTCAGATTATGTTTCGTACATTATCAAGAAGAAATCGGCAAGGTGTATAATCAATGTCCCTAGCCTTGATGCCCTTTTCTTTTCAAAGCTAGACTGTTTCCTCTAGCAGGTGGAGGCGATCATTTGTTCGAACAGGTTTAACTCCAGGCAAATGTGCATTTCTATATACGTAGCGCACGGTGGGCTAAAACTCTTTCGCAACTGAAACGCCGGCTAATAGTATAGCTCACAAAACTTCGTCTCTACGATAATGTTAAAGACTACTCTCAGTTCTGCTCTCTGCTTATCTTGCTATGTCTACGGAGCGAATGGGTATGCTCAGATCTTTCCTTCAACGAGTGAAAAGAGAGAAGTTGTAGAAAAATTGCCACCTCGGCTGTAGTGTTGGCTTCACAAGCCTCTTCAAGCTTATTTTATGGATATCGCATTCAGATCCAGCAAAGTGTGCACTTGCAGAATGGGTGTTAAGCTAATCTTGCCTTCGATCGTACTGGTATTTTCCTTTATAAGAATACAGCCGAGCTCTATCATCGATTACCGGCCTTCCTACTAAAGCCATTTCATTATATTCTTTGCGTTGCTCGATTTGTAACATGCATCACCGTCTTTTCCTTGACATACCGACGGCTATGACTAGATGCTCCGTGTCGAATCCAAGCCGAACGACGCATCAAAATACATAGACGTTCAGCAATGAGCGCTCCTTATCAGAACCCCACGCAAAAAAATACTCCAGATATTTCAAGCCATGTTACGCTCAACATACAGTAAGCGCATCCCACGGTAGGCGTTATTCAGTGGGTTACCTGCTACTTCACGTGCATCCAAAGAAATTGCCCTTGATGCCGTAGCTCAAAGCCAACTGGCTGCCTTAGCTCAAAGTCAACTATCTCATCTAATCTATGCGACGCCTTACGTGCACTCTCCCGTGGTTTACGGACAGGTGCACGACCAGAAGAAAGGTCTGTTTTGGTTCAACGCTATGCATACAGCATTCATTGTATGCCCGCGATGGCATCGATTGGTGGCCTATGTCCTCCATGCTTTTGACTCCTGTCCTCGGCACTATCGGTGTCCACATCTAACATTCACATTTCCAATACGTCGACGGATCTGATCAAGAGTCCGCGCTAATAGCGCCTCCGCATTCTAGGAGACGTAAGTTTACTAATTCACCAAACCTTTGCTGATAGCAATGAGGGTTGCACTCAAAGTCTTTGGCTCCTGATATAATAAGGGCTCATATCACATTCGAGTCCAAGCAGCATCCAATGGTAGTGAAGCTGAAAACTTGTGCGCCTCGATATATTAGAATCCTATCCGTCTTCCTGTCGCTAAGTGAGCAATGCCAATCTACTGCTGGTGTGCTGTTGAAGTCCTCAACATATGGCTTCTCTCCTTCGCTAGTCGAGAGTAAAAAAGGGCTTAGTGTCTAGAGGACATAGAGTAGTTGACAGAATACCTAACGACTACCTCCTTATCTACTAGCAAGCGCGACTTACGAGCACAGTTTGCTTTTTAGAGCTCGTTGAGGCTAAGTCTCGTCGTCCTTTAATCTCTCGTCAAGTTACTGAAACTCTAGTTCGTGCACCCGGACCGCTCAAGCAAACTTGATTTCGCTCTCTATCCAGACGACTAGTTAGCTGAAAGTCTTGGCTTCTTGGGCTTGGACAAAATACACCCAGCACAAATACTACAGGCAAAGCATCCATAAATGCAAATACACTGTCCAGGTCTATCGCCTACTTATCAGCATAGCTGATATCAACGCAGATAGGTATCCCGACTATGTGGCCCGCCCTGCCCGAAACTTTAACCCGGTATTCATTGCTACTTTCACGTCATCCTTAAAAGAGGTCGGATGCATGCGGAATATTTCTATATGGACCACGTTAGTGTGCGCGATCGTCAGTAAGAATGGTAGCGATCACCTC
Organism: Plasmopara viticola; assembly: GCA_001695595.3. Classification (NCBI taxonomy): domain Eukaryota; phylum Oomycota; class Peronosporomycetes; order Peronosporales; family Peronosporaceae; genus Plasmopara; species Plasmopara viticola. Next base: position 246,935 of record MBPM02000062.1, read on the forward strand.
TTTCGAAAGAGGGAGGCTCAGAAACTCTACCAGATCTTTCTTGGTGCAAGGATTTTTGACCATACATGGTACGCATAACTGGGAGGTGAAGAATATACGCTGGCTGACGCCTCAGCTCAACCCAGGCATAACGCGTGAAAGTCTATTCACGTGCTAGCCCACCGAGCTTTGAGATGGTTAGTGTTACTAGCTCTTGTCCCTCCGCGAATGTCATTCTCTCCGAAATTACTCTATGCTCCATCTTAGTGCGTACATTTTGTAATAGTCGGTGGACAATCCTAATGCGAAGCCACAACTCACAGCGTCCGCTGCTAGTGTTGTGGCAAGGACCATCTACGGTGTTGCGGGGCCAGGCCTTCAATTGGCAGAATTATTCACGCTCGCTATGCATGAGGATACTTTCCGGGCTATGGTGTATCTAGGATGCTTCTGTGTCAGTTCTGTCCTGGCAATAGGATTTTCTGCTTCATGAAGAATTGACGCACCGCGGAGGAAGAACACAATCAATCACCTAGTGTAGCGTAATACGTTGATCTTCTTATAGGTGAGGTGCTCTTATAATTGTAGTACTGTTGGTAATACTTTAAAAAAGTACTGCAATATATTACATTCGCCGATAGTATCTAATTTTTATGGTTTGCATGACCGAAATCATTTTTTGTGCTTCTTCTTTTTCTTCTTGTTCTTGGTCTTAGCCTCTAGTGGATAACTAAAATTTGGTCGAGCGGAGGGTGGAAACAATGCAAGGATATTAGCAACCAAATTTGACCTATACAACATTCCGTTAGCTCATGCACTCGAACAAATTCAACCTCACTTACTTAATCGCTTTCTTTCGAGCTTCGTCGTTTTTTGCCAAAACCAAGCGAAGGAGGTACAGTGCCTTTTCAAGATGCACACATTCTGCACGAGTGATCGTGGTAGACTGAACTAAGTCACATACGTGGTGAAAACTCCACATGCATTGAATGACTTCGCCTGCCCGAGTCTCAACGCCCTTCGACTCGCAATATGCAGCAAAGTACTGAATACTTGCATCGACAAGAGCCATGAAGTATTTCTCTCTCTTTTTCTTGGTACTCAAGATACTAGACCGCACATTACTTGAAATATGGATGATTGATTTGTCCAGAGTTCGAAGGTCTTTACCGTTATGGCATTTATGCACTTCCGTAGCCCGTGGGTCCACCTTTGGTGGCAACGATGAAAGATCGAGACTTGAAACAAAGGACAAGGCCGACATCTCCTGCTGCCACTCTTTACATATCTTCCGTCGGCCAATTTGTGTTGCACTATCTTTAAATACACTCATCCGTTTATCCATCTCGTTCAACAATTGCGCTACAACTGGATCATCTCGCGGTTGCCAATTGTCAAACTTGGCCGCCGAAAAAACGTTTTTGATGAAACTTGACAGATCTTTGTGCATTGCGACAGTATAACTTGACGTGGAAGTCGCCCGAATGTCACACAACGCTTTAGTCAACTGCTTCCGAACACTTTCTGTGTCGTCTAGCAATGTCTTTTTCCGTACCGAACCCGACAAATCTACTGCCGCCTTGCGCTTCTCTTTTTTCTTTGGTGGCGTCACCTCTACAACCTCGGAGTCGTCGGAAAAAAGTTCGTACTCACTCGTCGTTGTGGACGCAGAGTCTGTCGGTGCTGCCTTTGCCTGTGTGTGAGCACCTACCGTCGGACCCATTGCCACTTGTGGTGCACTAGTTGAGGATGTTGCGCTCATTGTGTGATGCAAAAGCCGTAGGAGTGGACCAATTTGGTTACAAGACTCGCCTAATTGCCGGAAGGACGCTTGCACTCGGTCTGATTCGTTCAAAACCAGCGACTTGTGCACGTTCCGAGACGCCTGCACCACTTTAAGCGTCCGTTCCAACGCTATCACCACATGTTTCACCTGTTTATCCGCCTGAAGCAGCTCATCGAGCACTGCAGCGACACAATGTTGCCGCAGCTCTGCATCCCCGACACGGGACAGAATTGCGTCCATCGATATAGTGGACGTAAAATTTTGTCGACCGAGATAAAAAAGGGTCTTGCGAGCAAAATTGGGTCTTTGTGAAGCACAAATTCCAGCCAGCAAATTAAAAAGCTCCTTTACGATATCTTCTGAATGTCGCTTATGTCAAAACCGCTGGGCATGTCGCTCCGACTCGCGACCCTAACGCCACTTCCGTATCCATGCTACATGACGTTGTGGGATACGAAGAAGGTCATTTAGAAGTACTAAACGCCATGGCTTGCGGCTACCCTCGTTTCTTTCGCCATCCATTGGTGCTGGCGCTACAGACTGTTACTCTAATACACTTGGTTCCTCACGACGACAAAAGCCAATGGGAAGTTTTGGTCGTTCCTACTTTTGATGTAGCAAAGCGGCTACAATTCTTCTTAGCGACAAGCAATTCCGATGTGATCCAAAAGCACGAGATTACTATCCATAGTGTCAAAAACGCGGTGAACGTCGTGCAATTTCCATACCAAATTAGCTCGACCGCCCAAGCAATATTGGCAACACTCGGGAGAGATTGTGTCTTCCCGTCATGCTTTGAATTTACTGCAAGTGCTTCAAAGTGACGGGGAAGTCAAAGGTCCTGCCATCAACCGGACCGAAAGCCACTTGGCGCTCAGACAGCGCATTGCTCAGCTCTATCTTTCCTCTGCCGATAGCGACAAAGTGTCTCTCTACCCTTCTGGAATAGGTGCTATCTTTGCAATTCTAAGATTATTACAAGCACTTCGTGGCAAGAACTTGAAGAGTGTTTTAATCGGGTTTCCATATGTTGACACACTAAAGATGTTGGCCCGAAAAGAATGGTGTCCTCAAGGGGTTCACTTTTTTCCTAGGTGCGGAAAAGAAGAAGTGGCACAAATAACTATTGTAGCCAACGAAACAATTCTTGGCATCTGGACGGAATTTTCAAGCTTTTCGTTGCTTTCGATGGCAGACCTGAAGCGATTGGCCAAATGTGCGCATGAGAACGATGTCGTATTGATAGTCGACGATACCATTGAATTGTACAATGTCGACACAATGAAACATGGTTGTGCAGACGTGGTTGTGACCAGTTAATCCAAGCCAAGACTTTCAGTGGATTGAGCAATGTGATGGAAGGAAGCGTAGTGTTGAGCCCTACGAATCTTATGATCAAAGAACTTGAAACGGATTTGATCCAGAGAAAGATTCGTTTCTTGTCGAAGATGACGTGAAGGTTTTGTTAGAGCAGTCGCAAGACCTTGATACTTGTTTATTGAAAACAAAAGGGTAAGAAGAGACGTGGTGATGTATATGCAGGCGCTATTATAACATACTCTATTAATTCATCTGCAAGGTACGACTATTCATTACCATTTGTGAACGTCTTAGCACGAACATCACGACCAGTGGCTGCTGACAACGCCTTATAATTGACTTGATGCGTTGACGCAAACTCATGTACCGGTCAATGTACAACAACATTGCAAATGAGCTTTTGTGCTTATCCCTTTAAGCTTAAAGGTAACGCGGTAGCCGAGGTTTTGTACATTTCACAAAAACCCACATATTCTTCAGCTCACGTTTTCGCGTCACAATATATAACTTTAGTAGACGAGAGTAAAAGCATTTACAGGAAAGCTTCACCCACAACTGCAGTGAATAAAGAAATTTCGTCTTTTTAAAGATTTGTCGTCTTTTATAGATTCGTCGTCTTTAATCACTGTATTAAAACAAAACAAAAATACTGTAGACACGTGACAGATTTTTTGATCATGAAGTGTTTGAAGCTAAGTCAAAGACGGCTTTGGGCAAGAAAATTTTCCGAGCTACTCGTTCTTACCCTTAAACTGTGTGTAACATGCAAAAGGGAAGGTCGTTGTAAGAAGATAGAGGTAACTTTTGGGGAAATTTTTTTTAGTGAGCCTTGTACGGTGATCAGCCACGATAAAAGCAAGAAATAAATCCACGTCCACCCTACTGGTGCCTTTCCCCCGCCAAACAATAGCCCATCCATTCGCTTCAATAGATACTTACGCCAATCATGAACCTTTAACGCAGCTTTATTTGATTTGGTGTACACGCTCGGTGTCTTCACACTTCACTAGCAACTGCGTCCGCTGATATCGTTCGCCAAGAGGATTTTCAAAATCAAGCCCGAATGCAGCGCTATCGTATTTGTAAGATGTTTTATCAAGCTAGGTCTAAAAATGTTTTTTTTTCACCGCCATCGATGACGAATTCAATATTGTCATAGCTGCGACTCCTATTGTCAAAAGCGTCTTTCACGAACGCGTCACGGCTAATCCACGAATCACCGCTCTTGAGGATCTTGAAACAATACTCTTTAAGTACTCAATATACTTGCTCCTCAATCGCTAAGGTAGTGTGCTTCTACTTCGACGCCGTCGGATATGCATTGCGACCGAAAACACTCGAACTCGTTCAGTAGTCCTAATTTGATGCGGCGACATGTCACTGTTGATGGGATGTGTAGAAAACGCTTGCACAGCGCCGCACCGCTTCAACTCCCTATGATCCAGATATAGAAGCACGTTCCAACATGCAGCACGCACATGCGACCAGCATTGCTCGGCATCTCTTTTTAGCCGAAGAGGGTACGTAGGTCTACATGATGGTGCGACTCTTGCAGAAACTCACCATCTTACCCGACGTATACACGCTACCATCGTTACTTAAGTACAGCAGCAAAGCTGAAGTGACGATAACAACGAGTCTTCTAAGTTAAAGACAGTAATGAAATTGCTTGTGAGGAAGATAAAAATCTTCAAAACGATTAGCTGATTAATGTATACACTTACAACTTACCCGTCCAAACCTGCGACGGTGTAGAGGATTCCAGAGACTTATTGTACGTGAAACGATCTACAGAAACCGAAATGATTCCGGACAGTATGTACTTTTGCGCATACACTTCAGCAGACTCATTCATCTTGCTTAAATTTCATGTTGTAGACGTCCTTGAGGTGAGCGAAGTTTATCTTGTCGAACTGTTTCATTTGTTGATCTGAACAGCTCGTAGTTGTTTCTTGTGAAGACCACATCTCAGCGTAGAAGGCCACATACCATGTTTAAGCTATCTCAGTAACTGTAAATGCAGTGATCGGACAGGCATTTTTTTGGATACCGGCTTCAGAAGAAAGTTGTCATCAATATGATGTAATTTAGCAGAGGCTATAGACCGCAAAGTAAACACTTCGGATAGCAGACGCACTTCAAATGTACTTTAAGCAAGTCCTTGTGGCAGAACTGTCGTCACCGGAATGTTTGCCAGTAACGACCATTACGCCATATAGTTAAACTGTTCCCAAAATGCATATGGATTGGTACATCTAGGCGGTCAAATAATTTCAGACCAGATCCAAGGTTTAGATGTCCCATATTCGTTAAAAGTCAATAGACTTTATTGGCGCTGAAAATATCCTAAGATGTGTAAAAGGCCAGATGGACTTTTAAAGAATGATCGCCTTTTGGATGGTAGTAGTATATGGTTGGGAGCCACTAGTCAGGCTGTAGTTTTCACGAGCGCAATTCAATATCACTTTTTACTTTGTTTTGAGCAACTCACACTCCTCATCCATCACCGACTTCGCCCCGCTCGCCGCTCAAGCCTCCTCCGACAATCCGCGACCTTCAAAGAAGCTTCCTCCACGAAAGGCTGAGAAAAAGTCTGATTGACTTTTTTTCGCAGCCGACGCGAAGAGGCCAATTGCTAACTTTAATCACACTTGGCCTTCTTCGCTAGGTCCTATTTAATAAAACTGCCCGCCATTAGCCAATCCCTGTTACTCGACAATAGCACCAGCGACCAGGTCTTGTTTTAGCGCCGCACGTCTCCTCTCACTTAATCGCATTATTGGCGTTCATACTTGGTCGGCATCGTTCTATTAAGTCCACAATAAAGACCATTTCACAGTCTAAAATAACGGCTGACATCTATTCTATCCCTTGGTACTGCCGAGCTTGCATTCTAAGCTTTCACGCCTTATAGCAGCAATTGTGTCCGCTATATAATTCGTGTACCATCCAAAGCCGCGTTCAGTGACTTTGTGTTCGCAATCAGTCTCGTTATGCTACAACTATTCATGTTTGACCCTTCATCGTCAATTTTGTCGTAGCTACGTATTCTACCACTAACAATGTCTTTTATAAGCGAGTCACGACTCATCTCATGCCATCTACGTTTTGTGCAGCCCAGTGATGAACTTTGTCTACTTGTTCTCAGTAGCGCCTTCGGTAATCCATCTGCAGCCATCTCATTCGTCGTTATATAGCAAAACTCGATCGCACCAAGATCCACCACCTTTTGTATAATATAATATTCGATGTCGATATGCTTGTGGAGCGGTCCGCGAGAATTTTTAAATTGATGCATCTTGTGTACTACTTTTGCAGCATCTCCGCCATAGCCCACATCAATAAAATACGATGCAGCCAGACCACTACTGAGACGTGAAAGGTCCTCGAGCAACTCGAATCCAAATCATCTGCCCAGCTCACTTCCGTAGACCTCTTCAGTCTTCCCTTGCTGTCGCAACAGAACGATTCCAAGGTCTGGAGTCACTTACAATACTTGGGGTCTGCTTCGCCGCTTAGTGAAACTTGCTGCAGCACTAGCCAAACTTAGCTACTTCTTCTATCATAAAAAAAGTCTGGACGGACGCGCGCGTGCAACGGCATTCATCAGGAGTTCAACCAGCTCGCGATACACTCACACCCAAATTCTCGCCCTTAGTTTTCTTTGTGACCTTCGAGTTGCTGCCCGTCGGCGTGTACACGTCATTGTAGTTGTGCGCTGAACTGTTCCGCGAGTCATTCTAACAACGCACGCTGATTACTCGAGAATCCCGCATATATTGGATTTTTGACAAAGTGGTTTTCCGCTCGCCGATCTCCTTTATTCTATATTCAGTCTAAGTAACTTGCTAATTCCCGTTGCTCTGAAGCTGAAGAGCATCAAGTTATCCATGTAATGATGCTGTACAAGCTGCTAGACAAGCGAATGAGACGCACGTATCTGCTGCTTATCGCTCAAAGCCTAAGACTGTATTGTCAGCTTGTTTTTTCACAGCCGCGCCTTAATAGTCCCGTAGAGTGCCTTATCGAGCAGACATTTATCTGTAGATTAGCCTGGTCTTTCACTATGTCCGGCTGGTCCATGAAACCAGCTTCGTCGGCTTTGCCATACAGAAATGCTGTGACCGCGTCCACACTCTTCAGCTTTATATCTTCAGCAGCCGTAAATTCCAGCAACTTTTTATTGACTCGTTGCGCGCCTCTCGGGCAAACGTGTAGTCGCTTTTCAAGCCCTGAGCGAATCGCTCCACCATCAGCATACTGGGCCTTACGCATAATTCGATTGCTTTGAATACGCTAAGTCCTAAGACCTGCGTGCAGCTGACTTCTTTGTTATTCGGAGGTGTGTTGACGAGTGCCCACCTCAAGTAGGTCTTCATCACGCTAAGCCATGCTTCTTGTTGTCATTGCTCTTCGCCAATCCATAATGAAGTTGTGCGCTCGCAGGATTTGTTTTCTGTGTTGAACCAGAAAGGTCACCCATAGCGGTATTCGTAGTCGTCCGGATTGAATTATCTGCAATAAATACTCAAGAACCCTTGATTGTAGTGCCCCATGCAGTGCTTCTTGAAAGCCTTACGCAACACTTACTATTCCTCACCGTCCTTTGCTAATGTGTGCGACGCTCGTGCTGGCACTGAAGTAACTGGACTTTCGTATCCTCCAGCTGGAGGCTGGCGTGGTCGGGCCGGTGGCGAGCTTTCATTTTGGTGAAATACAATATAACTTCAGGCTCTTAATATCGCCACTCACCTCTCTCGAGCCTTGTTTCTGGCAAGTTGTCTGAAAACGCCACGTTTATCGAGATGACGATCCGCCGTACGCGCACGTCGTTTAATACGCTTTATGTTGCTTCGCGTACACAAGTGGTTGCACATTATTCCTTATTTATCCATTACCTTGCGCTTTTTGATCGCAATGTGAGCGTATTACACGGTTTCAACTATCCGTTTGTGCTACAAATGCGACTTACGCCTAAAAGTCCTTTTATATGTGCTTGAGTGCTAAATAAACGAATTTGGTAATACATTGCGAATGTATGCCGCTGTCACCATAGCATCGTACAGGTACACCTTGTCAAGGCCACCTCCCTTCAGCATGCAATGCGTCATCTCGACCAGCGATCGGTTCAACTTCTCTACTATGCTGTTCTACTCGGTGTCGAATGGCACCAAGAGCTGTTGCTATACAAAGCTGCTCTTGCAGAAGGCTTCCATTGTCTCCTTCTTGAAGTCTCTGCCATCACACGATGAAGCACCTTTACTGGTCTTAAACTTAGCGTATAATTTTGCGGGCGTTTACGGGACGTCATATGTTGTGTAGCAGCTACATTTATTGCTAAAGCTCACGACGTGACGAGAAAGCAATCTTCCCTACAAAATTCGGCATACAGCGTTGTCATTACGCGCACTCTCTTGCTTTCGAGTCAATTTTGCCCGTATTCAATAAATTGCGCACCTGCATGGCAGTCGCGCACATCTCAGACATCGTCGCGGGCTTATATTTTTGCTTCGGTGATTCTTTAAACTTGATAATCGCGTCCACTGCCTTAAATTACGCGTATCCCTGTCGAAGAGAGAGACTTAAGTGTATGCTGCGGTAAGCTCTCACGGCTACTAAAACATCGAAATAGTAAACGAGTAGCACTTTATATCTGTGAAGACGTAGGCGCGCAAAATTCATAAATCTGCAACGTGAAACTTTTTGACATGAGCTCTGCAAGATGCAAAAAAAGGGATGATTCGAACGAGCTAGTTATCCTTTGACAAAACCTGTTGATCACAAGTGCTTTATTCTTTTCGCCTTCCACAAGATTTGTCACGATAAAAGCTTTTCGATCTAATAAACTTCTCTAAATCGAGAAGCCAACTTGGACATAGCAAATTTCTTGCATCGAACTTCTTGAGTGGCAAGTTCATCAATAGAAGTCATATAGCTTCGTAAGGAATCCGAAAAATTATTTTACCATAAAAATATTATTACCTGGATATCTGAAGCTAAGACACTCAGGGAGCTTCCAAATTTTTTTTTATTATCGTAACCCTCTAGCGTTAGCGGTATGAGTGCCGCCGACACCGCGACCGCTTTGGAGGGCGCGTCTCTTGTGAATTTCATGGCCACGGGTTTGTTGCTGGGCCTAGTCCACGTTTTGACTGGACCCGATCATCTAAGCGCGCTTATCGTATTGAGCGCCGGGTCATCGTGGCGATCATGCCAACTAGGCGTGCGGTGGGGCTGTGACCATTCGACAGGACTCATCGTCGTCACTGTGTGCTTTTTAGCGCTGAATCAGCACCTAGACGTTAAAACTTTTGGAAATACTGCAACTTCATGGTGGATTTCCTCATGATGGCACTCGGGCTTTAAAGCCTGCGCTATTACTTGCTACTTCATCGCAAGCTGCAACTGAAGCACCACGAGGCGAGAGAGACAACACCCCTCCATCTCGAAGCAGAATTGCAACAATCGAAAGAGGACCACTTGGACAGCGACACGGAGGTACAAAAAGTGTTGCTTGCCCATACATTGGACCATCAAGGTCCTCCATTGTCCCCGCAATCAAAGAGGATATTGCGCTGGTTTTGCCTCATCAAAGCTGATATTAAAATTGCACGCACACAACAGCTCACGGCTTTTGTGTACGGTACCTAGCAGGCAAATAAGTTTACGGAAACGGTACCGGTAATGCGCAGTTATTGTCATAATTATCAGATCTGAGTTATCGCAATGTCTACAGATTTATACAAATTATATTGCATCGTGATGACTATGGGTCTACTCGGTCTTTGCCTTTACTTTTCTTACGTACGGGTAGCTCGAGTAGATACTCATGCTCATTGCAACGAGTCCAGCGGCAATAAATACTTCATTTGGCAGCACAGTGCCGTACACGTAGCTCTCGATCCAGGCCGTAAAGGCAATACCGCAGATCAGTGCAAAGGACTTGAGCACACCGCCAACGTATTTCGTGACTGTACCCACAAGCAATCCACCAAGGGCATTGCTTACCACTGGGATTAGTGTATAGTAGTTGCAGCCTTCAAAAATCTTGTCAATATTGGCCAAAACATTGACAGCGGGCGACTCTGACGCTGGCAATTTTACGATTGTCGACCAAATGGCTGGTAGAATGAGAAAGAGACTGCCATAGATCGACAGCTCGATAGTCACAAGAGCAGCATCACGCTTCTGTTGCTGCATGGAGCGCTGTGTGAGCGCTGATCCAAGACCTGAAAGCAACGAAGCGAGTAGCACAGGTACAAGACCGAACTCGAACGAGATGGCAGCATCGTTAGCGTCTCCATCCTTGGCAAGCGACAGCGACACGGCAGCACTCAATAACAATAACATAGCAAAACACTGAGGCAGAGAGAAACGTGTGCCCATGAGCAAGTGGAGAAAGAGGGCAGTCGAGAGGAGTTTGGTCTGGTTAATGAGGTTAAAGACAATGGATGGCAGATGCTGATACGCAGTTTGAATAAGCACGTTCTGCACAGCGTAAGTGCACGCGGGTAAACCTGATGCGATGAGACTGTCGTAAAAGTCCCACGTTTTAATAACTCGACTTAAGGCACCCGAAGACAACAGCATCAAAAGCGACATCAACAGCTTGAACACTTCACAAGCAATCACCAAGATGGAACGATATTTCACCTCACTAGCAAATTCCTTGTAAAGAATGGGTTGCAGACCAAATTGCATGGCTAAAAGCGCCATGGACACGTAGCCGATTATGGCGCTGGGTGACGTCGCCGGCGCCTTCATCTGTAATTGTGAAGGGATGTCTGAAGTGCATTGGTTTAAAAGCACCTATAATTGGATCCCGAATTACTTTTTCATTGGTGATAATGAGGGCAATCTTGCTGTCAGATGGAGTATATAGTCCGTAACGTAAGCTTAGAATGATCTACTGCACCATTGCCCCCTCTACGCCGCCGTCCCTACCGCTGTCTACCACTCTAGACTCAATTTATTACGCCGCTATTTATCAACGAAAATGCTCTAATCAGATCGAATTTTTTTAAAACATCACGGCTAAAACTTGCTTGTCTGCCTCACCAACGTGAAGTGGTGCAAAAGTGGTGGTGACGCTACAATCGAGATGCATATTGTCGCTCAACTCAGTGCTCAATCTACACAACAAAGGTCTCTGCTAGAGTGTAGGCATCAAAATTGAAGCTGTCGCTGGTGGCGCATACAGACGTATCGAGCCGTGGGCCACCCGAAGTTTCCATGTTATCGTCGACAAATTTACTCAGCGTTTTGTCGCTTGTCATCGACAGCGTCAACTCCAATCGTTCCTCACACGCCATTTCCATTTTCTCCGTCTTCCAGTCGTCAACGACTTTGTCGCACTCGTTCCTCAACACATACAAGCACTGCTGTGCAAGAAAGCGGGTGCATAGGCTCGAGTCTTGTGCATTGCGGTGTAATTGCATCAGCGTTGCTTGTTTCCATGACTCAGTCGGCTCAGTGGTAAAAAAATTCGTCGCTTGAACTGTAGAATTTGTCAAAATAATTTGTTGGGTGAGTTTAGCAAAGAGCTCACTCGGCAACTTAAACAGCTGCATCATCGCGTCTAAATTAAAAAATTCCTCTCTTTCCAGAAGGGCATGCATGCACAGTTCAATGATTGATTCATTTGCCGTGAAAGAAGGCCCTTTTTGCGTCTGAGCCAGCAATTCGATAATTACCTGCAATACGTCACTTAATCCGTCGGGGTCCCGACTAATTTGGTCAAGAAATCGTCGCACACTATGTCGAATCTCGTCGCGCATGTCTAAAAACTCGATCGCGCAGTTCATCATCGCAAAATTCGATACCGAAAAAAAGATCTCGCCAATGTAGCAGTAAATTGCCAGATCCTCAAACATCTCTGCGCCGCCCGGAAAGTATGGCAACTCGAGAACCGGCCCTGGTCTACTAAAATTGCTCTCGTCGTTTCCTTCCAATACCTGGCGTGCCATTTGATTTAATTTGCGACTCTCCAGTAATACCGGATGTTTGTGCAAATTAAAGTGCGTGCCACAGACGATAACTACGAGGTTGCAGTGCTGGCGTCTGGATGCCCATTCGTCGTATTCGCATAGTGACAAATTACCGCCAAGTTTGGCATCGTGGAGAAACGCGCATAGTTCCGCTTCCAGAATGTCGTCGCTGGGTGTGGGTAAAGGAGTTAGAGCGCTCTGTTGTCGGTAGGCAGGCTGCAGCGGGACTGGAAAGGATCCGGCGTGGGGCCGGGTCGTGAAAAGTGGTATTGGTCCCCGCGGACGCTTAGCTACGCGACCCGCGAATGACACGAGGTTGCGACAGTGGCAGCACGTTGCACGTTTGGTTTGTATACAGCGTTCGTCCCGCGTGCAGGCCTGGTGCTCGCAGCCGCGGCCTGAGCCTTCTCGACGGCCTCCACAGTGACCAGCGGCGTGGTGTCCGCAACGACCGTCGCATGTGCAGTGCATGCAAGTGCCATGTGGACTGTTGCATGATGGCAACGAGCACGATTTGCGCAGCTTGCATGTGGGGATGGGACGACAGGCCTCCTTACGCTTCATAGTGCGGGTGAAGATTGAAGACTGAGCTGCTCTTTACGTGCCCGCCTTTTTTACTAGTAGTGCGATAATTGTCTCGCATTGATTAAGTTTTAGTATTGTATTGTATTGTATTACGTTATCGCGTTGCCAAGTTATGCACGTGCTAGGCTCTATGGCTAGTCCACGGCATAGAGTGGTGTCCGCATACGTCGGGTCTCGTTCGGCGGGCAGTGCAGCCAGCACCGAGGCCGTGAGGGTCTTCCATTATTTTGTGTAGTTCTGACTTGGTAAGAGCCCAGGTGGCGCCCTGGTGCTGGAGACCGTCGCGTCGAGGGTGAGACTCGTTAGAGACCTGCAGATACCCGAGAGCACCTGCCCGAAGCGCGCGAGCATTTAGCCCCCGCGCTTGGAAGGAGGGCGTCACCCCAACCTATTCCGAAAATAAGTTTTAGTGTATAGAAAATTAACACGTTCCACCCTTTGAACAGGATCGAAAAGGCTGTGTGCGGTGGGTCATGTCTTTTTTTCAATATTAGCAAATGACGTCACTCTCGATGCCGGCACCACACGCGCAGCACTGATTTGACGATCCTGGCACGATTATTAAATAACTGCTTGGTAATTCTCGCCATAGAGAAATACAATAAAATTGGTGGACGCGCGAGGACTATGGTCGCCAATAAAGTGTCTAGCATTGTGTTGCGTACGCAGTCCCAAACAATCTCGCAACTTATTCAGTAGTACTAGAAAATCATTATTTGTTAAGTGGCTACGAGCATTTTATCACAGAATGCTTGATATGATTATAATTATCATTTTCACATGTTCTTGCTCATGCTTAGCCCGAAATAATTAAACCTCGAGGCTCCTCATTTGTTGTGAATGAACACGACCGACTCCTTGCAGTATCAAAATGTAATGGGGTAGAACGGGCAAGTGGTACTTCCATAGAGTGTGACAAAGCCGAATGGTGTTTCGAGGATGCCATTAGAATCATCTGTGTTTGCGTACTGAGTTATTTCGAAGGATAACCGTAAAGGATGGTATTGCCGGCTGATATTTGTTAAATGTAAGGAATTATAGGTAAGACCGGAATAGGTTAAACATTAATACAAAGGATCATATCTTATACTGCAGTCTGTTACATCAATTTCGAATAGTCAACATCCTTTTTTCGTAAACTTCACTACATAACAATGTGCCGTGTCACCCTGTCACACCTAATAGCACTTTAAGTCAAAACGCTTACGCGGGTGAAGTGACTACCGGAACCCTTAGAAAACTCTTCAGGATGAAATAACACATTTTTGCCTCGGTCGGAGGAGCAATTCGCACGGAATACTAGCTAATTTCGAGGCTGCCGATGCATTGACATCTCTCCGTCCTGAAGAAATGCATGCAGAAAATGCGTGAGCTTCATGTATACGGTCATAAGCTAAACAATTTGACAATCTCCATTTATGAAGCGCAACTTCTTGAACAAGTTAAGGTGACTAATCTTATGAACGATTTAAGGGCATATTTGCCAAAAAGAAAGGTATCGGACCTATGCTTTATGCTTAAAACAGTATCGAGTCATCTGCCTGACTCCAAAAGTCAAAGTGAGAATTAACGTCTGAGTCCGAACTGCACTTTGTTCTAGGCTGCTCAACGGGCAACATTCTGCAGCGATTAGTTATCTTGCATATAATTTTTGACAAATTTGTAATAAAGTATTTTGCTACTAAGTAGTGCTTTTTTGTTGATGTGAAAGTTCTACATAACGTGTGTCAAGAAGTATGGTAATACCACCAACTTAATCACCTAGCCGTCAAGACATACAAAGCCAAATCGTTTGTTCGAAACTTTTTAATTACCAGACATGATCGTTATGACTTGTGTTACTTCTCACAAGCCTTCACAGCAAAGTGAATGAGCCTCACAGCTCATTCCAAAACAAAGATTTGAGGTCACTTGCTTATTAATCGCACAGAACGTATTGTCAGGATATGAAACAGAAACGTTTTGAGGACACACGTCCAGCCCTTGTGTCGCGACATTTCGGCGCTGAATGCTACGCCGTTCGTTGACTACCCATAACTCTTAAAGGACGCGCGCCGATCAAATCGAACATGACCCAAGTGTCATGGTGGATTACAATTCACCGGTCTCTACGTCAGAGGGCGTAAAGGTTAAGTGCTTTCCTCGACGAAGTCGTAACCCAGCTTGTAAACCTTCAGCTCGTATCAGAATGGAGCCATCCTCCATTCTCCGTGCTCACCTGAGCGACACACACGCTGGACTGAGCGTCTCGCCTCGCGAATGACCATTCTCACTGCGCACCGCACGCAATCCCTGCCCGTGTTTCGAACGAGTGCTTGTGCTTGTTTAATTAGGCAAAAGGGAACGAGGTGCGCGCAAAGTAGAACTAATCTCGCATGATTTCAAACTCAAGAGCGAAATAAAGAACATGCTCGACGAGCTGGTTGTAATTGTCTTAAAGATGCATCGGATAGTTCCTCTTGCTAGAGCCCCAAGTAGCGGGTTATTCGAAAACGCCGAACTAGATTTAATCCCGAAAATTTTTATTTGTTGATCAAAGCAACATTTGCTGCTTTGGCTGTGAGCACGAATATATAGTTTGTGCCTATCTTTATGGCCGCTGACGAATTGATCCTTCGCCTCACCTGCAAAAGCCACACCCCCAAAGCCAGGATAAAGTTAATCACGTGTAGGAACGGGCTACTAGACCGTATACCCTGATAAAATTTCGACCGATACAAGCTATAATGCCTTATTTCTAAGCGATTGGCGACTTTTGCAAGAGACACCATAAGCGTGTGAGTGCTATTTGTACAAACAAGTGTACGAGGCTATATAAAATCGCTGCGATTTTCACTCGGCAAAGTCGAAGAAAAATTGACTGAAGCTCTCAGAGGAAATAAGTCAGGCTCAGTTGGATTGGCCAACAAGCATTTCTAGACTTCCAAAAGAGAAAATAGACGTTGCTGTGAAAGTTAAGAATTTGATAGCACATAGTAAATTGTTGTCCTTGACACAAACAAGACTGTTGAACATGGGTATGTCGTAATTTGAGAAATAGAAAAGTGAGATCTATATGACCATAAGCGATAGCCATCTTACTCTGCACATATCCCACTGCTTTGAAGCAAACGATTCCTTAACTGACAGCCCGTGCTGGTATGTGCCGGATACAAATGTGGAAGATGTCGAGCTAGGCCTAACAACGTTGTTGCGGTATTTCTTTACAAATAACAAAGATCCGCTAGCCGTACGGGTTGCCAAAGATGCGATCGATAGCATTCTATAGCGAACTACACAAATTCCGCCAGCAGCAGCGAGCAAAATTTGGCAACTGGTTATCATAGGCCCATATGGCACAGTGAATGGCGGATGGACCACCATCTGCAGGTAGCAAAGTTCTGAATGACACAGCATAGTGACGCTACATGAGCTATTAGCCGCCACGGTCACCGCCTGATCAAATAATTGTTTTTGACCATTACAACTTTAGTCCCGACAAAAGTTGCCGATATATTCGTTCACAGACGCTGTGTAGAGATCAGTCGACAATGTAGGCCCATTCAAGCTAATTAAACAACTTTTTGAGGTAAAGAGGACCTTGTGCCAGCATTGACAATTGTGCCGTGTATATGTAGAAGTTTCAAGCTCTTGACTACTTTGTAAGAGTCATGGAGATCGAGCACGTTTCGGCAAAATAAATGTCGTTTTGACTTCGCCTTCAGTACGCTTCCAAGACTATTTGAGAAAGTGATTAGTTTCAGCCGACTGATCGCACATGTACAATGCTAGATTTGAAGATCTCGCAAAGCTATGACGTTTCTATTAAAAGTGCCATTGAGTTGCAGGTATAGAGCCAGCACCAAGATGCTTTAATCGTTAAGGAAGACTTCAGCTGGTATCTGCTTGGCATGCCAGACGAGGGGAGAAAGACTGTCGGCGCCAATCATGACAGTTCCGACCCTATCACTGGATATGCATTGGAAAAACTCGATGAAATTTTCATGAGCGACATCTCAAGCCAGTCAAGGCAGCTTTGGGGTGCCAAACTCACTACCCTATTCATGACAAGGGGTTACTATAATATACGATGTGGTGAAGTCCCAAGTGCGCTTTACCTAAGGCTTTAAGTCGAGTAGATAGCGTTTTAATAGCTATCTCAGTTTTATCGCTGTTATTAGGCAGAATGCTCTTTTCCTGCAAACTAGATCCGATCAGACGAACGACGAAGACCTGAAGTCTGATACAATTGGAGATACATAACGCTATAATTTATGCTTTATGAACTAATCGCAAATATGTGTCTATGCGTGCAAAAGAGCAAACACACAAGATCCTGGAATGGAGTAAGTCCGTGGCCATGTAGAACTTAACAGCATCACCGGAGCGTTGGATGTCCATAAGCCAAGACGAAGGGTTTGGCTCGCCAAATGTAAATGACACCACGCACATTTTCCCGTCTGAGCAGTATTTAGCACCTGTTCAGCCAGTGTAACCGGGCAACAAGTAGAAAGTGTGGGCATGGTACGGTATTTGAATGCTCTAGCTTTCCGCCTAAGATGTTGTACACTTCGGACCTACAATTTACCGATGAACTTTCTAGATCGCTTTTCCAAATCGTGAAACCTCTTGCTGATTTCTACCACCAATCGAGCAAATGGAAATGATCAGTTACGGGCTCAAAGCCACATTGTGTGGCATATGCACCGAGTTCACATTCGTGGGCTGATAAGCTATTAATGTTGTTCGCGCTAAGCGACGCACTTTATACATCTGCGGCCTTTACATCTTTCAATATGAATGAACTAGAGTTTGGCTAGCTCTCAAAAGGCAAAACGCTTCTAAGATACTGTGAATAAATGGCTGACTCTTTGGTTGCTATTCGAAGGTTAGTTGACAATTATCGAGCTCTGCAGGATCCGGCTGAAAGCAATCGGTAAACGATTGCATCTTCCCAAGATAGAAATTTTTCTAGATAACAATTAGGAATTCTTTTTTCTAATCTTTCTCAAAAAAAAAAGACTTGGTACGCAGCCACCACATTTGATTAATTGACCACCGCCCACCGTTTTTTGTAGGACCCCGAAATGAGTTCTGCATTGGGGAATTACATGTCACACACTGGCTATACGATTTGTGAGAGAGATTCATACATTCTACATAGCACATGAGTGAATATCTCTTGCGTACGGAACATCGTTTGAAACACCCGACCTTGGCATCAACCTTGACATTGACATTAAAATTGAAGTTGCCATTGATTTCAACGTCTCCTTCACCGTAATAAAAGCATTATTCAAAGCGCATTGTTTACGAGGGAATGCCATATAATTCACGCGCATTCGATGTTTGATTAAATAGTTTAGAGGGACCTTGCTTGTGCACCGCAACTTGTACATCGAATCGTTGCAACACGCATCTAAACGTCATCGTTGCCGGCACCATCTTGCTCATACTTCATCGCTTGTAGCTCTGCCTCCGTCATACAAGTAGCGCTGCATCCAAATCGGGTTGCGATGGAGCTGCAGAGGCTCGCTGCAAGAATTGTTGCGATGCCGGTGCGGCCGAAAATGATGCAGGTTGCGATGCCAATGCCCTTCCAAATTGCAGTGCTACCGTTGGAATATTACCAGAGCAAAAATTTGACCCTGTTTCCAGCATTTCTCGCAGCGTCGTCTTCCACTTGAAATTTCCTCTAGCACATTTTCAATGTGCTCATACTGGGACATATCTCGCTGCGTGTTGTTGCTGTTTTCGTTGCGGTTTTCGGCGAAAAAGGTCTTCAAGGCCGCGAATTTCGACAGGGTCGAGGATCTGGTCGTCTGAAAGTGTTGCTAGATGTGCAAGAACTACCGATCGGAGCCCTGTTCAAAATCTCCGGTAACCCATTTGACTGCTGCTACAACATTCTGTTCCAACGTCAACAGTGCTAACGATGCTGCTGCTGCTTATGATGGTTGCACTAACCACCAATGTTGGTCAAAATTATCAATATTTAGGACTCGCCAGCTCCGCAGCTCATGCCTGCAAAGATGGCCCATGGATGGCGAAAGGATGCGTCGCCAAGGTCGATCTTCTACTTTATCAGTTATTGGGACATCGGTATTGGCATCAGCTGTTGCATCATCTCCCTCGCCACCTTCAGCACCCTCGTTCTCGTCCTCGTCATCTAAACTATTCTCATTGTAAACACCAATAGCAAGTATCTCAAAACGACCTCGGAATTTTTGGTATGCTGACCTCAATCCAGCTACAGATATCTTCGTCATGACTTTGCCAAATCTTGGGCCAAATTGCAAGTTCGCGGTTTGACGATCAAAATCATACTGCTGCCGGATTTCTGCGAGCTGATCCTCGGAGAACCTCGTCGACGGCGAGGATATCACCAGTCGAGACATCAAGCGAACGTTTAAAGATGCATGCCCCGATTATACTCGTAGAGTCGTGTTGTAACCAAGTGGCCGGATCCCTCCCATATAGCAGGCAACAAACTTTTCTTTCAACGTCAATTAAGTAATTTCCACGTATCGCATGACTGCCGGCGAGGGGGATTTTTGCCTTAGAGCTGCAAGTCGGAGATTGTAAGTATTAACATCGGATGTTCTCACCAACTGATTCAATCTTTTTTGCCAGCATTTGTAAGCCTTGATATTCCGAAATTGCCTGCGATCTTTGCACTTGATGTTCTGGTTGGTGTGCCATCTACAAAGCAATCGATGCGAGGCAAGCATTATTTCAAGGAGTTTCATCAGCGCAAGTTCTAGGTCAGTAACTAATACACTGCCATAGCCAGTCCCAATGTCGTATTTCGCAAAGATTTTATAAAAATGCCTCATTGCTCAGACATAATCGTCCTCCATCTCGGCTCGCATGAAGAAGTAGGAAAAGGTAAAGGTTTAATTGGTGGAAGTCACTCCGACAATATGCAGCAAGGGTAGCTTGTACTTGCTAATTTTGTAGGTAGCATCAATTAGCCACACACGCTCGCGGTGTATCGCTGATAGATCTCCTTTTGCCGTTGGTGCTATAATGGGCAGGCTTGTTAGCTAGCTGCTGTTCGCTATCGAGTCGCGTGAAGTACGTTGTCGATGATGACATTTTATTTAGCAAGGCTTTCGAGGGTGTATGTCCCATTAGAATTCCATTTCTCGCGGCGTATTTGATGTTGTGTATGTCGCGTGGCTTCACTGCGAAGTCCAGGCTGGCCGCAATGCGTTTTGCCTTGTTGCCTTGTCTTAGCTCAGCAAGGACTTTCTCGTGTTGTTCTGCGTTAAGTTTGCGGCCAGCAGAGTGTACTTTTGGGTCTTTAAGCGGTGGATGGTTGTGCTCATCGTGTGTGACATCCCAAGCTCAAGTCACGGTGTCATCGTGCTGTTTTGTTCTGCTGATGTCGGCGGAAGATCGCCGCGGCTGGGTATGATACGTTGATGTCCTTCTGCTTTCACATCAAGTATCTTATTCATGCAAGAGCAAACGAGCACTGTGTATTTAGGTAACCCGCGTTTCTGGGCCGAGATTGTTGCCAATGAACTCGTTACGTTCGAAGCCTACAATGTTCCCTCTTCTTTAAGCTCTGCGTTGAAAGGCTTACGAGCATCGTCAAAAACGTCAAAAAGATAGTTTTACGGTGTATATGGCTGAAGTCGATGCGGACGAACACGGCAAGGTTGTGTAAAAAGCCGCGATTCTGAGCGTGGAAGAAGTAGTTTCACGGTAAAGATGCATGTATGAGCGGTGTAACACCCGAATATTGAAATCAGACCGAGAAGTTACCGTTCAGCCAATAAGAAGCCATAAAAGCCAAATAGCTTCTTTTATATTGGGGGGGGGTAAACAAAAGTGATGGCTGCGTATCAAATCCCATTATAAAATGTCGTTGTAAGCTAGAAACTTTCCACTAAAAGGGTGTTCATAAAGAAGATGCCGAAATTGCAGAAACATGTGCTATTGCTTCTTAGAAACAGTAGTTTGTTGTACACTAAAGACCGAGACTTTGAACGGTCGTTTCCCGGAAGGACGAGTATTTTCCTGCACGCCTCCTCTGAGCATAGTGCTGAGTGACTTGTCGTGAATCTCTGCACAATCAGGCTGACGGCTTTGTGGCCTTCGTAAATCAAACGAAATAGTTTCAAGAACCGCAACAAAGCTTTGTAAGACTTGCATGAAGCGACGTGTTGAAGTACGCGTTGTACGAGCGCGACTTCTACGTGGTTGGCGCTCGTATATTTTCCAGCTAACTGTCTTTCTAATAATAAATGCCTATCAAGGTTCTGATTATTTTGTATCGTAAATCCTATATTTGATTAAGTCACTCTAATTCTATATTAATATACTGCTCACTTTTAAAGCTCATCTGGGACATCGTTGTCTCATTTTGTATTTGTGTTGTCTGAAAGCTCGAGGTTAGATAGAACAATGGCCCCAACGATCTCAGCTGCATCTTCCTGGTCATCACTCCAGTCAAAAGTCACAATGCCGAGATCGAGATTAAGCACACGCTCGGAAGCTGATGTCACTTTTCAAGGCAGCAACCGCTATAGAGTGCTTGATAGTAACATGAAGCAGCAGGAGGTACCTATACAATTTTTATATTGCAATCATGTAATGATGGCACTCATGATAAGTACGAGTGTAGACTGAAGACGTAGAACGCGCGATTCGCAACATCGAAAGTCAGCGAAAATACCGCATGACAGGCAGCCGATCGAAAAATAAATTAGAACGACAAGAAGCTGCTGTTGTGCCATTTGAAAGTGGCAAAAGGCTTAAAGCTATTCAACAAAGGGGTCCTGAAGTTCCTGTCCCACAGGCTTTTCAAGATCAAGTTTTAGAGGAATTACGGAAATTGAAGGAGTCTCAGCGTCTCGAGTTCGAAGCTCTGGAGCGACTTCAGCGCGAAAAAGAAATGGCTGAGCGCAAAGCGTGTCGTCTAGAGAAGCAATTGCAGAAGCAGCAATGTCAAGAATCTTTTAACCAGGATATGTTAGAGTCACGAGAGCTCAAAACACGAAGGAAAACATCTTTTTTCGAAGATTTTGAGCAGAATGACAATGGCACCCTGTATCCATGTAAGACCAGTGGTACGATGGATACTCATGCCTTACAAAACGAGCTTCAAGATGAAGACGACATTGAGGTTCGGGATTGGGATGATGTGACCAAGTCACCTCCACCGTACTTCACAGTTGCCTCGCCTGCTGTAAGTGCTTTATCATCGGAAACGCTTTTGACGAGGAATTTGACATAAAGGACACTGTTTTTCAGACGTCACCATATAAACGCAATGCTGGATGGCCAGCATGGACTGAAGACGACTCATTTCTATCTGGGCCAAGTTTAGGACCACCAGGTACGCAAGTATGTGTTTATCGCTGTATGATAAGGAGCTAACTCGGGTCGTTATGATGTAAAGAATGCAGCTCACCTGTAATGACGAAAATCTTGACTCGACATTCTCAAGCTCGCGACACAAAATCATCGTCCCAGAATTATGGGACAAAGGCATTGCATGCTCGCCGTCTAAGTCGTAAATGCCGTAGTTTCTCAGATGGAGGGACGTCAAAGGAGATGCACGAAGTGCGCCGCTCGTGTGCATTTTTTGAAGAGAAAGCTCGTGCGCATGCTGAGGCTGAACAACTTGAAAAGGAAGCAGCTCAGCGATTGGAGCGAGCTCGGCACGCTGTTCCTCCTCAAAGGCTTTTAGAGCGACAAGCATTGGCACAAGAGCGAAAGTCACAGCGATTGGAAGATCGCGAACGTGAACTCATGTATCGTATGCAACAAGTGAAGGCACGTAAAGTGCCAGGTACGACGTATATGGGAGCCAGTGGGGAAGAAGCGGAACAGAAGCGCAAAGAGCGTATTCGTCTTCGTGCTGAGGATATGATGCGATCTGCAGAAGTCCCTTTACGAATGGCTCAAGGTGGTTCGAATGGCGGCCATATGTCTATAAAGCTTCAGAATCAATTGCGACGTGAGTGTGAGGAGCGAGCAAAACGTCGAAGGCATCGCCCGAAACCGGTGCCAGATTTCGACAAGTTGCATTTTGAGTGGGAAACAGCCTTGAAAAATCGAAAAGAAGCTTGTATGCTTGACAAGCAGTTTCGAACGAATGGGGACTTTTTTACTTCACGTGAAGCAACGCTCTTGGCACTACAAGACAAGAAGAAAGCACGAAAGTTGCGTCTTCTCGCAAAGCAAGAAGCGATTAAGCAACATGCAAAGCAAGCGCAAGACGAGTTGCTCGCACGAACGATTGCGTCTCAAGGTGCGAGTCAATCGAGACCGACAAAAACCGAGATCTTGCGAGCCCAAAAGCTGCTAGCAGAAGCAACACGGCAAGAGCGAGAGCGAGAACGGCAAGAGCGAGAAGCTGAAGTTCGAGAACGGAAACAAGAACAAGCAACGCGTCGTGTCCAGGCACAAGTCAAACGTTCAGAAAGCGTGCGGCGTGAGAAATTTGCTGGTACCTACGTCGATGTGAACGATCTCGAAATGATTGCAAAGGCCAAGGCACGGGAACAGCGGCAACAATTCAAAGAGGCAATTGCGCGCAACAAAGAAAAACTGTGTGCGGCCACCGCTTCTTGTCCCAGTCTTATGGAGCGATTTAGCACGGACGTCAAGCGCGAGACTCACCGTCGTGCAGCTCTCGAAGCGGTGGTGAAGAGTGTTTTTCAGAAGAATTTATCAAGTTTGAAGGGCGTCTTGACCGACGACGAACATGAGGTTGCTTGTGCAATGGTTGCTGCCGATAACGATGAATGAAAGCTAAAGAGAGGGGTTCTTTGATCGATTAATCTTGCCATTATATTTATTACAACTGGCAGCTTTGACCGAAAAAAAGTGGCGAACTACATGCATGTGAAAATTTGTGGGGTAAAGGTATAAAGTTTAGGAGTTATGACATTTCCATGGCTCTGAGAGCAGCTTTCACGGGCAAGATTATGGCGCAGGAGCATTGGCGACGGGAAGCTGAATCCCCGAAACAGCGTATGATATCTTTTTCTCCAGTAGCGTCTTCATGAGCGTATGGATGATGCCAAGATAGACTGATTGATCCGGAATTTGACCGGATAGTCGTAAACAACCAAGGTACATAGTGTCGAGGGTGTAAATATATGGACCCCGAGATGATTACTTTAGCTTGCTCGAGGGTCAAATAATCGTAACACGTCCGCGTTGTACATTCAATAGTACACGAGCGCCATTCAGACCTCGTGGTCTGCAGCATACTCACGCTCTCGCCGGTCTAACGCCCGATGTTGATGCGCACAAACGGTGCCACGACCGCTTTGGCTAGGATACCAGCGCCTCGAGATTACTGCCATCTGCTAGCCCTGCTTCGTGTTCCACTTGAAAGTATGAGGCGGTGATGCAAATTCCTTTATGAATGACGCGACAGATAGCTAAGCTCTCGTTTAGCGATACAAAATCGTGAAGTCGCGCTTTAGTTACGTCTTTTGTATTGTTGGCTTATATATAGTGGGCTACGTGGGTGGTTACTTGCTCAACGCCTCACCGCTGCATGCGTCGTGCCGTCTTCAAAACCCAAAAGCAACTTGATGAATCTTGTCAAGCGCTGTTTGAGGCCATTGTTATAATACTGAGAATTTATCTTCTTTTCCTTAGTATGAGGCGTGGCCACGATGTTGTGTGGTACCGCGGGAACCACGTGCATTCGATTTTCTCGGACGTCAAGTGGAGAGACGACAGGATTGGACTCTGTAGTGCGCAGATTTTTAACGGTACTCGCTGTCCTTAGACCACCATGACCAGAGGCGGCAGTGAAGTCGTCATTGTATGCCAATAGAGTGATCGTGATCGCAAGGATTGAGTAGAGTTGTTGCATTCGTTCTCGGTGCGGGTGACACGACGCAGGTTGCGAAATGCCACAATCGAAGATTTAAGTTCCCACCATGTAGCCACGAACCAGCCAGACGGACGGCACATCCTTGTCTGTCATGCCGGATGTTAAACTTCCACAAAAATTGCCTTGTCTGCGAAAGGTGGGTGACTTACATAAATACTGTCAGGCACAGAATGGTTCTAAGTTTTGCTACTTTGCCGAGGAATTCCGACTCGAGAGTTGCTGCTATACTACTATACCTCGTAGCGTTCGTTTTGTGATGTTATTGGACTTATAGTGCGGGGTAAATAAGTCTGGCGACCCATGCAAAGTCATTTTGTTGTAATGTGTCTTGGAGCGAACGTCTGATACGCATTTGAAGGTTGGCTCTTTTAAGTCACTTAAAGTTGAATCTTCCTTCACACCCAAAGGAACGAAAGGCAGCCTTGCATGAGCATAGATGCTCAACGCGAACAGTAAATTTAGTTAGTCTGTGCATTTAAAGTGAAGTGCAGCCAGGAGCGCTTCATAGTCTGGTAAGGCATGTCGCGCTACGCCTACGTGCATCAAAAAATCTCCTTTTGAGCACCAACATAAAAAAAGACTTTTGCGCCTTCACCTAACAGCTGTCCATTTTTTTAGGACCCGTCACCTTTGTTGGTCATGCTAAAACGAAGCGAGCAAGAAGAAATACATTTTTTCAATAAGCGGTTATTTACTATTTCTGTTCACAATAGATTGCAAAATATAGGTTTTTTCATTTAATTCTACTAATAAATCTTTGTATAAATATGCTATAGCCGACTAAAAATGTTTTAAACGTTGCGTGATCTTGTTGTTGTTGAGTCCGAACAAGTCAATAAAAACCTTTGTGAGTCTTCGTCAACCAGACTTCACTCCATTCGAATCGTTGTCACTTGGCGCTTTTTGATTTTAAACTAGCTATCAGAGTTCATTTTTAAAGACAAGCTCAAGGTGTCAGTGCACGCCTTTGGAAGAACGAAGCTATTTATTTCGAGCAATATATCAATTTTGAAAGACTTTAGTTAATGTACTCACCACTCTTAATCATACAAAAGCAAGGAATTTGATGTAAAATTGCGTTCTCGAAAAAAAGTTCATCAGTCCGAAAATTTACTATGGTATTGTGGATTTCGAAAGGACTAAAGCACAACGGATTCTTTCAGATGATCATTCCATGTAGCTAGCTTGATCAAATTAATGCATAGTGCAGAGCTCATGTCAAGTACTTTCACGTTGCAAATGTATATTTTAGGCGCCTACGTCTTCACTGATATGAATGTGCAATTCATTCACCCATCCGATGCTTAAAGTAGCCGTGAGAGCTTACCGCAGCACACAATAAATCCACTCTCTTCGACAGGGACACGCGTTTTATGAGACAGTAAGCGCGGTGATCGAGTTCAAAAGGATTACTGGACCACCACGTAAGCCCGCGACGATAAGCGAGATGTGCGCGACTGCCGAGTAGGTACGCCAGTGATTTAAGACAAGCGAAATTGACTTGAAAGCAAGAGCGCACAATGACAACGCTCTATGATCGAACGTTGTGTGGCAAATTATACTCTTGTCCAAGTTCGGCTACGAGAACGTCGTGACCTTCATCAATATAAAGAGCTACTACACAACAGTACAGCCGCTATGACATCCCGTAAGCGCCTGCGAAGCTCCATGCTAAGTTCAAGACCAGTCAAGATGCTTTAGATCAAAATTGGCAGCGACTTCAGGAACGAGGCAATGAGAGCCTTTTGCAAGAGTAGCCTTATATAGCAACAGCTCTGGGCACCAAGTAGAACGGCATTGTATAACAAATCGGACGCTGGTCGATATAACGCGGTGCATGCTGAAGGGAAGCGGCCTCGACAAGTTGTATCGGTGCGTTGCTATCGTGACAGCGGCATACAGTCGCAATCTGTTACCAGACTAGTTTATCTCGGATGATGTTCAGGCGTAAGCCGCATCTGTAGCACATAGGGTATTAAAAACCGTGTGATACGCCCACATCGCGAACAAAAATCGCTAGGATTTAGATAGGCGTATTGAACTACGAGCGCGTACGGCGGATCGATCGTTATCTCAAGAAACGCGGCGTTTTTAGATTAATTTGTCGCAAAGGAGGAGGAACGGTGGCGATTGGCGATTTTGAGAGCCCGATATATATAATCGTTCGTCACCAAAACAGAAGTTCTCCATCGGCACGACCACGCCAGCCTTTGGCTAAAGGACACGATAGTTTGATTATTTCTTTGCCAGCACGAGTGTCGTACACACCAGAGAGAGGCGGTGAAGAAAAATAGGCGGTGCGTAGCACTCGCAAAAAGCGCTGCATGGGGGACTACAAGCAAAGGTTCTTACGTCTACAATGCAGAGAGTTCAGCTGGACGACCATAAATACAGCTATGGCCCACTTTGCTATTCAGCACAAATGCGAGCGTGCAACTTCATTACAGAGTGACGAAGAGCAAAAATAAGAAACATGGCTGAGCGTGATAAAGACCGAGGTGAATTCGCTAGGGAGCCTCAAGATATCGGCACTCGTCAACACACCTCCGAACAAGAAAGCAGTCAGCTGCAAGTGGGTGTTGGTAACAAGCGTATTCGGATCGGCAAAATTACATTCAAGATCCAGCGGGCTGATAGCGAAGGGATCACGCAGTGCTCGGGAAGCGAACACACGTTTGCCCCAGAGGCGCACTTATTACGTTGTTAAAATTCGCGGCTGTTAAAGATTTAGGGCTGAAGAGTTTTAAAAAGAACACGGCGTTTCTCTATGGCAAAGCTGACGAAGTGATTCTCACGAACCAGCCAGACAAATAAAAAAGCAGGCTTAATCGACAATTAAGTGTCTGTAATAAGGCGCTATACGGGAGCATAAATGCGCGGCTATGGAACGACAAGCTGAAACAGCCCCTCAAGGACCAACGCTTTGAGCGCTTGGCAACAGATGTGCGCGCTTTATCCGCTTGTCTAGCAGCTTTTACAGCATCATTGTCGTCAACGTGGATGGCTTGATGCAACTGCGTTCAGAATCAAAGCGGCGAGCAGACAAACTGTCTGTAAGAAATCCAATGTATGCGGGATGATCAATTGACCAGCGTGCGTACATCGAATGACTCGCGGAAAGGTTCAGCGCACGACTACAAGGACGTGCATACGCCGGCGGGCAGCAATCTGAAGCTCACGAAAAAGGCTAAGGACGAAAAATTTGTGCCCAAGTGTATCGCAAGCTTTTTGAAGCTCGGATGTACGACGCTTCATACATACGTCTAATGATTTTGTTTGCTGTGGGAGGAGTAGCCATGTTTGGCAAATACTACAGCAAGTTTCGCAAGGTAGTGAAGCAGAATTGAGTATTGTAAATGACTCAAGATTCCGGGATTGGCTCGTTTGCGCTAGTGAGGGAGAATTTACTGGTCTACGGAGGTGGGTTGGACAAATAATCTTGATTCGAATTGCTCGAGGAATTTCTCACCGAAAGCGTGGCCTTGTGGAAGACTTATTGTCAGCAAATGATTGCACTATGGTGAAGTACATGAATATCCACAATGCTATTTGAGGAGCGATCTGGCTGCATCGCATTCCCTAGGATCTGGGCTACGGCGGGAATGCTGTTAAAGTGGTTCATTAAATGCATCGCACTATCTAAAATTCTTGCGAGCCGCCCTTCAAGCACACCGAGATCGACTATGATGGAAAGGACGTATCTTTGGCCGTACATCATCCCGGCACTTCAAAAGAGCGAATGTAAGCTTACTTGTGACTTAATTTTGTCTGCGCTTCTTAACGCGAAGAGGTAAAGCTTGGTACGATCGAGTTTGATAACAAATCAACAAACGAGATGGCTGCAGATACCAAGGCGCTACAAAATCAAGCCGACAAACTTCATCTCAGGGATAAACAGATCATTGATGACATCGAATGAGGCGTGACTTGCTTATAAAAGACGTCTTTAGTGGTGTAATACGCAGCTACGACTAATATTAAATCGTCATTTAGGACGAGGAAGAGTTATAACACGACTTGTTGTAGCCTGACAAGACTATTTGCTAATGCAATGGCGCTGAAGTCGGCTTTGATTGATAAACAAATTTAAGCAACGATCGCAATTGCTAATACAAGACGTGAAAATTCAATGATTTGACCGTCGCTTTTTAAAACTGTGAAGTGGCCCGCAATGTGAACTCAGCGAAAACATTGTCGACCAAGTGTGGAACCCGGCAATGCGGCCAAGTAAAAAAAAAAAAAATCTGGTAGCTGGTCTTACTGTCCCAAGCTTTAAAGGGAAATGGCTAATGGTGGGCAGTATTATCAAAAAGAACCAAGCGGAAATGACCGATTGTTCAAAGGGTTGACTTGTGGCTAAGGAATTTGCTGAAGCTTTAAGTTGGCTACTGACTTCTTTGCGTTGGCTGTGTAATTTTACGTCGATAAGGATTTTGCTCAGTCTTATCAACATAGTACAGCAGGACTGTTAATAGTCGTGGAAGAAGCTTCTTTGAAGGTCGATTGTCGGACGAGGCCTTGGTGGCGAGCGGGACGAAGTGGTGGAGGAGAAGGAAAGTGATATTGAATTGAGAGTGCTTATGGATTTTTGTCTTACTACAGCCTGACTGTTAGCTCCCAGCCGGCTACTACTATCATCCTAAAGGCTATCATTTTTTTAGTCCATCTAGCTTTTTACACACCCCGGATAATTTTCAGCCAAACGGTCTCTTGAATCCTAATGATTATAACACTCGTGGACCTTGCTTCTGGTCTGAAACTACGTGATCGCCTATTACAATGGATCTAACCGATACATGTGAACTTATGGCGTAACGGCGGTTACCGGCAAACTTGCCGGTGACGACAATCACGCCACACGGAATTCAATAAAAAACATCCGAGCTGCGCCTGCTATCTCAAATGCCCACTCTGAGATTAAGAGAAGTCTAAGATACCGTCACACGGTAGGACCAAGCTGTCTCTAGCGCGGAATGCTGGTAGCAATCCGACCCATATTGGGACCGAATTTCGTACCCCTCATTACACTATGGTTTTTTTTGGTCAGTAGGGCGCCCCCCACCCAACCCTATTATAGCCCAATCCGGATCAAGTTGGCAGGGCAGTCACACACTTGTACACTTAAGTGACCTATCTCCGGCTGCCTTAATTCGGATCATATGGGTATCGAACCAGGTACCTCCCGGTGTTGGGTCAAACGGCTAACCGCTCGAGCCACTGGGTCGGTCTCTGAGGTCTAGAGCAGCTGCTGCAGTAAATCATATTGATGGTAGATATATCCTGAAGCCGACATCCAAATAGATGCCTGTCCGATCGCTGCATCCACACTCAGTGCAGAAACATGATATTTGTGGTTCTCTTCGCTGAGATACGGTCTTCGCAAGGAACAACTATGAGCTGCTTAGATTAGCGAGGCCATTTCGACATGACGGACTTAGCTCACGTAAAGTACGTAAACAACATGTAATTTAAGCAAGATGTATCTACTGGAAGTGTATGCGTAAATTATAGATTTTGCAGAAGGTTGACTCGAATTTACAATCGCCAGTACATCCGGATCTGTTCCGGTTTCTGTAGGCTACTTCACGTACGATAAGTCTGCGAAATTACTTTAAACCATCACATGTTTGGGCAGGTAAGCTGATAAAGCGCAGAGCAGTGTAAGGCTTTTTAATTAATCACTTCAAAGTATATGTCTTTCCCGATAGCAATTTTGTTTCAGTCTTCTTGTCTTAGAGGACTCTTTGTTATCGTCGCTACAGCTTTACACTGTTTAACTGAAGTGACGATGGTAATGTATTTACGTCGGATAAGATGGTGAGCTTCTGCAAGAGCCGCACCTTCGTGTAAGCCTTCGTACACTTTTTAGCGAATTAAACTCGCCGAGCAATGCTGGCTGAATGTGCGCGCTGCATGTCGGCACGTGCTTCTATGGCTAGGTGGTAAGGGGGGACAGTGGTTCGCTCTCGTGCAAGGGTTGCTCTACACGTTCCGTCAACAGTGACATGTCGCC
The DNA here is from genome assembly GCA_001695595.3 of Plasmopara viticola. Taxonomy (NCBI): domain Eukaryota; phylum Oomycota; class Peronosporomycetes; order Peronosporales; family Peronosporaceae; genus Plasmopara; species Plasmopara viticola. The sequence continues at coordinate 277,456 of MBPM02000062.1, forward strand.
GCATCAAGTCTGAACTACTGCTAACGACCTTGGTCGCCATGCACATCCGACGGCTTCGCAGCAAAAACGCACTAAGTGAACGATCGAGTAGTAAGTAAATTAGGTGAAGCACAAGGAAGCGTATCGTTTCGAGTACTTCAAGAGCGGTGGTATGCGGATTCGCCGTGATGTATTCATCAAAGACGTTTTTGACGGAAGGAGTCGCAGCTATGACAAAATCTTAATCGTCATCTAAGGCGATGAAGAACCGAAACATGGTTTGACCTAGCCTGATAGTACTTCTTGCAAATACGAAATCGCTGTATTCGGCCTTGGCTTTGAGAATTTTCAGGCAAACGATATCAGCGAACGCAATTGCTAAAGAAGCGTGAAGACACACCGACTTTGTACATCAAATAGTGATGTTGCAGATCCGCGTAGGAGGTTCATGGTTTGCGTACGTACCAAGTGAAGCAAATGGATGGGCTATTGATTGGTGTAGGGGCACCAGTAGGGTGCATGAATTTACTTCCTGCCGTGGCTATAATTAATCGTGGCTGGTAACCGTACAAGGCTCACCAAAACCTTATTTTCCTGTTAGTCACCTCTCCCTCCTTACGACGACCTTCCTTTTTGCATGTTACTTTCAGTTTTTGTAACATCCTTTTTTATTGCAATCCTGGCCCAATGCCGTCTTTGACTTAGCTCCGAACACTCCATGATAAAAAGTTCGTCACGCGCTAACAGTGTTTTAAGTGTTAAGTCGGAGCACTAATGGAAGGCAAAGCGCCAAAGGCGGCAGTTAAGGCATTTATAGTAAAGCCTCATCAACAGCTACAGTGATTAAGACGACAAATCTATAAAAAGACGACAGCTCTATATTTACTGCAGCCTTTTCCAGTAAATGCTTTTGCTGCCGTCTACCAATGTAATATATTGTGAAGGAAAACACGCTAAAATGCGAGATGAAGAATATGTGGGCTCTTATAAAGTGTACAATTACTCGGCTGCCGTAATTGCAATGTTGTTTTGTATTAACCCGTACATGAGTTTGCGTCAACACATTAAGTTAAGGCGTTAAAACAGCAGCCACTGGTCGTGATGTTCGCGCTACGATAATGATAAGTCGTACCATGCAGATGAAATGTTATAGTGCCTGCATAGATCAAATCTTACTCTTTTCCTTGATTTTCGCTATCCGCGAAAGCGAAAATATTGCGCATGTTTAAATTTCAGCAGCAAAACCAATGCATGGGTTGTAGCGATATCGAACGCAGGCTGCCTGCCGGTAGTATCAGCGCCAGAATTTGGCACCAGCTTTGTCATCTGATGATGAAATTAGTTTAATAGGTGAGGAAGTGCGACATCGAGAAGAGGTGAGAGGTGTACGATTCCAGCAGATTGGGAACAGAATGTTTGAGGAGCAGCCGTCCTGTACGAGTAGAAGTGGCCTTAGTTGGGATAGGAACAGCGCCGCAGCCATCCATTCTTTGAAGACTTGAACGCCTTCTCAACCGTCTATTTGACCAAACACCTTTCACAGTTTCACCCTTTTCACAAGATAGAGCTTGAGGCGGACACGACAAAGGTTGCTCTTAAATTTCTTTTCGCAGCAATCACAAGTTTGTGGTGCCAATTGCGGGATAACCGACACTAAAGACAAGTGCTACACTAATACTTTACCTCTCTCGCAACCTTTGCCGGCGAAGGAAGAGAACTGCGATAAAGGGGCGGGTTGCAGTGCAAAATGCGATCCGATAAGTGGAAAAGCGTCTATTAAGTCGAGCTAAAAAGCTCAAAGTTGACACTTGAAGTCAATCTCGAGCAGCCGGTAGCTCATCTTGCTGCCCTAAGAGTAGCAGATTAGCCAGCGGCTGGTCACATGGTGATTGCAAACACTGATGGCTAGACAACTCACGTGGGTACGGTTCCTCTTGAAGCATGAACGACGCTCGCAGCCTCTAAAGCGTGCTCAAAATCCTTCCAAAGCACTTCACATTCCTCCTGGCCAATCGAGATGCGAATGAGGTTTCGATCGACACCACATGACTCGACAAAGTCCAACTCGCAATAATGGGCAAGCAGCGCGTATGGACACGATAGCGTAAAATTCGTACCAAGACTCGGTCCTTTGGCCGTCGTCAACGCATTATAAAACGCTCGAGCTGGCTCAATACCACCGTGCAAAACAATCGAAAAAAGCGGTCCATAGTGAGGTTTCTCCTTGTCAATTGACGAATTCAAGAATGGATCGTAGAGATTCATGACATTGTCATTTGTCGGATAAAACACGTTTTGGACCAAGTCATGTTTCTGCAATTGCCGCACAATCTCCGCAGTCGTAGCATTTGTTTTTATTAAACGCGTATCAAGGTCTTGCGACTGCTCTAACAAAATCTTCACGTCATCTTCGACAAGAAACGAATCTTTCTCCAGATCGAAAACCGTTTCAAGTTCTTTGATCATACGACTCGTAGGGTTCAACACTACGCTTCCTCCCATCACATTGCTCGATCCACTGAAAATCTTGGATAAACTGGTCACAACCAAGTCTGCACAACCATGTTTCATTGTGTTGACATTGTACGAGCCAATGGTATCGTCGACAATCAATACGGCATCGTTCTCATGCGCACATTTGGCCAGTCGCTTTAGATCTGCCATCGAAAGCAACGGATTGCTTGGAAACTCCGTCCAGATGCCAAGAATCTTTTCGTTGGCTACAATACTTTCCACTTGTACCATTTCTTGTTCTCCGCATGTAGGGAAAAAGTGTACCCCTTGAGGACACCATTCTTTTCGGGCCAACATCTTTAGTGTGTCAACATATGGAAACCCGATTAGAATACTCTTCAAGTTCTTGCCACGAAGTGCTTGCAATAATCTTAGAGTTGCAAAGATTGCACCCATTCCAGTAGGGTAGAGAGACACTTTGTCGCTATCGGCAGAGGAAAGATAGAGCTGAGCAATGCGCTGTCGGAGCGCCAAGTGGCTGTCGGTCTGGTTGATGGCAGGACCTTTGACTTCCTCGTCACCTTGAAGCACTTGCAGTAATTTCAAAGCATGACGGGAAGACACAATCTCTCCCGAGTGTTGCCAATATTGCTTGGCGGTCGAGCTGATTTGGTGTGGAAACCGCACGACGTAAATCGCGTTTTTGACACTATGGATAGTGACCTCGTGCTTTTGAATCACATCGGAATTGCTTGCAACTAGAAAGGATTGTAGCCGCTTTGCCACGTCAAAAGTAGGAGCGACCATAACTTCCCATTGGCCATTGTCGTCGTGAGGAACCAAGTGTTTTAAAGTAGCAGTCTGTAGCGCCAGCACCAGTGGATGGCGAAAGAAACGAGGGTAGCCGCAAGCCATGGCGGTTAATACTTTTAAATCACCTTCTTCGTATCCCACAACGTCATCCCATTGTGGCATGGACACGGAGATGGCGTTAGGGTCGCGAGGCGGTAGCGACGTACCCAGGGGTTGTGACATTATTGACATTAAGATGGTGGAGATTTCGTAAATGAGCTCTTTGATTTGCTGGCTGGAATTTGTGCCTCACAAATACCCAAATTTTCTCACAAGACTCTTTTTTATTTAAATTTAACGACCTCTCCATTGATGGATGGCAACATTGTGTCGCTGCAGTGTTTTTGGTTGGGTGACAAACAGGTGAAACATGTGGTGTCAGCATTGGAACGGACGCTCATAGTGGTGCAGGCGTCTCGAAACATGCACGAGTCGCTGATGTTGAACGAATCAGACCAAGTGCAAGCGTCTTTCCGCCAATTAGGCGAGTCTTGTCACCAAATCGGTCCGCTACTGCAGCTTTTGCATCACACAATGATTGCAACGTCCTCAACTAGAGCACCATAAGTGGCAATGGGTCTGACGGTGGGTGCTCAAACAGAGGCAAAGGCAGCACCGACAGTCTCTGCGTCCACAACGACAAGTCGGTGAGTAGTAAGTATTTTAATTTCGTTAATTCATTAATAGTCAAGAACAGGTTTGATCATTTTTGATAAGAAAAATTACAGAATCATCAAAGAGGTACAGCCAACGTCATTTCGGCTCAAGTACGCAATGTTTTTACTATATAGTACATCATTGCTGTCTCTGAGGGTGTGTGGGGATACGCTAGATGCTCTTATCTGCGAAGAAGAGCGGACGGTGTGGCGTACGGGCAGAGCAAATTCGGTACACGCATAAATACAATTTCTATGGAACGCTCTGGTAGCCCTACAGCATTACCCACAAGTGACACCAAGGTTATGGTATCTTTCGTGATGGCTAAAGGTGTTTCTTGGACTCCGACGCTGTCTTCGGCAATAACTGCGAGAGATAGGAGAATGCCCACCACGATGAGAAACCAAAGAAGGACTCGTGTGATGATAGCTCTACACAAACACAGGGTTTAGCATGCTGAGTTTTCAAAAAAATCAGATGGAAGCGCAACTAACCTCCATCCTTCCTTGTCCTTGCCACTTTATGACCGGGAAAGGGAGATCCCTCATCGAGTGCGTTGATCGCGGTCGATCTGTCCTGAGGAAGCTTCACAAGCACGTGATACACTTTACTTTTGGGGAAATTCTGGTCTCTCACGTTGAAGCAATCCTCTATCGACCGCGTCGGATCCAATAGCGTCCCATTCGTCCCTGTCGTCAAGCATGTCGCTTCGAAGCCAGCATCACCGCGTGAAAGCCGAACATAATCTGGATATGGAGTCGTCATCCACGCGCCATCCGCGACGCCGTTCTCCTTGGCGAGATACAGAGTGAGTCTGCTCGACGGGGATCCATAACCTCCTTTCCTCTTGATGTTTTCCTTCAAATCGCCAACAAGTTGGTGCTCGTCAATCTCGACGACAAAGACGCTTTCCTCGCCGACAACCGCGCAGCACAGCTTCACCATGTTGAGAAAAATACCGACAATGACTTACGAGACCCGTTTTTTAACCAAAAATTCGACTTGACCCCGGAAGCAACAGAGCTCAAATGAAAAAAAGGGATAATGACATTGACGTCACTTTTAACCATCAATTTAAAGTGGCGATTTCGATGCGAAATTTCTCTGGAATTTGATGTGGTCAATAAGAGTCTACTCTGCTTTAGTGACTAAATTCATTATATACACCTTAGAATACGAACCAACCACTTTTGGGCCGAACCAGTATATGCCAATAGTAAAAAATAAAACCACAACAAGATACTCTCGATATAAAAAATGGATTGATTCACCACTGAGTCACTTAATGGCAGCCAACTTAGAGTATCGCGAGATATAAGAGTCAACATGAGTCACTGAGTCACCACTTTTTTTTTGTAACTTCTTCCTACTTATTCACAGTCACTATTGTATCATGTATGTCCTATATCATACTATACCTCATTATTGAATTGATGAATATTGATAAAAGTGAAACTCTGATGACTCAGAGATCGATCTACAATGATTGGAGAATAAATAGACATCAAAATGAAATGCACTGATGAGACACCACAGTGTTGACCTAGTTGTGACTCATGATGACTCAGTGTGAACTAACTCGAAATCGATATCGAGAGTAAACTCGAACGACAATACCTTAATGTGACAAGTTCATGCAATTTGTAGAGTGTGACATCATATATAATGGCGATGGCCATAAGCGAGGAATATATAGAATATAAGAGCATAACTTCAGTCATAAAAAATGTGCAACTTTATCAAAAGGAATGTAGAGCAGTGTTTGCTTGTACGCAAAGAAGAACGATGCGGTTAGCATTCATTATTGAGTAAATTATTGTCGTGAAGATTAATATAGTAGAAGAAATGTCACCACAAGTCAATACTCCAGTTGCCGCTAAGGTTGTTGATACATCAGCTCCGTCGGTGATCAAGCCTGTCGATGCCTCGAATGTCGAAGTAAGTAATGTTTCAGAACTGGTCAAATCGAATGTCGAACCGGTGGCCACGGATAGCGCGGTATATAAGGAGGAATTCAATTCAGATTCGGAAAAATTATATAGTTCGGACGACAAATATAATTTTGACAATGAAAATGAGGTCATTTCAGCGAAGACAAAATTCAATTTGTCACAATGTGAAACACAAGCTGTGGCGATTTTTACAATTACTAATACAACAGAAAAACACTCGAATCTACTAAGGGTGCATGACGGCTCATGGATGTATGAATCATATGACGAAAACAGCATTGTCTGAGACGAATCGAATTATCAAATCTTGGATGAGTCGTACTTGGAATCATTTGAGAGTGGGAGACAAGCGGAGGCGTATGCGTAATATGCGGTGCCAGCTGAGGAAGAAGTAACTTCAGCAACGACTACGCCGACGAAGGAAAATTCACGATTTTGGGCCTTTCTTATTGCGTCACATTATCATGAGAATTAAGAGCGAACGGAGGCTGAGAAGCCGGTGCTCAATATACAACAAGTAGCATGTTTTGAGAAAGTTTGTTGATGATATCAGGAACGTCTCAAGACTGAAAGATATAGACGTGGAACTCAAACGTCAATCTAAGATTATCGACGTGACAAAGCGGTAGATGAAGGAGCTTGGATGTTCGAAAAATCGCAAATCCCCATAGCGGAAATCAAAGTGTAGTGTTCAGCCGAAGCTAAGCCTGAAATGCCACCTCGTGTCAGTATTTAAAAAGATCACCACAGGAGAATATCGTTGTAAAGAGAGGAAGGTGACTATCAAAAAAAGTTTTTGGTGAGCCTTAAACGAAGATCAGCCACGATCTATTACAGCCACGACAGAAAAATTCTACGCCCACCCTACGTTACCCCGGTCCAATCAATAGTCCCCCAAGCACTTCAGGTATCTTATTACTAAGCCCAGATGAAGCGCTATCGTATTTGCAAGATGCCTCATCAGGCTAGGTCAAGTCATGTTTTGGTTTTCATCGTCTCAGAAGACGTATTCAGTTTTGTCATAGCAGCGACTCTTTTCGTCAAAAATGTATTTCATGAACGCGTCACGGCTAACCCGCATACAGCCGCCCTTGTAGTTTTGAAACGATACGCTTTCTTGTGCATCAAGTGCTCAATATATCTGCTACTCGATCGTTAAGTTAGTTATATCTGCTTCAAAGCCGTTGGATATGCATGGCGACCGAACACTCTCAAGCTCGTTAGCGGTAGCCTTGACTTGATGCGGCTACTTTTCCATGTCGGTCTGACAAGCATTAAAAGTCGATTGAACTAGATCGTACCGCTTCACCCCTTACGACCTCCCCACAGAAGCGCGTTCCCATGTAGCACCCACAGTCCACCAGCATCGCTCTGCGACTACTTCCAGCTGAAAAGTGTACGAAGGCCTACACGATAGTGCGACTTTTGCAAAATTATCTTATCCGACGCCTACACGCTATCATCGTCACTTCAATGAAATAGTGCGAGGCTTGATGTTAAAGAGTCGTCCAAGACAAGGAGACCGGAACAAAAGCGATGAAAATAAATAACTTTAAGGCAATTAATCTATTTGTGTATACACTGCTTTGCGTCTTATCAACTTTCTGGTCAAAACGTGTGAATGTATAAAATTAATTAAGAGACCTATCTTACGTGTAGTAACCCACAGAGACTGGAACTATTCCGGATATGCTGACGATTGTAAATTCAAGGCAAACTTCTCAAAAATGTATTTTTTGGCATACGCTTAGGTAGACACTCCATGCTTAAATCCATGTTAGGTACATACTTAAGGTGAGCTAAGTCCGACATGTCGAAACTGTCTTCTTTGTTGACCTGAGCAACTCGTAGTTGTTTCTCGAGAATACCAAATCTCAGCATAGAAAGCCACAAATATTATGTTATCATTAACTCACTAAATGTAAAACTGTTGATCGAACAGGCATCGTTTTGGATGCCGGCTTCAGGAAAGATTTGTCATCAATATGATTTACTGCAGTAGCTGCTACAGACCGCAGAGTGAGCACTTGAGATAGCGGACGTAATTTGGATTTTCTTTATTATAGTACGTGTGGCGTCATCGGCAGGTTTGACTATAACAGCCATCACGCCATAAAATTATGTAACCAAAAAAGATGCATATGCATTGATACTGTCAATAGTAAAAAGCGCTTACGTAGATTAAGACCAGAAGCAAGGTCCAGATGTCTCATAATCATCAGGTGTCAAGAGACCTAATTAGCTGAAAATAAACCAAAAATTGTAATGGCCACTTAAATCTCAAAAGAATGATCGCCCTTTATATGGTAGCAGTAGATGGCTGAGAGCCACCAGTCATGCTGTAGTGAGACAAAAATATTCAAGCGCTCTCAATCTGTCATCAAAAAATTTTCGATTTGCTTCAAGCAACTAACACTTCTTCCCATTTTCCGACTTCGCCTTTCTTGCCGCCCAAGCCTCGTCTCACAATCGAACTTTAAGAAAGATGCCTCCACGACTGTTTTCAGACCTGCGTTACCATGTTGATAAGACTAAGCAAAAAAATATTAATCGACGTAAATTTTACAGCCAACGCGAAGACGTCAATAATCAACTTTGAACTTCTGCAAACCTCCTGGCCTTAAGTCACACCTTGGGTCACTTGGTCTCTTTTTTGTTGTTTATGCACTAGCAATTCTCTTTTAACCATGGGACAGTAGTACCAGCGACAAGGTGTTGTTCTTGCGTCGATGGTCCTATTTCACCTGGCCAAATTGTTGACTTCCATACTTCGTCGGCATTTTTCTTACTAAATCCGCAGTGTAGGCCACTTCACAACAATAGAAAGCGACGGACATCTTTTTTCTCCCTTGGTACCACCAGGCTAAAATCTTAGAATTCTTGGTTTAGCAACTGCGCCCGCTGGTTTGATGCACTTACCTAGCAAAGCCGAGTTCAGTACCATCGTATTTACAATCAGTTTCGTCAGGCTACAACAAGTCATTTTTCAACTCTTCATCGTCCAGAGCGACAATTTAACTCCTGTCGTAGCTGCGTGTCCCACCACAAACGACGTCTTCTACAGGCGAGACGTTATTCATGAGATCGGTGTGCTGTGCAGCCCTGTGGTCAACTTTGTCTGCTTGTTTCCGGTAGTGCCTAGTTTAAGGCTTCTGCAACCATCGAGTTCCTCGCTTCATAATTGGACTTGGTCGCATCAAGCTGCGCCTCCTCGCTTTGAAACTGATACACCATGTCGATATACTTGAATACCGGCTCACGAGTTTTTAAAATTTTGCGATACATCTTGATGAACTACTTCTGCACCATCCCCGCCGTAGCCCAGATATTAAAGAGTACGATGCAGCCAGATCGCTCCTCTATAACACTGTTGAGACCTATGTACTCCATCTTCACTTTGTGGACCTGTTCAAGTTCTCCTCTGCTAGAGCAACTGAGCGCAATCCTGAGGTTTTGAGTCCCTTACAACTCTCAGATATCTGCTTCGCTGCCAAGTGAAATTTGCCGTAGCACCTGCCAAACTTGGTACCAAATGGAATGTTTGGACGCGTACGCGAAGCGTCGTGCTCCAGGGCTTCAACCGGTATAGGGTAAACTTGAGCACAATGTTCTCGTCCCTAGCCATCTTCGTGAGCTTTAAGTTGCTGCCTATCGGTGTTTGCACGTCCTTGTACTTATGCGCTGAACCATTCCGCGAATCATTTGATGTACGAACGCTGGTCACTCGATCATCCCAAACACACAAGTTTTGTTTTGCAAGCCATTTTCCAGTTTGCCGAGCTCCTTGATCCTATACACAGTCGTAAGAGCTTGCCAACTTCCGTCGATCTGGACCTTGGTCTTGCTGGAGAGCATCAAGTCATTCACGTGGACGACAGCGATGCTGTACAAGCTGCTAGACTAGCAAATGAGACGCACGTATATGCTGCTAAGCGCTCAAAGCCTTGGTTCCTTAGGGTGCTGTTTAGCTTGTTTTCCAAAGCCGTGCCTTAATGGTCCCGCAGAGCGCCTTGTTAAGCAGACACGTATTTGTCAGATTGGCCTGGTCTTTTAATCTGTCCGTTTAGACCATGAGAATCACTTCGTCAGCTTTGCCATAGAGAAACGCTGTGTCTCTTCAGCTTCGAGTCTGTAGCAGCCGCAAATTTCAGCAACGTATTAATTGACTCCTTGTGCGCGAACTCCGAGCCCTGCTCGAATCCCTTTGACATCAGCCCGCCGGACCTTGATCATGATTTTCCGATCCGAATCCGCTTAATCCCAAGACGCGCTTGCAGCTCACCTCTTTCTTAAGCAACCTCCTTAGATCGTCATTTACAAAGCAACGCACCTCCTCGATTAAGCTATCAGCTACTGATACTAACACAGAAACGTGTTCGTTCGTATAGAAATTATTTTTGCTATTTAAAGTCGCAGTAGATTTGAGGATTGCCTTAAGGTCATGAGCTATGAAGTGATCGATGTGCTGATTATCATTCTTTATAAAATATTTTGTGAGCCGTCAGTGGATTTGAGGATTGCCTTAAAGCCATGAGCTATGAAGTGATCGATGTACTGATTATCATCCTTTATAAAATATTTTGTGAGCCGGGATTGAATGACGCTGTGAGCTGGCTTATAGATTGGTTGTTAAATGGTGAAACTCTCAATATTGACAAGCTCGCACTGATACTACTTACGGTTTTTGAGGTCAAGAAAATCAAATCACATTTATAGCATTGATGCTTAGACTAAAGCATAACATTTTTTGATGTAGAGAGCGCGATTCTCGCGAGTTAGAATATGCCAATTTTATGCTTCTTGTCCGATCTACAAAGGCACTCTACAGTTCCAAAAGCTATATCCATGGTTTATACGCCTATACCAACTTGGAGGCAGTGTTCAGCCTCATCAAGCTGTAGTAGGTCAATGGGCTTGAAGTTTAAGATTGGCTTGGCAACTATTTAACTCCCTTCGAGGAGCAGTAGCGCTTGAAGGCCTCCTTAACATGAGCCTGAAATCTTCGAGAATTCTTCTTAACACTCTGGAATGTATGTCAGGCGACGCAGTGGTGACGTTAATCTTAAGATTGATCTCGCGGATAACCTCAGAAATAGCAGCATCGCTATCCCTAAGAGTATCATCGCAATGGCAGATGAAAATCTTGAATGCAGTGATCGCTTTTAGCTTATCCCCAGCTCTGGGATAGTTCAGTTTATCAGACAACTCCATAGATCGAATTTCAGAGATCAAAAGTCAGCCTTGCTGTTGATAGATATAGAACTATTGCATACATGAGTAATAGCAAGATTCGGGTAGAAGCAGCGAGTATCATCAGGATCGGTTGTGCTGACAAGTTCGTAGTCCAGAGCAATATAAGCCTTGAAGGCACTTGCCTGGGTCAAAAGAACATTCTCGAGCTTGTCGTAAAAGTCATTAGCCTCAATGCCCTCATATAGGTGCGATTTTATGTAAACACCATTGTGAAAACGGTACTTAGGATCAGCCTTGAAATCAGGCGATATATGCGCCTCAAGTCTTTCAATCGAAATATTGTACTGCTTGGCCACCAATCTCTTGTTGATTGAACGCGAAATGTTGCCAACATATACCATCTTACCAATCCTCCCACGATCCTTTTTCCAATAGCTGCAGCCCCATTTGACATTTTAATTCTTCAATCTCTTTAACTCAGCGAGTTCGTTTGCAAATACATTGGCTGTATATTTTCGACTATATTAATTTTGTGAAAGAATTTAAATCAGTATCGACTTTAAATCCAAAAGAAAAAAATAACAATTAGTTAGGTTCGGTTTATATTGCTTAGATGATTTTTACGTGCGCGAGACTGTTCTCATCATATTCTCAATGCTGAGCCAGTAGTTTTTCCTTGTTTACTAATGACACCGCTTTTAAGCGGCTTCAATTCGCTCTTTGTTATGTTCGTATTGTTCTGGTGAGTATACTTACCTTCGAATATTATCTAATTTATATTAATCAGGCTAGCAGTCAACGTGGAAATAAATCGGGTGATTTGTATTGCTACAGCATGCGCCATTCCAATGTCGGGGCCTAAAATACTGGCGATGTCATAGTATAGCATTTGTTTTCAATAAACGCGTATCAACATCTTGCGACTGCTCTAATAAAACCTTCACGTCATCTTCAACAAGAAACAAATCTTTCTCCGGATCAAAAACCGTTTCAAGTTCTTTGATCATGGGGCTCTTGGGTTTAAACACCACGCTTCCTCCCATCACATTGCTCGATCCCCTGAAAATCTTGGATAAACTGGTCACAACCAAGTCTGCACAACCATGTTTCATTGTGGTGACATTGTACGAGCCAATGGTATCGTCGACTTTCAATACGACATCGTTCTCATGCGCACATTTGACCAGTTGCTTAAGATCTGCCATTGAAAGCAACGGTGTTAAAATTACACCGCTGAATGCATGTTGAACAGGCGGATGGCGTCACAGTATTTACTCCATAGCACGCGTAGCCGACCGCAATTTGGTCTGGTGCTGAATCTCAACGCCTTGAGCAATGATGCCTAGCACCTTGGCATCATTAAAAAGCCACACCTCCGTGACGTCCTTCATTTCCTTGACGGCGGTGATGTGTCCCAGGAGACCCTTCCGCGCCAGGGTCATCCTCATGTTGAACTCCCAATGGTAAGAGTTACACTTCCTAGGAGGACTTCGGTGCGCTTGTTCATATTGGGCGAGAACGTTGCTTGAGAAAGAAGGCTTGTTGCGGCTGCTAACCTGTTGAGTAGAAAGCAAAAGCCGAAGTGAATATATTTATCGAGACCAATGAACGGCTACCGTATGTAAATACTAACTGTGACGTACTTGCGTGGGGAACCCTCCGCGATTTTTACAATCGCTCGACTCTTCACAATCGTGTTGTGATGACTCGTCGACTACATGAGTTCAAGATGGAAAGTGGAATATGCATATAAGAGCATCTGGGTTCTTTTGACTAGCTAATATTGGGACTACAGACTACGGGAGAGCAAATTGATGAGTCACACCAGCTGGTGGTACTTCTCAGCAGTCTATCTTCGGAGTACGACTTGTTTTCGTCGATTGTGGAAAATGCAGGGGACATATCGTTGATAGAAGTCAAGGAGAAGCTGCTCAAAAAGTCAGAGAAGCTGCAGAGGAACGGAGCTACAGAGAACGCGTTTCGCGTAAATGGAATTGCTATAGGATTTAAAGGTGGACGGAACAATGGACGAAAGGGTGATCCTCCACGCAATAACGGCGGATTTAAGGGCAAGTGCTTCAACTGTGACCAGTTTGGACACATGAAGCGGAACTGCCCGGCCGGTAAGGATTCAACAGCGACGACACGGTGTTTGGTGTTGGTAGTCAGGATGGCTGATTGACAGTGGAGCAACTTCCCACATGACCCCACACAGGAAGGACTTGTTTGATTACAAGGGCCTAGAAGCTAGCATCGAAGTTCCAATTGCAGACGCGAAGAAGTTGCTTGTCAAAGGAGCCGACACGGTAAAATTGACTGGTTTGAACGGAATGAGGATTTGTCATATGGTTGAAGTTCTGCACATTACCGGACTCGACAGAAGGTTGCTGTCAGTTGGCAAGCTGGCAGCTGATATTAGCTGGTTTGAAAGAACGATCAGCCACATTGGGACTTAGACACGGCCCAGACTTTTTTAAAGGAAGCAGTGAGAAATTTTGGATAATGAGCGGAAGCTTGATTTAGCAATACCGAGTGAATGATGGAGGCTAAATAAGTTGTAAAGCTCTTTCATTAAGGAGGAAAATGACAGTACTTAAAAAAGAAGTTCCGGCTAATACCCGTGCCAGCAGCCGCGGTAATACGGGAGGAGCGTGGCATGAGTATGGAATTCTCGCGTCGTCATCATCTGGAGCAGGAATAAAGCAATTGCGTCAGGTACAAAAGTTGGAAAGTCGTATTTTCTTGACTGTGGATAAGAAGAAGCAGGTCTCGTTGAATATTCCGGGGCTGACAATCAGTGGGACCTTTGGCATGCACGCATGGGGCACCCCAGCAAAGATGCGCTGATCAGGACACAGCGATTAACGAATGGTATTCCAATCACCAAGCAAAGTGTGGAAATACTGTGTGCCGGGTGTTTGAAGGGCAAGCAGACGGTCACGGTGTTTCCGTCTCGTTCAATATCAAAGACGACACGTGTGCTGGAGCGTGTTCACACAGATGTCATGGGGCCAATGAGAACTATCTCGAAGGGTGGTGCCAAATACATTCTCATGTTTGTGGATGACTTTTCACGATATGTTGCAATTTTTTTGATCAAGAGCAAGGGTGAAGTGGCTGGCAATTTCAAAGACTTTCTGACGCTATACGAAATCCAGTGGGGTGCACGACTAAGACGTTTGCGACCCGACAACGGAACCGAGTTCGTAAACAAGAAAATGGCTGGAATATGTCAAGAGAACGGCATTGTACACCAGCGCTCTATCCCATACAGCCCGCAGCAGAACGGAGTGGCGGACCGTATGAATAGGACAATTATGGAGAAAGCCCGCAGCATGTTACACTACAAGAGCGTTTCGACGGAATGGTGGGCGAAAGCGGTAAATACAGCGGTTTATTTAATTAATCGCTCCAGCAATACGGGACATCCTGACATCACGCCGTATGAGCTAGTTTTTAAGATGAAGCCTCGGATGGATTACCTGCGCGTATTTGTTTCGCAAGGCTACGCTCATATTGACGATGTGAAACGGACCAAACTGGAACCCAAGAGCTTTAAGTGTACGTTTCTTGGCTATGCAGAGAATGTCGAGGGCTATCGTGTGTTTGACTTGGAGAATGCCAAGATTAAAGTGACCCGCTCTGTAAAGTTGGATGCGCGTGAGGTGGGTGGCATCTACGACACGCAAGAGCCTAAGCCGGAATCAATTGTTCAAGGATGGTGATGAAGTCAATGTTCAGCATCAAGTGGATCGATAGTTAGTTCCGGACGATCCCCCATGGGAGCTGTCGAAGAGACAGTCGAGGATGTCGATATGGATGATGTGGATCGTACGCCAAGCGCCGTTGTACAGCGACTAATGCCCTCTGAGAGCCCTGTACGAAACAGGCTTGAGCTAACGGAATATCATCAACCTTCCCAAGTGCAACAAGAAGGTCGTTTGGTGTTTCGGCCTGAAGTGGAGCGAACACAAATAAGACGTGAGCTAGTGCTAATGCTAAGAAACGGCTCCGTTGGTGGAGAGTCAACAAAAGGCAGTGAGGGCCCATCGACTCCAAAGCGTGCAAGGATTGATGAAGACGACCTTATAGCTGAAGCTATTCTTTCTTACGCTGTGAGTGTTGGAGAAGAATCAGACTCGCCTGCCACGTATGCGCAGGCAATGTCTAGTGGCGAGGCAAAACAGTGGCGACAAGCGATGGACGCCGAATTACAGTCGCATCACCAAAACAAAACATGGACACTCGTTCCGCGAGAATCAATTGGACGCACGATTGAATGCCGCTGGGTCTTTGCTAATAAGCGTGACCAGAATGGATGTGTTGTGCGCTACAAAGCACGATTGGTGGCTAAAGGTTTCAAGCAGAAACACGGCGTGGATTTTCTCGAGACTTACTCTCCAGTGGCCAACATAACCTCAATCCGAGTTGGGCTCGCAGTGTGTGCGGTATTAGGCTACAAAATCGAACAGCTGGACGTCGACACCGCCATTCTCAACAGTGTACTGTCGGATCGTGTTCACATGGAAGTTTCGATTTGTGTTAAGGGAGCTCAAGGATTTGCGTGTCAGCTGAACAAAGCTATATATGGACTCAAGCAAGCTGCAAGCGCTTGGAACAAGACGATCGACTACGTCTTCAAGAAAAACGTTTTTAAAAGTTGTGGAGCGGATCAATGCGTCTACGTGAAGAAAGTAAAAGAAGGTTTTGTGTACGTAAGTCTTCATGTCGATGATGTGATCATTGCAGCCAAGACGAGCGACGGGATTCTAGAGGTAAAGGGGATGCTTAAAGGTGTTTTCAAGATGAAGGATCTCGGTATGGCGAAGTTCATCTTGGGCATGGAGATCGACCACGACATGACAGCTTCCACACTAATGGTCAAGCAAACACGCTACATTAGCGACGTGGCTGAGCAGCGATTTGGACAGAAAAACGCCAAGAACGTCGACAATCCGTGTACGTCCAGTCTCAAGCTGTCAACATCATAGTCACCAAGTACAGAAGCTGAGCGTTCAGAGATGCGGTCAAGACCATACCGCTCACTAATTGGGTGTCTGCTATATGTTACATTTTGCACTCGGCCGGACATCGCATACATCGTGAAACAACTGTCTCGATTTCTCGAGAATCCAGGGTTACCACATTGGAACGCCGCAATTTGTGTATTGCGCTACTTAAATTCGACTCGTCATCATGGGATCGTTTACCAAAGAGGGACGGGAAAGGTGATTGTTGAAGCTTTTACGGATGCTGACTGGGGTAGCAACACCGATGATAGACGGTCTGTCTCGGGTGTGCTGATCAACATTGGTAAAGCTCTGGTTGTGTTCAAGTCCGAGTATCAGAGAACCGTCTCACTAAGTTCCGCAGAAGCAGAGTATATGGCGCTAAGTTTGTGCACACAAGAAGACTTTGGGCGCGCGCAATGCCCAAGGACATGGGTCAAGAACAAGTGAGAGGCACGCAAATATGGGAAGACAATCAAGGTGCGATAGCTTTGGCAAACAACGCGGGCTACCACGCACGTACAAAGCACGTGGACATCAGACATCACTTTATTCGGGAGAACGTTCAGCATGGATTACTCAAGATTGGCTACTGCAAGTGGACCGAAACAGCGGAGAGTCTCGGATTGTGTCTCTCAATGCATTTAGTGGATTGCATCAAGACAAAGATTCGAGGTGGTAAGCTGTGTAAAAAGATCATTAGACACGCTCTCTATCTGTGGGCACTTGGTAGTGAGCTGCCATGCAAATGATGTCTACGATCGATGCATATGTAGGTGTTTTCGAGGTCATCGTTACTGACAAGAGTTGTATTTCTCAAATGCAATACTCGTGCTTCAGACCATTTTGAAAGGCTACTTTAGTGAGATGACCCCAATTTTTAAAAATACGCTAATCGATTGTACTGATGATCGTGTCATTGGACACCACATGTACGCGTACAATGAGACACGCAAGAAAAGCCGAGCAAAACCTGCTCGTAAGCAAATATTTAGCTACTTCGGTGAGAAGATCTTTACTTACACGCCTTTGTTAAGTGGTACTCCCATGGTATAAAGATCATTAAAACATACAGCTATGTCAAGGCAAACTCACACGAAGCGTTTGCTCCATTTATGGGTGCAGTATCGATTGCGCGACTAGAGCGTGATTTCGATAAGTGTAAGACGATGATTGCTGAGATGATAAAGCTTGATTAGTAACAGTGCTTTCGGTCGATATGGAATGGATGTGAGTAAGAACAAAGAAGTCAAGTATGAGTCGAACGATAAGGCGATTAAATGCAAGATCGAGCACTTTACGCTTCACATTATAGGAAATCTTAATGATTCTCGTGAGATCATAATGAAGAAACGCCGTCTCAATAACAAAAACCCAAACCTTTTGTCGATTGCTATCTATCACTTTGAGAAGCTACGCATGCTTTGCTTTAGTATGACTACATCGACTTTTACTTCGATCAGACTTTCAATATCAGGAGATGGACACAGACAGAGGCTATATCGCATTCAGCTGCAAGAAACCTTCAGAAATTGTGTCAAGCTATGCGATCACTTTGATGAGCATAAGCACGAGTGATTCCAGCGAGACTACAACGTTGAGGTATCTACATTCGATCGCCTCTTGTCTGGACTACTTAAGGAGGAGTGGCGAGGTGACGCTATGATC
Organism: Plasmopara viticola; assembly: GCA_001695595.3. Classification (NCBI taxonomy): domain Eukaryota; phylum Oomycota; class Peronosporomycetes; order Peronosporales; family Peronosporaceae; genus Plasmopara; species Plasmopara viticola. The sequence goes on from MBPM02000062.1 coordinate 295,220, forward strand.
TCATTGTCTTCTAAAAAAACATATTTGCAACCTGTTGAACGAGGAGCACAAGGTCAAAGTCAGTGCTAGGAGTATACAACAGGGTCGGAGATGTAACACTGATGTACTTAGCCCTAAGGAATTCGAGACTATTGTGCGAGATCGTATCACACTTTAAAGCGGTTAAGACCGTCGAGAGAGACAAAATCGATCATTATCTATACTTATAAAAGCAGCTCTTTCCCTTTACTTCGATAAGCGTCAGATTGTTATCGGATGGCATATCGTTAAATCCGTGATATATAATCTCCGATTGAAATATAGCAGCCAACCATTATAGTTTCTATTTGGAAAAAAGCATCATGGGCGCACTTTTAGATGAGCTCTACTATAACCCAAATATTGGAGCTCAAGCTCTACATCAAAAGGCAAACCTTTTATACCCTGAGATAGCTTTCAAAGTTATCAAGGGATGGTATGCGAGTCAGACTGACATTCAGATATCAAGTCCAAAAGAAGAAATAAATGGCTTCAAAATAGCTTCGTAAAATCCCAACCTTTGGCAGACGGGCCTTGAAGGTTTAAGAGAAGCGACCAATTTTGACTGCTTAAATATCAACTCGAGGTTGGCTTTGCAAACGTCTTATCGAACAAGACAGCACCAACTGAGCTTGCAGCACTTAAAGCGTTTGTTCGGCGCATGAAGCGGAAATTATTACAAGCGACAAACACCAACGAGCCCGGTGACCACGAAACCGTGGGTATAATCGAAAGATTAAACAAAACGTTGAAGCAGAGACTGACTAAAATGCCATCGAAGATGATTTTCCGAAAGCTTACCACTGATGTCATCGAAAACTATAATCCCGTCTTTTATGTAACGATTGCAATGAATTCAAAGGAGGCCAAAGTCAATGTAGCGGATGCGGATCTAAGTCATGATCAGGGAAAAGCCCAGAGTATTGAAGAAATTTGAGGTCGGAGCAAGTGTGCTATATCGACTTAAGTAGCAGACATTCAATTGGCAAACTGCCAAATGGAGCAAAGCCATTTCTTCGATCGTTGAAATCGATAGATATCGAGTCTAAATCCAATTAGAAATCGGTCATACGCTATACAAGGCACCAAACGATCCTAAAATGGTTGAAATAAAACTTTAGATGCTACCTTCAATCGAGGTGATATTTTTGAGTCTTAAATCTCAAGAAAATACGCTCTGATAGACCTGCCGAAGGTGATTTCGGTGGAGCAAAGCCCGCACCAAAGTACAAGTGTCTGGTGAGATGGCTCATAACAAGCTTGACTCCTAGGAACCATTCGCAAATCTCCGATTGTTCAACAAGAACCGTCAATAGACCCATGAGAAGAAGACTAGGCAATAGCAAAGAATGAATCGCTTTGTTGACTGTGGTAAAGCATACACTATTATTGTATATATACTTTTGCTACAAGCCGCTATATTGATTCATATATCACAGGAATTTTTTTTTGGAAGAAGAACATAATCATGTATACAGATAAGAAGTTATGCCATGTTTCAAATGCTTAAGCAATCAACGAGACTGCGTCATTAAATATGGATAACTCAGAGGATAAGTCGAATCAAGGATGAGTTATACTTATTGGATCCAGTAGCCAATCTTTACACAACGATTGTAAACAAAAAATAACGTCATGAGCTTGAAAAAATATTCAAGATTTCCTATCATCGTATCGAAAGCCGCTATCTGATAATCTTGAATGGAAGACATGGTATTTGTCATTTCAGCCAGTCACTGATGCTAAGTTTGTGGTAAAGGTCGTAGATATCGAGCGATCGTTATTTCTTTATATCGGAGTATATACGACTCAAGATGTTTCTCAATTTCAAATCTCTCGCTGAGCGAGAGCAAGCACTTAGTACACGAGATCAGTGACGTGTTCGATAAACAAAATTAAGCGTAGCATGTACTAAGGTACATCGTGGGTAAGCGATGTCGATAAAACTGCATCTTCACCGGACGCGAAAATTGCAACAACAACTCAGAAAGATTTGTTTGAACCCTCTAAGAAGACGTTAATTAATGAATTCTCTCAGACAAACCCTGAGGCTTCAACATCGTTTCCTTAATTGATAGTGGGATGCAAGCAACTTCGACCTTAATGTTGATTATTCAAAGATATCGGCGTACAATATGAAGATAGTACAGCATTTTTTGAATGAAATAGCAGATTTGAAAACTCGACAAATTAGTATAGACCAAGCATGAAGGAGTTTTGATACAGATTCAGAGTGTCAGACAAATGACTTGAAAAATGCGAAGCTCTACTTAGTGATGACCGTGTTGTATCATTTTGTGGTCTTCGGAGCAATGGTGAACCTTACGATGTGCAATGCTCGGGGGTCGCGAGATCCCCGGGTTAAACCCCGAGAGTCCTGACTATCTAAATACAGACTACAACCCCACTTAAAGCACACAGTGCATTTGATCACCGCGATTTAAAGCGTCGAGACAGGTACTAGAAGAGGCACGGCTCAATCGATGACGAGTTCCCGTATTTAGCTGAATGGTGAGAGCAGGCTCGCAGAACTCAGTCCTCGAGTCTGCGACCGCAGACATCGTCCGTCTCAAAGAAATATCTCTGGTGATATGTATGCACGTGCCATGGGATGCAGACCAAGTTTAAGCGAATCTGACATCAAATGAACTAAATCAAACCATCGGACCGACGATATTGAAAGCTGATCAGACAGTAGTATTAGGTGATAGTTTTTCTCTACCCATCAAATCTCATGATGGAGAGTCTGCAATACTTGATATAAGTATCAGTTATAAAAAAGTCAGTGTATACCGAGAATCAGCTAACAAAGCCATAAGAATTGGTTTGTCTTAGACTGCAAATGTCTTGACTGTGGTTTTCTGGGGCTAGTAAGCCCAACTCTGTGAATTGTCTCTGGCAAAACTGTGATACCCAACATCTGTTTGAGTCGATGCATTTGCTTTCTTTACAGTTTTGTTAAGTTCAGTTGCCCAGACAACTGCTTGATTATTCTGAGGTCGCTCACTAATGAAACAGTTTCCATTTCCACCTTAAGCTCAATAACATTTAGATCGGTGTTGTCGCCGTAGCTACCCCGAATTTTGCAATGATGTGTGCATATTAACGAGAACATTTTGTCTCTGATTATAGTACCCGAAAGACAATATCCCATAAAAATTTCCGAGATGGTATAATTGCTGCGTACGTTCACTGTCAGAAGTCTCATCTGCTTAATTATACTTGGATCATCGTTGCCTAACTCAAGCTCTCCTTTGAGCTTATCATACCCGGCTCTAAGCGTTTGTAGCGGTACTCGATTTAGTCATGGAAATGATACTGGAGATGTGAATAGGCAAGGATCTCTTTGAATATTTCTTTGCTTTCTATGGTGAGCCTTTCGAAATCATTTTGGTCTACGTTCTGCTTATAAAGGAAGGTCATCATCATTACTTAAGACTATCAATAATCGAACACTTAGGACCGCATTTACGTCAATTAGGCTGCACCAATTCAAGCTTCAAGGTCTGGCAAACGATTGTAGTTGCTACCCAATTGTCGATATGCGTACGCCGATGGAATAGCAAACCCCTGAATCTTATTGAGGTTATAAGTTTTGTCACGTCTGACTACTCTTTCTAATGGAGCAACACTGGGCAGTCATCCAGGCAAACTTGTCCGCTTGACAAAGGTCCTTCGATCTCCGTTTAAACCAGCCCCTCTCAAACCACAACCTTGTCATTTAGGTCGATCATCCAAATATCGTTTTGCTCTTGACTGATAAATCGACTTAGTTTCAATAAGAGCTTTATGGGCTGCCTTCAGAGCGGACCTCACTGCTCTTAAGTCAGACCTTCTGACAGCCAGCTTAGTCACTTCATACCGTTTCCGAGCATCGCCTTACATCTAAAGATAAGCTTCGGCGTCGTTATGAAGATTTTGTAGGTCATCGTCATGGTATATCCCTATTTTTTTTCGCGTGTTATCTTGCGCAGTCCCTACGATGGTCTTGTTTAGGACCATCAATTCTGGTCAAGATTTTTTTGAAAATCTTTATCCAGTTACTTTCCCGCAGTTGTCCTCGCCGCTTCTTTATCATTGGATGGAAGTGCATAATCAATATTTGATGCGTCTTGTTCGTCAGAGTTGTGCGAACGTAGTGTCTCCAAGGCGGCACCAGACACTAATTTATACTTCTGCTGTATTCATTAATTGTGATAATATTGCAAGGCGGGGAGGCTGTTAGCTGACCGATATACTTATCTGCGAGCTGCCTGATACCGTTTTGAAATTAACAATCGAAGGCATCCGGAATGGAATAGCGATGTCCTTGCTCACCATCTGAGTGTAACAATCTGATAGGATTTGTTTAGCATCATTGTCAGGGATTAAGATATTTTTTTAAACTGTGTCTTTATTTAGTCCGCTTTTGACACCATGTCGCGCCTTTCGATTATCATCATCGTTTGGTTGGACACTTTTAATAGACTTTTCGACGTCAGGTGTCCCGACCATAGAAAGCATTAATACTCTGTTTTTTACTGTTTAAAACTGTACTATGCGACGATTGCCAACGAACTTTATTGATCTCCGAATTATGCTTCAGATTGGATTCATGTCTTGTTGATTCAAGCATACTGATGTAGGTTTGATTTATCTAATTTGAGCTTTTCCTTGACGATACTCTTCATAAGCCCATTTGATACCAGCAACTCCATGTTGTTTAGTATGATCCAGAGCAATTTTATCCGACTTTGATCGCTGTCGAGACTGTCGATGTCGAGGATATTAGACTGAATGACATTCATTTTTTCGATCAACTAAATATCATTCAGTCTGATATCCTTTGCTTGACATCAAGATACTTTATATCATCACCTGCTGCTCGCTTCTTTTTCGCTAACCGCGTGAGTTTTCTCGTCCGATTTGCTTCGCCACGCATTGATCTAGCTTCGTCCATTAATTTCTCTCTCCGTCGTAGTGGATACTCATAATTTATTGATTCTGTAGCAACTCAAACAATCGTTTCAAAACTACATCCCTTCTTAACCCCTATGATGGAAATAAGAAATCCCTTAACCCCAACACGGTATCTCGGATCATCTTTACCACTCTTCCGTCGGTTGGGATATATTTAAAGAGCAACTTAAGTTGGTTTATATATAAACAATCCTTTAATCCAAGCTCTTGAATCAACTTGATCGTTAGTATCCGTTCATTTTAGTCGGTATTGTAAGATCCGTGTTAGAACGGACAACCCTGTAATTTGGATAATGTAATTGGAGAGAGCTTGTAATCCTTAATCAGTTGTATAAAAGCGAGCCTGTAAATTCCCGTCAGTCGTATTAGGGCGAGCCTGTAAAATTCTGTCGGTTGTATTCGGAAGAGCCTGTAAATCTTTGTCAATTGTTCTCTGACCGAAATCAGAAGACATTTCCATTCTTTCTCCTTAAAAATTATTATCCACGCACGCCGCAGGCGGTTCAAAAAGTAGGCCTTTCGCCGGATATACCGATGTCACAGACGTGAGCGATGCGGTATTTTAATGAAAAAGGTTCTCGAGATAATTTTAGCGCGCTTAACTTGCAAAATTCGCGTAGAGCAAACGTGCAGCAAAATGTTGCGTTCTCTCGAGGCCAAGCAAAGATACTAGCGTATAAACCTTTACGTCCGCTGCCTTAGGCAAACGGGCATCATATTTACTCTCGCAAGTAGCTTATCTTTTATGATCGGGCGTAGAAAAGGGTTACAAACGCTGCGGGGGTAGCATAGCTTCGAGCCTTACAGATACTTGAGCTCAAGCGCCTAAGCTCACACTCAACTTAAAACAAGTTGCAGATCGCTGTTTGTATGCTTCACAAATCAAATATACCTTGATTGTATATACAGGTTCTTATCAAGAGAAGACATGACTTCGCGAAGTCGACATCCAGAATATACACATTCAGAGCTCTTTCGGCCCCAGGGACGTTTAAAACTGTCTCATTGACAGGTGAACGTATTTGCATTGCTCTTTTTACGTCATCATCTCTGCAACTGTCTTTCTTTGCTTTTACTTTTGGTTTTGCTTTGCTGATATTTACATTTCCGTTGCCCTTTTTTTGAATTTCTTGCATTCAATGATAGATTATGGAATAAACGAATTTACCGGCGCGCGACGTTCTGAGATGCGCTAAGATTTACTCAGTCGTAACAGGAATATAATTCTTGTACATTTGTCTTAACAGCCTGCAGATTACCGCTGCTAGTTCCTCTTTCGCAGATTTCTAAGCATGTAGGATATGGTGTGTATCAGCCTCACACACCTTCATAAAAGCCAATGTTTTCCATGACATTCTCCTGGTCATACCATGGCTTGAAAGCACGAGCCCTAGATTGGTTGGCGGGACAAGTCTACGAGCTTCGTCCACTCAATCTCGCGCACAAGAAGTATGTTGAGCCGTGATTGTACCATTTTATGCACACGGCTTTTCTAAAAGGAAACCTGGCCGACCAGATGGGGGAATAGAAGACACTAATGTTTCCTTATAAATAGAAGTAGCGACCTTCTTCTTGGGTGAGAGTTCTGCTCACAACATTGTTCTTTGAAGACACTAAGAACAGCAGGCTGATTGTGGCTAGCATCGGTGCACAAGGCGCAGTGAAAATCATTGGAGGGTATTATTAAGGCTTTACTGGCAAGGAATTATCCCATTTGTGGTAACCAAAATTTGTCATATGCTTGCAAGACACAGTGAAGAATTCATGATCACGAATGTATCTTTAAGATCGGGCACGCTCCACCAGAAAAGAATGGGAACACAACCCTTATTTGATTCGTGAAAGGCAAAGCGTCCTTATCTTTAGGAGCACTTTACAGTTTAAGTGATGGTTGTATCGTAGTAGGAGTGCTCAATATGGTAGTACTGTAGCAGACATCAGAGCTACTGAGTCCAGTTAGAATACCAAATTATCTCTTTCAGAGGTGTTTCATCAAGGATAGAAATCCTTTGAGATTTATAAACATATCCTCGGTTCTGAACGAGAATGTGTGGGATCAGTATTATAGGCAATGTACGCTGCACCTGGGCTTGAAGTCCTATAGATTTCCAGCAATTGGTATTTCCTTTATGAAATAATAGGCTGACACGTGGTACCGTTTGACCACCACCACGAGAGCAGTTGGGCTCTTTGATGCCTTTTTTCCTAAAAAGAAAAATAGTTATGGGGTAGGAGTCACAATTATTTGACTCGTCAACAACTTTCTGTGCTGGATACCCGAATGGAAATTGGTTAGTGGATAATCGCACGATGAGCTAAACGCTCAGCGAGACTCCACTATATAAAAGGACGTGTTACTAAGAAACGTGACCGGGTTCGCGATGTAAATTGCTCTGTGTCTGGTAAACAGGAGCCACCAATTTGAATGAGGACATCCGATATATTTCTCATGGTGGCTAGCTGGGTAAGCCAGCACCAAAATGTTATTAACAGCACAGAATGGAAGACATTCAGCAGACACCCGTTGTGACTTTGCCGAATAAGCAAAGTTGTTTAGCGTCGTTCGCGACGTTTCTTATCCTTGACTTCTCAAAAAATCTTTTTATAGCTGTGCTTCCTCTGAAGAGTTGCTCAATCGCCTAATCTATTTTCACTCCATGTAATGTAATGTATTACGTTATCGCGTTGCCAAGGTATGCACGTGCTAGGCTCAGTCTGGCTAGTCCACGGCATAGAGTGGTGTCCGCATACGTCGAGTCTCGTTCGGCGGGCAGTGCAGCCAGCACCGAGGTCAAATGGGTCTTCCATTTCTTTCGGTCTTGTGCAAGGGTACGTACCACTTCGAGGTCTTGTGCTGTCCGGAGTCGAAAGCCGGAGCCACGGGAAACAAGATTGTGGTCGAGTGTCGAGGGGAGCGTGGTGCGGGGACGTCCGCGCCATTTTGCTGCGGTGGAGAAGAAGTAGGCACGCATCTGGAGGTCAGCTGGAATGTCGGGATAGCGGCGAAGTACATGGCCAAACAGGCGCCAGCGAGCTTGTATCAGTCGTAGTCTCAGCGGCCGCTCATCACAGAGGTCGTAGAGTCTTGCATTCGAAATGGGTCCGGGGTAGCGATAGCCAAGAGCGTAGCGAAGCTGGCGGCGATGGAAACTCTCGAGGCCGTGGAGCTCTGACTTGGTAAGAGCCCAGTTGTACAGCAGAATCGGTAGAACGTAGGTGTTGTACAATCGAATGCGTGTCTTGGGTGAGATGAACGTGGGGCGGAGCCAGACGGACCAGAGGCGGTGGAGCGCGAGGGTGGCCAGGGACTTGCGTCGGGATAGATCTTTAATATCGCCGAGGAGTGTTCCGAGCTTCTTAGTGTGGCGCCAGGTTTCTTCTCGGGATCGGGCGTGTCGAGTGGCGCCCGACGGGTTGCAGTGGCGGCGGATTTCGGTGACTTCGGTCTTGGCTTCGATTTTTTTTTTCAGGGTTAGAAGGAAGTCATCAATGCGGTGCTCATCTCTATCGTAGATCTTGGTTTCGCGGAGGCCAAGGATATCGACGCGGTAGCGCCGGAGATCTTCGGGGAGTGTTACGTGCTTCTTGCGCTTTAAACCTAGAGAATTCACATTAAAGGAGCCAATCCGGATGCGGTTGGCGCGATTAAGGGCGTGGAAGGGGGTTTGGCCTGGTGCTGGAGACCGTCGCGTCGAGGGTGAGACTCGTTAGAGACCTGCAGATGCCCGAGAGCACCTGCCCGAAGCGCGCGAGCATTAAGCCCCTGCGCTTGGAAGGAGGGCGTCACCCCAACCTTTTCCGAAAATTTCACTCCATGTTTTTAAAAAATGACTACGATTCCGTTAACAAGCATAGTCGCTTAATGGGTTCGGTGAGAGGCACCCCAACACCGGAAGCCGTCGACTTGTTTAAAGTATAAACATATTTATAGCGCCTTGAGCGCTATTGTAATACGAAGATTACCGAAAGGAGCATTGCTTACAACAAATTCATTTTGAGCTTTAGGATAGAAAATATATAAGTGAAGCGGTTACACAAGTGATTGTCCGGTCCGGGCCTCCAAAAAGAGCGTGCGGAATCACGCGTGCCTGATCATTTTTGCTCATGACCGCTCGGTAGTTACCTTTGTCATCTTAAAAGACAGTTCTAATGTTCCGTTCTCTCAAAGATGTAAGCTTCCTATCTTGCTGGTTTGACCGTCAGTTACAGGAGCCTGTACTACCCGGTCCCAGTGCATGATCCCTCTCGTAGAACTGGACGCCCTGAAACGTTTCAACCGCTTATTGAAGTGTGAGCTGCGTATCCGTAGGTTTATTAAGCTAGTCACCGTATGAGCAGGTCAAATAGCGCGTCTGACAAGTATGGAAAGGTAGCACGATCCATTTCGGAGCCTAGAACAGGGTTGGTGTAGACCATCTGCCCAGAATTAACCGCAAAGTGCAACAATGTATGACGGGTCACACAGCACCTTGCACGTAGTTGTCATCAAACTGACAATTTACATAACTTCAATTATGTTCAAATAAGGTCTTTTAATTAATAAGTAGTGTTTTTCGCATTACAACTAATAATCGTGTCTGTAAATTTGTGCCAATTATTAATTAACTTTCATAGTGTAGATGACAATTTAAGAACTCATTTATCCTGCTTAAGCCAGCGTGTAAAATTGCACGAACCAAAAATAAATAATTAAATAACGAAGGTGAAAGTTTTTTTTACAACGATAGTTGTGTCTTGAAAACTTTGAGCATGTAAAAGTGCTATCACCAACTCAGGGCGTTCACGTCTCGACCAAACACAAATTTGTCGGTGGAAGACTTTAAGGTCATGTAAAAAAAGAGATTTCTCGGGACTCACTTGAGCTTTTCTTTTCTAAAATTAAGCTAGTAGCTTGTATGATAACCGTTTAGACTTTCTATTCTTGTTCCCCTTATCTCGTGTGCAAAGGTTTACGTCATTTCGGTCCCACGATGGACTTGACAGCGCTTTGGAGCCGTGAAAAAGCTCGCATTGCAGCCGAAGTTGAGGCCACTCAAGAAGGTTTTAAAGTCAAACAGGAATTAGAGTCGAAAAGGCTTATCGATAGTAAATCCACGGACTCTGTCGTTGATGCCGCAGTTCCGTCAGTCACACTTGCACGCAATCTCAGCAAATCGACTGCAACTCTATTCACAAGTGAAAATGATGCCCGCGATCAAGTGTTTCGCCTTTTCATTGACTCTAGTGTCCCATCATTTTCTACTATTTTGCCACCTCATCTTTCGAGTCAAAACGAGTTTGCAATGGAGTACGCAACTCGAGCAACTCGACGCATGGTGTCACCGACTAATGTGCATGAATCTTCGATACCATCCGCACTTGTCCATAACACTAGTGGTCAATCGTCGATTGTTGTACGCACAAAGTCCAGTCGTACATCACGTCACCCTCCACCACCTGCACCTGCAATAACTATTGCGCAATGTCTACCAACAACAACGTTGGCACAAATAGCGACAAGAAAGCATGGACAGAAAGGTGAGTATTGACGCAAACATTTAAGCCATACAAAGGTGACGTTTTTGGGACGCATGGCAACTACATTGATGGAATGGTCTATATGTCTCGCATGAAGAGGAGCTACAACGCAATGGTATGTAGCAGTAATAACAATAAAGACAATGGTTCCGATCGTCCATGGATGAAAGTTGCAAGACGAAGTGCATTACGAGACAGTGTCTCGGATGCCTTGGTTGTTGCGAGAGGCAATAACGAAGGCAAATTTCGCCATTCCATCGCATCTCGTCGTACAAGTGTCAGCAATTTTATTGCCTACTCAAATGGTGATAACCCGACAATAAAGCGTATGCATTGTACGCAACAGCAACGATGTTCACTGACATTATGCAATTGGAGTTTCAATCCTGAAAATGCACGTTTACTGGTCGAGGAAAAGGGTGTTGAGGCATTGATTCGATTGTGTGCAAACGAAGACAAGACGACTCGATTGCATTGTGTTACTGCTTTGATGAATCTTTCCCACGTGTGTGAAGTGCGATCTGTGATTGTCCAACAAGGCGCAGTCAAGACTATTTGCGAGATAGTGAACGATATGGACGATCCAAGTATCCTAACAGCGTGTGCCATTACACTGTGCAATCTGTGTTTTTTGCACGGCCACGAAGAAATTCTGGTCGATCATGGTGCTGTAAGTGCTTTATCCATCCTGAGTACAGAACATGAAAAAGTGGCACTGATTTGTCGATGTGCACTCTTTAATCTCACGTGTGTTTCGCAATCGTACCACAAGATTGAAAATGTATTGAAAGCGCTCCTTTCACTTTCATCCACCTCCCTTAGTACTGGCATTGCAGGAAGGAGGGAGGTCGAGTACGACGAGATCACAGCGAAAGGCTTGTTTAATCTCTCAAATCTCAAACGCATTCGTTTGCGTCTGGTGGAAGAAGGCATTGTGAATTGCATTCCTACCTTGTTGCATCCGACAAGTCCTTTGATTCAGGAACTAGTTGCCCGTATTTTACTGAATCTATCTCGACTCGCGACGTGTAGGAGTGAACTGGTGGCAAAAGGGTGCATGGGTACATTGATGACACTTGCAAATGCGTCGACGGTGCTCACAACTCGATGTTGCATGAGCAATATATTGCGGTACTTGAGTCAAGATCCAAACAATGTGCTTCGAATGGTACATGAAGGCTTGGTCGATCTCATTGATCAATTATGTGCAATGGAAGAACCAGAGATTTTTCTACATTGTGCACGTACCCTGTATAATGTGTCGTGCTACGATGAAGCGCGACCAAAATTGGTGGCACGAGCTGCTGTTGCGACATTGTCGTCCATTTCGAACCGATCTAGTGGCCAAGTCCATCAACTGTGTACGTTGACACTCTGTAATTTACTTACTGTCCGTAAAGCCGCTTCGGACATTGTGACGGCAGGAGCAATCACGGCAGTCATTCGACTGAGTATGGCATCGGATCAAACGGTAGAGACTCGACATCTCTTTTCAAAAGCTTTGCATGAACTTTGTGACAAAAGGGCAACGCGAAGTGCAGCTGTTGATGCGCACATTGTCCCTGCTCTCTTGTACCTATCGAGTATTGAGATGGATAGTGGACAAGGTAGCTCAAGTACCACTCTAGCAAGCGACATTCGTGCGCGATGCATCGTCGCCTTGACGTGTTTAGCAGCCGATTCACGCACGGCACCTTTTGTGTGCAATGCTGCAGTCGTACAATGCGTCACGTCCGTATTAACGCTTGAACACTCGAACGTAATCGTCGAGCGCTTTTGCTGCTCGTGTCTCAGCTTCCTTTGTCGAATGAAGAATGTGCGCAATTGATAGTCAAAGGGGGGCTACTATCGAAAGAGTCTTGACGACATGTATGGACACGAACGATCAGGAGAGCAAAGCGTCGTGCTGCCATGTCTTAGCGAGTGTGTCGAGTCATCCAAGTTGTTGCTATGCTCTCGTGCGTGGGGATGTTATCTCGATGCTCGCCACCTTAGCCACTATTAAAGAAAACGCTCTGATCCAACGCTGTTGCTCCATTACTCTTGCCAATTTGACGGTTCAACCGACAATTCGAGCTACCTTGGCTTCTGCTGGTGTCGTGCATATAGTCACAATTGTAAGCAACTCGTATAGCGAAGAGAGCCAACGTGACTGTGCCAAGGTCTTGTGTAATCTATCGTGTATTCAAGGGACTGAAATGGCTCTTGTACAAGCTGGAGCGGTGAATGTACTCATGATGATTAGCATGGTGCGTGCAGTAAGTGTTCGGACAAAGGAGACGTGCGTGCGTGCACTTTTGAATTTGCTTAATGTTGATACGATCAAAAGCATGGTGGACGAGGGGTTGGTCCAACTATTGGCTGCTTTTGCAACACTTGCGTCCGAGCAATTGCCAATGTTATTGACCGCACTTTTTGCCAAATTATCCGAAAATCCAATCGGCCAAAAGGCGTTATGTGCGGACAAATCGGCTCTTAGTGCTCTTTTTCACCTCATGACGTACAATGAAGTGACCGATGAAGAGCGACAATTGGTGAGGCTGCACGTGACTCTAGTCTGTACATTGGTACTTTCGGAAAATCTGCGACTCTTGAGCGTCAATGCTGGATTATTGCCCGCTCTCGACCGGATTGCAGCGTACGAAATTCAATATCGTGCCACCCGTGAGCACGAACAACATGAGTGTGTTGAAAAGAAACTCGCGCTTGTTTATTTTACGCTCGCAAAGAGCAACGATTGTCGAATGAAATTGACCTCGTCTTTGAAAGTGCAACACATTTCGACACTTTTGAATCTTCACAGTGCCCGGATCGACTGTGATGGGTCAAAGTGTGTTTTATATGCAATTGCAACTTTGTGTTGGCTCACGTGGCATGAAAACACGCGCGCATGTTTACAAGTCTCAGACTATCTCGGTGCACTGATGCAAATGTTGCAGATTCAATCCAATCGTGACACTCTCGTCTTTTACTCACTTGAGGCGATGACAATATTAACTCTCACACTTTGTTGCATGGCACAGAGTCGGGAAGCGATTGAAATCATGCTAAAGCAAAACATCGTGACGTGTTTAATTGGTTTTCTCACATTGCAGCTTGCAAAGGCACAAAAGTCCGATTGTTCGGCAATTGCCACGTTTGTGGCCCTCGTCAGCTTTTTGTTTCGTCAACTCAGTCATGTCCCAGAGGCTCATTTGCCCCTGTTGGACCTTTTTTGTACGCTCGTGCCACTGCTTAAAACGACACATGACCTTCACTCTACGCTTGATTGTGCTGAGGCCTTATGCAACATTGTTTTTGTCGAGCAACAGGATGCAAAAGGCCACTTTTCAACCCCATCGGTTGCACGACTCAAGATATGGCACTTGTTCATTGAACGCAAAGTTCTTGCGGCGATCGAGTTGCTTCTCAGTGATGAGCAATTGCCCGAGACTCGTTGGCGGGCGTGTGCTACGTTGTGGGCATTGACCTCCGTGGCCGAGTATCGAATCAAGTTGGTGGACTTGGGGGTTACAAGAATGTTGGTCACGGAATCTTATCGAGCAGCAAAAGTTGCGTCGTTCGAAACACTTGAATGTTGCGCAGGTGCACTCTGTAATCTTACTATTGTGCCAAAGGAAAGGAATTCAGTAAACATGGTGGCTGAAGGAGCGATTCCAGCACTGATTCAACTCGCGAAGCTCGAGAAGAAGAACATTCAAGAGTACTGCACGGTAGCACTGTCGAATCTATCCCGTCCGTCGCCCAAGATTGACTCGGGTACCGTGTCAGCATTGTTACACATGTCTCTTTTGGCATTAGAAACGTCGGCAACTATAAATGACGCAAGGCAGCACCAAGTTGCGGAGTTGAAACGTCCGCCGTTTCTATGTAATGAAAGACACAAAGAGATTGGTGCACTCCCTGATTACGCAATCGAGTTGCCAATCGACGAGGTGCTGGATGAGTTGAAATTTGAAACGCAATTGGAAGTAAGTTTGCCACCTGCGCCGTGTGTCCCTCTTTTGACAAATGGTGATCACATCGCGAATGACGTTTCTAAATTGATGGAGAGCACGACTGACGACGACGTGATAGAAACGGTAATTTATGAGAAAGTAAATCCGGAAGATAGTTTCGCTTCATTGACTGAGGTAACGGAACAAGAGGATGACAATACGTTATTGTCAAGTAATTGATTGAAAATCAAGAGCAAAGCTTGCCGTTAAGCGGTCGTCCTGCAAACGCAACTGAGGAAAGGCCGGCACAATTCGAGATTTTGACTTCATTCAAGCAAGCGAACAAAAGCGTGCGTGCTCGTCAAGGCCCACCGTGTCTTTTATCGCCATTCTCTCGTATTGTTGCACAAAGAAAGCATGCACGAAAAGTGCCAAATGGCACAGCGCGAAAAGGTCGAAAGAATGGTGGCGTTCGGCATCTTGCCAAGATCAACTCATCGCCAAGTTTACAAAAGTGTTCCCTGAGTGATTTGAACGAGCTCGTGATAAATTTAGAGTATTTCAGTACGCAGCCGATGATCAGAGGAGGCCCCACGCTGTCACGGCTGGCGTCGACATCGTCATTGCCTTCTCATCTCAGTACAAACGATGAGGTATCAGTCGACACGTTAGGTTCCGACTCGACGGGGAGGTTGGATGGTGTTTGCATTTCTCAAAAGTGTCATTTGGATGACGCAAAGAACATTTCTATATCGCGGAATGCAACGCAAGAAAAGAAACTACGGGCAGCGAAAAGTCGAAAGAAAGAAGAGCTTGAGGTTTCCTCGACTGTTTATCTAGAAAAACTTGTTGCCGAGCCAAAAGTGCTTTCACCAGCAGCAATCATCGAAGATTTTTGAATCTAGGCAAAGCGTCTTGGTCCATGGAACTAAAGTGCATAGAAAGAAGTAGTTGTTGAAAGTCATGCCTACTCTAGTATCTAATCGTGGCCCGATTTACTCATCCAAATCCTCTCCAAATGTCTAAAATCATCCTTTGATCTCTTTTTCTTGATCATGACGACTAGAAGCTAGATCTTCGATAGGTGGCCCCGTATTTAATGGGTCTCCAGTCGGGACGGACGTTGGCTCTTCGGACGAGTTGCTACTAAACGATACGCTTGTCGAAATATCTAACGCTCGAGGGCGAAGGTGAAGCTCCGAAGCCAATGTTTCCAACACAATTTGAGGCTCCGATTGCTGAGCTGCTAGCAATCGATTCAACACTTCCAACGCTTGTTCTTTGGTAAATTTCGAATGATTTCGTTGTGGTGGGACGCGTCCATTTGAGCTCGTAAAGGCAGCGACAGCAGATGCAATCCCGGCCAATAAATCTGCTGGAGCTTGAGGTGGCACAAAGACGTCGGCCATTGCATTGATCAAAATTTGCTCTTCCAAAGGGGTGAGGGTGATAACACTGTCAAGAACACGTGGCGATGTCATGGATCCACTGGTTGCCCCAATCGATGGTGACAAGCACGCAAGTCTTGCATGACGTGAGGGCATGGCAACCTCGTGCCCATTTTCAATGCGAGCGACATCGTGACAAAGTTTCTGATATCGTTCTTTCAAGTCAGTGGGACTCTTTCCAGGTAGACGAGACGCCATGACGTCCCATGGATAACAGACTGGAGAGGAAGTATAAGTCGCGAGCATATCCTCAAAGACGGCATTGTCATTGGAAGACCAAGTTTCATCAACGCTTTGCATGTACTGACGCGTTTGCATGTGCAAAAATTGAAGATGGGCGAAATAAAGTCGAGCATGGTACACAACTTGGACCGTGTCTCGCGTACCAACGGCTGCTGTGATCTGTTGCCACGCTTGATCAATACTCGTACACTGACCTCGGCCAAATTGTTCAAGAGCCAAGAGAAACCGCTGGTGTTCTTCAGGTGCCCACGAACTTTCGTGCTGGTTGCCACACGAGTTCGTAGATGCCCTTCGTTTGCCCATAAGATGGAGAAACAAAGGTGCAAGGAGTAAGGAATAAAGCACGGAATGCACACGGAGAGACACGAAACGACCGACTCCCGACCGTTGAAAACAGAGAAACGGATAAAGGCGTAAATTTATACGAGATGAGCTCTCGTACATTGAATGCCAACACTTTACACTCGATGCGACGACTATAGACCGACACTTATTGCGTACAATATTGTTAAACAGGAGCGTGTGCACGAATCGGAGACAATGTCAGACGAATTGATTCGACCAGATCTATGCTCACAGATCTAATTTAGGCTCAAACTTTAACTCTGTTGATCGTCGAGGTTACGTGTCGGCGCTCAAAGCAAAACCGAGTTAAAATCTATAGCCACAATAAAACTGTTTGAATCAGCAATTGCGCAAGCGAGGTTTCTTGCTCGACAAAGAAGTTAAATTTCCAACGGCTCCATAGCTCTTGTAAAAGGACCAAGGTATATGTATATGCTTTGAAAAATTACACTGTACTGCGCTATTGCACAATCTAGTCACAAAGTATCTTCCAGCTAACCAGCAAGAATACTTTTTCTTAAAACACGATTGCATTTGATGAATTAATCCTGAGTGCAAATCCCGGTATGAACGTAATAGCTTGTGGTTGTGAGTACTTGTGACACTTTGCAAAAAATATTTAAGCTATCGGAACCCACGCGCTCAAACTAAGCTGTCTTGATTGCGGAAAGCTGGAAGGTCTCCGACCCACATTGTGACCGGGTTCCGTATCCCTCAGGCTTTTTCGGTCATTGGGGCGTCCAGCCTACCCATGGTAGGGCAGTCACACTCTCGGGTGTGATTGCCCGTCCACTTTAGTGACCTATCTCCGGTTGCTGCAATTCATACCCCACGTAACAGGTACCTCCCGGTCCTGGGTCTAAAGGCTAACCACTTAAGCCACTTAATCGGTCAGGCATTGCAGAGAGGAGGCGTGCTAAGATCTCTCGAGAAGCGACTATTATGGCGGAGTTACGCAACAGCGTGCGCTGAGGGGGCATACAGGTAAAAATACAATCTTTGGCGGTGAACGACAATTTCTTTTTTTATGAACAGACTGCCGTTTCAGCAACTAATTCAAATGATGAAAACACATATGGTGCTTGGTGTGATGGGACATGCAGCTTTTTGGACAGAGTAGGCGAAAAGGAAGGCAAAATGTACCATTGAAAACTACCCTCAAGCTTTAGAAAGTCAACGTGTGCAATGGATTGCTGATTAAAGACTTTTTTTACTCCTTCGTCTTACCTGATGTTCTAAATACAACTCGGTGATTTAGGCAGGAGATATAATATTTTGCGATACCTCAGTATGCAAACGTATAAGAACACTGGTAGGGCGCATGTCGTGCGCTAGGAGCCATTATTCTTTCAAGGCTGTTTCTGACAGGATCTCCCATCTCGGCTTTATGTAACAGCCTGTTACATACCTCGTATTAAGACTCAGAATGCACCGGGATGATAATGCCAATTATCGCTCTTTAGCTTCTCAAAAATTAATTGGATTGGTCATAGCGATTATCAAACTGACACCGGAGAGGGCTAAGATCTTTTACCAGGACTAAGCCGTGAATTTTCAGTTCCCGCAGGTGCCACTGCACTAAAATCGCCCTTTTCGTCTAAGATTCCGCCTGTAAGAAGGGCTGTACCAACAATGAGAGATGCACTCGCAATCAAGGCTATTCCTGAGCCTAAATAGCAAGCCTAAAGGTTCGCTTGCCAAAGAGATACAACAGCATTATAGTTTTTGAGAGAGACTTAGTTTACACGGCGCGAACCTTCCCTTTTTGTCTCATCTGGTGGTGCGGATACGTCTCAGTAAAAAATGGCGAGCACTTGTCTGGTTCTTTGCCAGCTTGAGCCGCCAAGAAGCCAGAGGTTGATGACAGTTGTTTGAGGAAACAAACGTTACGCTAGAAAGTTCACATTGGAAGGTGTTAGAGTTAATGCTTGATCTCCAGCCATGCGAAAGATCTCATACAAATGAACCGAGAAGATTTTGTAATTTGTGAAAAAAATCACCATAGGGCGGTTTGCTGGCGAGGCCAATAAAACTCTGGACCAAAAGGAAGAGAGCGATTCTAAGGACATCAACGCTCGGTACATTCCTCGAGTAGGCTCAATACTAAGCCAGTAGGCTGAGACCGTCCACCGCTGATTGAGACATAAGTCATCGTCTTGTGAGAGATCTACTCACTCTCTACACGACGGGTCCGACAAAAAGTAGAGAACCTTTCGGATAAGTAGAAAAGCCTGATTTGACAATAGCAAGCCGAAGTAACGCTCGATTAAACCACTACCTCTCCGTTTTTTAAGCAATGGCAAGAAAAAAAATAAGCGCTTTCTGTAACGAAAGCGTCAATTACATGGATAAGGCTTACGTGCCATTTGGCCGGAAATGAAAGACAAGTGTGCCTTTGTATCGGGAGGTATATATGTATCATATACAGACATACCAAGATCGAAGTCACTATGGCTGGGGCCGCAAAGCATTTCTTTCGAGTTGTAAGCATTCATTTTGATTAGAAAATTAAAAGGGCGGTCACGATGCGGATCTTGGGATCAGAATTCAGACTGATTTCCGGTTGAATCTGTCCGACGAAGCAAAGAGCTTGCATAACGAAAACTGCATCAATTTGGACGGTGTTTGATCGCTGTTCGTAAGATTACTAAAAATGTACATTCTAGATTTGATATAGATTGTAAATCTTGACAAGCGTGTTGAAGTGCTGCTCGTTTGGATCGCCGTAAGCCATTATTAAAGTGCGCTAGAAATTAACGGTAGCAACGGCCTAGATAAAAGTAGGCTTCTTGTAATCACATATGTCTTTGAGATCGCACAATATAACCTTCAGCACATACACACACTGATCTGAAAATGTGGCTGGCGTGGGACAGCGTAAGGAGGCGACACTGTTGGATCGCAAAAAAATTTTGTTGGCGTTCAAAGAAGATAGTGGCATTGACGTGCCAATCGAGTCCTTAATCAGTTTCCGCAATTATAATTTTCCAAAGAGATTGCTGAAGTAAACACAGAGCCGATTGATCCGTTTATTCTAGCCTAATTGCGAAAGTGGTGGATCGAATCATTCCCTGATCAGGCCATACGATGTTACAAAGCATTGCCTCAGAATATTAGAGCTGACTATTAGTTAGGGCGATAGGTTTCTCGAGCTCAATGTTATCACACCAGCTGATAATATTACCATATTATGTGACAAAAGTCATGCATTGTGCCGTATCTTATTAAGAAGGCGGTACGTCGTTTTGAGCAGCTGTCAAAAGGCACTCTTCGGTGTCGAGGCACCTTTCTCGCGGGTTAAATTGTTATCGTTGTGTGACTCAGTCAACTGGCACCTTCTGTTGCTGTCTATTAGACCCTTGATATGGCTAAATGATTTCCTCGCAAAAGTCTCAAGAGTGATGGACAGCGCACAGGCATCGTTTCTATGGAGTAATGAAGCTAGCGAGGTGTGATAAAAAAGTTGCTTATACAGAGCTAAGGGTAGGACGAATTTATTTATATATATATATGTATATATATATGGTGTAGAATTGATTAACCTCTGAATTACTGCATTTTTTGGTCCATATAGAGTAGACATCTTGAGCTGTCTCTACCGAAAGATCGCGTACCTTCCTGTACAACTTCTTGGTGCAAGATGCTAGGTGACCCATCACAAGACTACTGTGGTTGAGCTGGATACCCCAACGAAAGGCATTAAAACCTGCATGTTGTCGTCATACATTTAAAATAGCTTGCTGACCACCCCACAGATGCATTTAGGAACAATACAGAATGAAATTAGTCTTCCTTTTGGAATGAAAAAGCTACAATTATGCTCAAGATTTGTAGCAGTTGCTGAAATTAGAATTAGTAAATTCTCCCATACCATAATTCTGTAGCTTGGCTTATCGTGTAAAATTTTTTTATGTGTGATTGCACTATCAACAAATCCTTTCTATCAGCTACGCTACATAGATCTAAGCAATGACTGGCACAGTCAAAGCGGAATGCTGACCAAACGAGCACACGGCTTGCTTTTACATAATTTTCATCTACCAAAATCGTCACATTGAAGAGGTTTCGAACGTGGAAAAGCGAAAGCATTGCTTGCGGAACTTCAGCTGATTAGTGTCCACAATGCTTTTTAAGGCCTCAATTACTCATAGCGCAGGGTAACTCTGTTAGATGCAGAGTTGCTAAGCGTATCACCGTTGCATTCTGTGATGGCGTAAATTAACACTCTCCTGTCGGCTCTAGCTCTAATGATGCTGGTTGAATCGACTAAATTTGTCTAAGTGAAGGTCAAGCGGGATCTAACGCTGTGTGGAGATGTCTTAATAGCGCGCCAGGTATGTGATTAAAGAAATCGAAAACTGTTTGTGGTATAAAACTATGCCCCTCGTTTCGGTACCGTTTTTTATGGTGCTTTCTGTAGCGGGTGAAAGCGATCACTTGATCAGCCAGGTTTAACTCCAGGCCGACGTGCTTTACCGGATACGCAGGGAACGGTGTCTATGTGGACCAAAACACTCTAGCCGCAAAAACGTCGGTTCTTTGTATAGGTCACAAAGATTTGTCCCCACGATTATGTTTGGGTGCTCTTAATTTTACTTTCTGCTTATTCTGCTATGTCTGTGGAGCGACAGGTCAATCTAAATCTTCCCCTTTAACGACTATAGACTAAATTTTCTCGAAAAGGCACATAAAATGCGTAGCACGTTCTCGTCACATTTGATTTAATCACTCTACTTCCTGATTGAGCACTGGCACTTTGATGGTATGACTGAGCGATTGCAGATGGTCCGACGCGGAAAAATATTCTAGAAGATCCAATGTGAAAGTATGTCCAAGACGTAGGTAAAATATGTTTGACCTGATACGATGAGCGCACCTGCGCAGTCTATAGATTGGTGCTTTGTAGTTGTGCTCGCATATTACTTTAAATCATAGCGTACATTAGGTCACCGAACTGGTCATCACGGTTCACTTTCAACACGATGACATAGGTCGATCTTTTACATATACCACATATCATCCAGTTAAAATAATACCATAGATTGTCATGTTTTGTTAATTTTGAACCATTTCTACGAATAGCTAAAAGACTACCGATTTTGCCAGCCATTGATCCCGTTAGCGCTCCACCACAACCGACCCTGTATTCGGACCATAGTCTCAGTTGTAAGACGTCAGGACCAACCTTGTGCGCTTCCCAAGACAATTGAGATGCTATTTTCTGATACAGCGCTTTGTCTGCGATTGCCCTCTCCGGCCCGATCCGATTAACATCACCACACATCATGATGGCAGGGCCCGGGTCATCCTTTCAGGGATACAAGCATTGTGCTTACTTTGCAAAATTTCTGTACATATAGCTTCTTGAAAACGTGTACGATGCGCCACTTGCCATTTGACTTTTTGACGCGTAGAAAGAGGCGAAACATCGATTCCTGCCTCGCCTTTTACACACAAAAAGTCAATGACGTCACACTGTTCTGGTAAAGGTCACTATCATGTCACGCCGTATTTGGCTTCTACAACAAAGTCAATTACATGACGTACATCCCAACAGGTGGTAACGCCGGCAGGAGATTTTACCGTGATATCTTGCTGGTTCTTCATTTTACGGATCATAATAGCCTTAAAGATGAGAATCAACTCCGAGAATTATGGACTTTCTAAGAATGCTGGACCCAGCGTGCTAAGAAGTTTCTTTCAGAAATTACCACCTCGGCTGTGGTGTCGGCTTTACAAGCCTCTTCGATCTAAATTTATGAATATAGTATTCAGATCAAGCAAAGCATCCTTTTACAGAATGAATTTCAATCTAATTTTGTCTTCGACCATACTAATATTCCTCTTTATAAGACTATATAGCCTAGCTCTATCGTCGATAACTGACCTTTCTACGAAAGCCTTTTTAGCATATAATTTGCGTTGTACAATAAGTGCCGTGCCTCGCAGTATTCTGTTGACGAGATTTACGATCTCAAGTAGATTCTCCGTGTTTCGTACAGCAAAGGGCGTTGCTCATCAAAGTTCCCACGCAGAAAAAGTGAGTACATCAGTAGAGCAGCACTCCAGATTCGTAAGTTTCTAGTTGATCATGTCATGCTGGACATAAGTAAGCGAATTCAACGGCAAGGGTGACTCATAGGCTACGTGCATCTTCACGTGCGCCCAAAGGAATCGCCCTTGATGCTGTGGCATAAGCCAGCCATGTTTCCTTAGCTTGGAGTCAACCATCTCATCGAACTTATTCAAAGCCTTGCGAGCAGTGTATGGACAGCTGCACACTCAGTATCAAGGTCTTCACGCTTTTGTCTTGGCCTAACGTTATGCATGCAGCATTCGTTGCATGCCCGTGATAGCATCGCTTAGTGGCCTATGTCGTACTCAACGCTTTAAACTCCTGTCTTTGGCACTATAGGTGTCCACCTCTAGCAATCTTATTTCTTACATGTTAGTAAATTTTGTGTCCGTGCTAATAGCGCTTCCGCATTTAAGGAGACGTGAGTGTATTAGCTAATCAAAGCCCTGCTGATAGCAATAAAGGTGCCACTCAAAGTTTTCGATCCATGATAAAACAAGAGCTCATACCAGTTTAGCTATCATTCTAGGTTCGACTCCAAGCAGCATTTGAGCTAGTGAAGCTGAGGAATTGCGCACCTACTTTCTCCCAGATCCTACCGTATTTCTGTCGCTAAGCGAGCAGTGACAATTTACCGCTGGTGTGCTCTAATAAGCCTCGAGATATGGCTGACCTTCTTCGTCAATTGAGAGTAAGAAAGTGTTTAGCGTCTAGAAGACATACAAAAGTGGACAAAAGACTTTACGATTACCTCTTCATCGCGACTTACGAGCACAATCAGTGTTCTAGAGCACGTCGAGGCTAAGTCGTGTCGTCCTTTTGCTTCAATAGGAGTCAATAGACTTTACCTCTCGCACCCAGACCGCTCAAGCGATCTTGATTCGCTGTATACCCAGACGACGGACTAGCTGTACGTTTCGGCTTCTTGGGCTATGACAGGATAGCCACAAATTCAACAAGCATTGATAGATACCTACACACTGTTCCGCACATTGGGGGTGTATCACCCCCCCCCCAGCTGACATCCACGAAAAAACGTTTTCTGACTCTTTGACCCGCTTTTCCTGAAAATCAAACTCGGTGTTCATTGCTGCCTCCACGGTGTCCTCAGAGAAGGTCGGGTGCATGCAGAATGTCTTTATACACCTACGCCTGTGTGCGTAGCCGACAGGGCAGCTATTACCTCTTACGAGAAAAAAGACTCGAAAAACTCTACGAGATTATTATTGGTGCAAGGATGCTTGATTGTGCATGAGACGCATAGCTGGATGTAGAAGGTATATACGTTGACTGGCACTTTAGCTCCACCCAGGCGTAATCGCCACCTCGACTGTGGTATTGCACGTGAAAGTCTATCTCCATGATAGCTCACTGAGCTTCGAGATGGTCAGAGTAACTTCTTGCTGCTCTATCTGCATTAAGCAGACACCTTGACCTATTTGATTCCAAGAAAACAATAATCTCCTTCCCTTTATTTAAATTTTACACAAATCGTGAGCGGCTTTAGTTTGGTCCGTCTCAGGCGTTGGCGTCTTCGACGCAGCCAATTTTTAAAAATTCTCCTAATGACTAGAAATTAAAGCTACCGAAAACCACGCGCTAAGACTAAGCTATCACTAACACAAGCTTTCCAACCCTTTTCGGGATCGCGTTTCGTATCCCTCATTACACCATGGATCATTTTAGGTCAGTGGGTCGTGCAGCTTTTGCACACTCAATTGGGTATGAGTTAGTAGGACAGTCACATTTGTGGGTCTTATTGCTCATCCACTTAAGTGACCTATCTTCGGCTGCCTTAAATGGATCCTATGGTTACCGTACCAGAAACCTCCCGTTCTTGGTAACCACTCAAGCCACAGGGTCATTTATAGCTAGATATTGCCTCCAGACGCGCACTGACCGCAGCAGATTTTTGTTCCACCAGTGTTGCATATCCTCGGAGCCAAGTAAAACTGTCAGAAGTCGTGAATGCTTTAGGCAAATCATCATACCACACAGTAACAACTTTAAGAACTCAATTTTAAATTTACTGCATGTACTACTAGCAGGGCTGCCGTAGAATTTTTGTTGAAAGGAAGTGTGACTTTAGGTCCTCAACATTTGCTCTTTATTTCGTAATACAGGTCTCTATTTTTATGTTTTAGACTGTAAGCTTTAGTATACTCAAATATATATTTGTAAAATAGTGCTTCTTGCAATATTTATCACAATTTGCATTTTCTTCGTCAGAACTGCTGAGTAGATTCAAAGCATAGAAATAGTTGAGAATAGAATCGCAAATTCGAGAGATTAATTCGATTTATCAGTTATTTAACCACGATTCGTCGCACATGTCGATCCCCACAACATTGAAACCCATGAACAGTCACCAGCCGTAAGGTCGCATCTCTCTCTATGCGTCTCCTCTGTGCATAAGTCAAACGTTCCAGAAGTCGTTGAAAGATAAGTGCAGTTTATCAAATATAAAAAATAGGGATGTCGGCGTCCATGAAATGTTTGTTGTAAAACGAGCATCATTTCTGGTGTGCTTGTAATGCAAAATAGCCAGCTGAATGAAGAAATTATCAATAATGTGGCACTACATCGTGAAAAAACGAAGTTGCCCGATCGGAATATCACAAAAAAAAAATATGCAGCGAAGCCTTTCAAATAGTAGAAATCATCCACTCCAACAAGACAGGTCAGTTGTAAGAAATATTCGCTATAGCTCTTCCGGTACTCGAAAGATAAATCTACTACATTCTTTTCATAAATTTCCCTTTCTGACGAGCAGTGCGCGAAGTATTTCCATGCTTAGAGGTAGAACCTCTCCTGCATCGCCTTTGCTTAAAGACAATCACATCCTTCTTGGCAGACGAGTGTTAAGTCTTACAAGAGCAGCTCAGTGGCTTGACGCGCAGTGGTAGAGCCACTCCTATATTGCCTTTGTTTTGAAAGAACCATGTGACTTCTGACCGGGACTGAATATTATGTCTTACGAGGAGTCTCGCTCCGTGATTATATGGAATTAAAAAAATCATCACCATAATCTGATGCGCTTCTTGTTCAATGTGGAAGGACAAGTGAAAAAGTGATTTGTAGAGCAAAAAAGGCTTCCTGAGGACAAAATCCATGATAGCGTCTTTCACGAAGGAGGCAGAGCCTGACACAGAAGCAGAGACTGTAGAGACTGCAACAATACAGACCTTGATGTTGCAGTTTACACTAAGAAAATAGCAAGATTCCGAGATTAACTAAACATATGCTAGTAAAAGCTACGCCTTACATATTTTCTGGCCCATTTTGACACTGTGGTTGGTAATAAAAACAAGACAGTAGCTTTCAAATGAAGTATTCTAGTAGCTGCATGCCTATCATTCGCGGCCGCCGCATGTTGTCAGAATATCTGACAAGCTGGTCCTTTAGTAACATCAATTGTACTGATACATCAAACGCTGCGCATTGTAAATGCCAATTGCATTCGATGCAGATTCGTAATCAATGTCGGGTGTTTGAATTTTCGATATACAATCTTGACAATTTCTATAATTGTAGTACCATCGTTTGACATGACTAGTCCCTATTTGACAAAACTTTTAAGAGCATTTGTGGTCAGAAGCTACTGCCACTGATAATGGAGACCTCACGATGGCTTAGCGAAGAGAATACGAGCCTCAGGGGTGCGTCGTTGGGCAAAATAATCTCCACGGGGCTACTACTCGGCGTCGTGCACGTGCTGACAGGTAGCGATGTCACTGTTGCATGCTCAATGGACATATATTGACAATCGCGGTACAGGTCCCGATCATCTGTCGGCATTGGCTGCCATGACCACTGGATCGTCCTGGCGTGCATTTACCTTAGGTATTCGTTGGGGTTGCGGTCATTCCATTGGTCTCATTATCATGGCACTCATTTTCTTCGGTGCCGGTCAGACGGTCAATTTGGATGCAGTGGGTGGCTATATCAATTATGTCGTGGGGGTTTTTATGATCGCATTGGGACTTTGGACTGCATGGCAAGCAAGAAAAAAGTATAAATGTCAGATTAAAGAAGGTGCGTCGTCGCTTGTGCGAGTACCGGGTGAAAGCAATGGCGTCAGTGATATTGACTGCGTGAGTGAGAGCGACGCAAATACTACGCCATCCACTTTGAAACCGCTCTACCAGCCAAAAGTCTCATGTGTTGCCCCACCAATTGTTGTCCAACCTTCGTTACAAATGGCCATGTCTCCATCCTCTGCACTAAACGAGACACTTGTTGCACCAACGTCGTCGTCATTTCAACTTTTGATCAAAGATCACGGCGACTCGGGAAACACAATAGAAAAAGAGGCAACAAAATGCTTTAGACTGCGTCCTAGCACTTGGACTTGTTGTCGAAACGCAACGTTTGAAAATCCGACCACGCAAAAAGTTCGTAGTCACTAAATGTTGGTTATTGGTTATTTCAAGGGGTTACATTAACGCTTCCATATAGATCATGGCTTTGTTTGTAGGAATTGTTCACGGTATAGCCGGACCTGGTGGTATTTTAGGCGTTTTGCCTGCTGTCGTGCTAAACGACTGGACAAAATCAATTGCATACTTGAGCTCTTTTTGTGTGGCTTCCATCTTCATCATGGGCGTCTTTGCGGCGCTCTACGGTGACGTTACTGGTCGCATTGGTGGCAACTCGTTGGCGATGGAATTCCGGATTGGCATTTTCTCGGCCTCTTTTTCAATTATTGTCGGTCTTGCGTGGATAAGCCTACAAGCCACAGGCCAAATGTCAGCAGTCTTTGGGGAATAACGCGTTGGTAAAATTTTTTAAGAATTTATGTAACAATTGCTGCTTCAGCATGAAATTATAAGATTGAATTATCATTTATTATTATTAACCTTTTCTCTTCCATTACAAGATACACACACAGTAATCCCTTTTGATCACGGCCATGGAACATGATGCAAGCCCTGTGCACAACTCAATCTGGCACATTGGACTCACGGCAGTCTCGCTTGGTATCGTCCATGTGCTCTTGGGTGCGTGCCATAGGTTCGTACCGGTATTCACACTCAGGATCTATTTTGCTAACCTAGTCAACAGGTCCAGACCATCTTGGAGCTTTAGTGGCGCTTTCGAATGGCAAAACGTGGCGTCAAGCATTTTTGCTCGGCGCCCAATGGGGTTGTGGCCATTCGATTGGAATCGTGGCTGCTGTCCTCGTTGCTGTCTTCGTGACTGATCAATTGGTAGCGCCTAATAGCACATTCAGTACTATGTGCAAATACATTACCGGTTTTTGCCTTGTGGTTCTCGGAATCTGGACACTGTACAGTGCAAAGAAAGAGTACGATCAAGCTCTTGTCCTAACACAAATGTCATCCTCTCCAAAATTACTCTATGGTCCACCGCAGTGTCGTCAAGATGCGTCGTACGTTTTGTTACAATCGGCGGACGATCCAACTGCGAAGCCACAACTCAC
This sequence comes from Plasmopara viticola, assembly GCA_001695595.3. NCBI lineage: Eukaryota > Oomycota > Peronosporomycetes > Peronosporales > Peronosporaceae > Plasmopara > Plasmopara viticola. Next base: position 323,207 of record MBPM02000062.1, read on the forward strand.
AGCGTCCGCTACAAGTGTTGTGGCGGGGATCATCCACGGTGTTGCGGGACCAGGCTGTCTATTGGCAGTACTTCCCACGCTTGCCATGCATAAGGACACTTTCCGGGCTATGTTGTATCTGGGATGCTTCTGTGTCAGTTCTGTCCTGGCAATGGGATCCTTTGCTGCACTTTATGGAGAATTGACGCAACGCGGAGGACGAGCACAATCACCGAGTGCAGCATACTATGTTGGTCTTGTTTCATCAGCACTGTCAATAAGTGTAGGAATTGTATGGATTGTGTGGTGAGTAACTCTTATAATTATAGTACTGTTGGGAATACTTCAAAAGAGTACTGCAATATATTACATTCGCCGATTGTATCTAATGAATGGTTAGCAACAAGAACGCCATTAGTTAGAGACCATGGCTGATTGCCAAGAGGACCATCCACCAACTCAGGAGTCAGGTCACCATTGATCGCTAAGATCTTACCAATTTCATTCGTGAACTGGTGGAAGTCGTAGTCATAACCGATATCAAATACTTGCTGAGAACCGATACAAACATTGAAGTTGCGGACGCTCGAGCCATGATGCACCGTCCAAGGAGCCGAGTCAAAAGGATTTAAATCTCCTGGACAGCAGCAACTGCAAAGCTACTCTTTTGCTCAGCTAACGAAAGGAGAATGACGTATTTAGCATAAATGGATGCTGATAGTTGGAGATCAAAAGCAGCGTTGAACTGGATTGATTGCTTACCGATTCCAGCTCGCTGATTGAACCACTGCGCATAGCAATCGCTGTATCGAACCTTTTTCACAGGTTTGAAAAGAATACCTTAGTGTTCTCAAGATGCATAAATGGTACGTATAGACGCGAAAGTGTAGAAGGCATCCAGGTACCATCAGTTGTAGGCTCGAGGAAATATACAACAGCTCCACACGCAATGCCAAATCCTGCAGCAGTAAGGAGTCCTTTGATCAGAAACCACCACCGGACAAGAGTTACCAGATGCAAGAATAGTGCTCGTTAGATACATGCCCTTACCAGAGTCAACAGCGACAAGGGAAGTTACCTGATTGACGCGGAATATAAGACAAACCTACGGGTTAGCCATTAAGTCAAGTTCCTTAAATATTGAGTGGAGATTACTTAGTTTCACCTTGAGCATATAGATTTGAGTCTCCATGATGTCATTAGCCGTGAAGAACCAGCAATGAAGGCACCATGCGCAGTTTGATTAGTAATGTTCGTTGGAGCCGCAGCCGCACCAAGGGAAGGCCATGGCGAAGAAAAGTCAGCTTCGGCATTGGGAGATTTGACAATAGCCGTCTGACGAGACCATCGTTGGCGATTGTAGCACCAACAGGGAGAGCACGCGTGGTAAATGAAGCAGAAAATGCAGAATTTCCAAAGAAGCCATGTCCATTAGTTGTTGATGTGGCAGCGCTGTATGTAACAGATTGTGCAGCATCAGGGGTACAGGAATGATTCAGCCTCGTGCTTTTTAACATATTGAAGGCTGTAGCTTGTCTGTGCTAAAACATTGTTCCAAAACAATTTGTAGTCAGCCGTTGAATCAATTAATTTCCCGTCGAGCCCCAGGGACTTGCTGCCAATAACATTCCAAATTTCACATTAAGTGTGGCGCAGAAACGATTGACAGCAGCTATTTGAACAGTACCGCCATTCTTCATTAAAACATTGTATGAAAGCACGATGTATGCATCGCACAGGCAACAAATTCTTCAACTCCCATAAAGCTGAGCTGTTGCATCAATAGTGAAACCACCATTCTGGTATGAACCTTGGTTAAGGTCGATGACAGAAAGATCGCGGTTTCCCGAAGACACCTTGACCTTCGGGTCCCTTTGAAGCGAGCTCTGGTATAAGTGTTGATTGGTTATTTGAGTCATGTTCATGGTTGATATTCTATGGATTCTACAATGCTTTCGGGAAATTAAGTTGATCTCATGATACCAATCACCGGCGATCACGATCTTATCAAGCTTGCTGATCGAATTGGAGTACATCTAGACGGTATACTTGAATCGAATGACATTGTGAAACCATTCCAAAGACAGGGACCTATCTGATACCATTGAGAACTCCTAACCGAGATATTGAACTATAAGCATGTGTTGATAGCGGGGAGTGCTTCATTTCTATGGGTGAGGCCGCTCCGACCAAGTACGGAACTGGAAATATGATTCCGAGCAATACCAAGGTACTTACGGAGACTGATGTGGTTTATGGTGCATGCTATGGTTAAATTGCAAGCAACAAAGGAGAATGCATGAATCAGAATTATTCAAAGACCTAAGGTTTCTTTAATCAAAGATGTACAAAGAATAAGCAGTTTCAGCTTCTGTTCCAGAAACAGAGCTCAAGAGAGCATTCAAGACGGTTACTTTACTACTTAGTGCAGCTTAGTTAGCTGGAAACAGTGCAACACTCCATCTTTACCTTAAAACCCATGCAAAAGCTCTTCAAGCTAAAAAGAACTGGTGGAGGAACGCATTTAGCTATCACTCAGAAAGAATAAGCCTATCTGTTCTAGCATATACAAGGTGAAGGCATGCATAGGGCTTCAATTTTCAGTAAAGTTTGGATAGGTATCAAATTTGCTTTCAAATTCGCGAAAGACTCGGGTATCTTGTCCCGCGTTGCCGACGCCACCGTTCCTGCTCTTACAACCGCTCTTGAAGCACCACAAGGAGCTATTTCAGCAAGAGCTGCTATCTGTTCTTCGAGGTTTGAGACAGCGACACCTAAAGATGGAGGCCGGTAGACTATAACTGATTTAAATTGGAACGAAACGTGCTCTCGCTACAAAAAGCGTCAGGGTATCCTCACAGATACAGTAGATGCTGATAAAAAATCTCTTATGAGTAAGGCTACCAAGTCAGAACACAATGATTCGATCAAGACGATTCGTGGTGAGGTTCGACGACGGTATGAAGTAGAAGTTTCCAAGCCAGCGACAAAATGAAAGCCCAAGAGATTTGCGAAGGTTACAAGAGCTGAAGAACTACATTTCTAAGCTACGAGCTAGAAAAAAACTGGGAAAGTTTAAAATGTGCTTTCAATATCGTAAAAAAGATTTTGTCAATTTTTTGGTCAAAGCAAGAGCATGATCGAAACAGATGTATCACGAAACTTCACTTTTTGGTCATTCTGGCTATAGATACTGATAATGACTGCAGACCGCGATCTAAAGTAGCAGTTCATCCATGCATATTGAAATGGGTTGTAGTTGATGAGCTGCCCAAGTTCAGCATCACCTCTGTCAAAAGCACTTAGAATATCACAAGATGCTACGTACGCAATTTATGATATGATCACAGCAAAAGGTGAAGCTGCTTCTGGGCTGGATTTGAGGAATAATATTTGATAGTTGAGCACTCGATACCGTCGCCGATGTATAAGGTTTAGTAGCTATAGGTAAGTCAAGAACTGAACCAAATGCGGAGATATCGATGATCCGTCTCGAAACGCGAGTCGTTGTTGGCAATCCAGTACCTCCAATTGAGTAAAAACTAGTATTGGGTCTCGTATATCGAACTGAAAGACTCGAAGGGGTCGGAGAGAAATTAACTTGTGCTTCGTAATATATGAATGTTTAATTAGCTTGATACAAATAACTTTATTTGTTGATCGATGCATCGATGAGATAAATTCCTGCATTAAAAAAACTTCTGTTGATATCATCATAAGTGTACTATTCGTCTTGAAAGTCTATGCTGAGCGTTGGAGGGGTTGCAGCCGTCGGAACTTTAACCTGAAAAGATGTATATTGGAATTGAATATCATCGATATTATACTCGCTGTTGAAAAGACTGATTGATTGAATAGCATAAACAACATGACAAAAGTCACCTGCCGATCCCGAAAACTTCATTTCCAAGACATTTGCAACGAGGCTCGTGCTATCGATCTTTAATGATGACACAATCAACAAAAAAAGTTTTTCATTGTTTTGAGTCGTGATTGAGTTGTCAAAGTTGTATCTGAGTTCCCCCTTTACAGAACGATAAACAACATTTGGTATTTCCTTTCCGCTTTGTTGTTTTAATATACAATCGATTGATCACCCACTCATTGATTTTGAAGTCTCCGACGACCATCTGCAGATCTCAATCTGTTGGTCTTTAAAACGCTGCATACTCAAATTTAATCGGAAAAATTTATTTGTTGCGAAGTAGGTGTGAGATGAGAAAATAGTGCTCAACTTGAAATGTCGTCTTCTGGTCATAAAGTGCGAGAAAATTTTTCTCTGAAGTTATTGTAGTCATCTATCATTACGAGCTCAGGGTTTTTGGAGCTCAGGGATTTTGGAGCTCAGGGGTGTATGACGCATTTGGTCAACTTTGGGAGGTGAATCGGGATTTGCAAATGTGATGAAATCTTCTAGCTTATCTCGAATTTTTTCATAGAGCTCTTGGTGTAGATCACGAGCAATAATTGTGAGATGGGTATAAACGTGGGGACAATGCTTGAGAAGGAACATACATCGATTGTACTTTCCGCCAAAAGAGGCACTGAGGCCAACCATTCTTTTCTCATTTATATCGATTTCTGGGATGTCACGCATAGCAGCAGATTCAAACTTTCTTAAAGGCGAAGCTTCATAGTTTGGAATAGCACTCATTGTCGTGTGTTTTGATCAATTGATCTATAGATTGAGGCAAAAAATACGAATACCAGTTTCGTGTATCCTCAACCGATATTCAGAAGGCCGACCTACCATCCAGCCTGCTATCTAACGCTAGACGCTCACATATCAGCATGCGCAATCACAATATCTCAGCAAGAACGACTATCGTTTGACATACATTAAGGGGATCAATTCCGGAGTAGCTACAAAAAAGATTTCTCTCGTACCAGGAACAAGTAGGGAGATCAGCGGAATGAAGGACTATCTTGTGCTAATCTGACAGTGAATGGATCTGCTGTAGTGAGTGCTCCGACTTACGTGATAAATATTACTTCTGGAACAGCTACCGCAAGTAAAGCTCTTGTATCCGACTCAACACGATCTTATACAAATATCTACGGCAAAGCCTTTGACTCTGGAGGCTGGAAGTGCCTGCTTTGGGATTACATTCAACCCGAAGTCTTTTTCTATCAATAACACAAGGGTCAGCGACTGCTTCTAGGGCTGATGTTCACAATGCTTCTAAAGAATGGTCTGGGGTCTGTTTATGGGAGTACGATCAAGACATTGGTCTCAAGGACGACAGGGAACTTTAGTTTACTTTCGAAAGGAGGAACTCAGGTGATATCATCCGCAAGGAATATCTTGAATATTGGTACAATATCAGCTTTTGATCAATCAAATCGACTCGTACTACGAGCGGTCAGTCGTTTGGTAATGTGCGTTGTATCATATAAATAACGGTGCAGCGTATATTGGCACAACCTCGTTTCATAACCTTGTCTTACAAACGCAAAATGTTGCTCGTATGACTATATCCGGAATCACAGGTGATAATTCACTGGCTACAAATACGGGTGAGTCCTTAACGTATGGGAACCAATCAGCTATTACAACCGTGGGCCCCTTGACAGAGCTTGGGATCAATACGGCCAACTCATCCGCTAATTTTGAGATAAAAGGCTCTAACTTTGGCTCAAAAGATAGTAATTATTCGGCTATGGGCTCACTTTCGGGATCGAATGCCACTTCTTGCAATTCCAAATAGAGGTGCATAATGGCTCTATTTTTTCTTCGACTAATGCAACCTGGATGAGCAATATTAGTTAAACCAATCTTTGATTTGAGATGGGAAACACAACTTCAATGATTCTGACAGCAAGTGGGCGTCTCAGACTCAATATTATTACACCAAGATCTCCTCTAATTGATAGCAATGCTGTCATTTTCGCATTCGGAGCTGGCTCAAGTTTGGTCTATAGACTACGAACAGATTCTGAGGTGATCGAATCAGCTTTTGGTTCGATCATTAATTCAGTCGCTCCTAATTTTGGAGGTTTCATTGCCTTCACTGCCATAGATATGACTTCTTTTTAGGAGACTGAATATGAATACCATCCCTGAGCCTCTCGAGCGTATCAAACGACTTTGAGATAGTTTAGATGTCAAGCTTTACGAATAAATTGAGTCAGAGAATTGAGAAGGTTAGGAAGTAGGACTAATCACTCAAGACTTAGTATAAATTCATCTCACAGATTTGATATCCGTTTTCTATAGGATTGATATTGAGGAAGGAGAAGATCCATCGCTTGAATCTAGAAAATAGCCCGAATGATTGTGACATTTGTCTTGTTATCAATGAGGCAACAGCAACTAGCTTTGAACATCCCAAAGGTGGTGGGCGAGCACGCGTAATCAGCTGACGTAAGATACCGCAGTCAATGACAGCGCTTTTTTCTTCATGCTACACTGACTATTCTAGAAGCACGCCACGCATGCTTACGGTGTGAGGTTACGCCTTTTGGCAGCTTTCTAAAGAAATTTGTCTTACTACATGTTTGTATTGCGATTTCAAGTGATAGGTCCGTCTTATAATCTAACTACAAATGGGCATGGCTTAAGCAAAAGCCTTCCGCGTACCTCAGACGAATTTTAAATTGGCCGTAAAAATGACATGATTTACCGAGTTAACCTCTTGACCGACACATCTCGAAGAATTCTTATACAATCAAGACCCGTCAAGTTGTCTGGTTTCTGCAGATTTAAGTTATGCTAATTAAAATGAATTTGACCTCCGAGGTGCTGGACAACGAATGGACATCCGTTGATGCTGCATCTATAGTGACACCCTCAATCTGCAGTTGGGATGTTTTCTACACCAAGTGCGCACGAATCCGGGGAGTTTATATTCCACGACTAACCAAACGACAACATTTTTCAGGCGTGGGGTGGCTTAATGGTAGAAAATTGAGCTCCGGTGAGCCTAATAAGGTTCGAGATAGGCTTAAAGAGCCCGGTGCTCTATCGTGCGTGCGTATCTGACTTGCGGCAGCAGGAAAGGAACACTTCTTATCGTCTTATCGTCTTATCGACCCAAGGGCATCTAGGCCCGATTTCCTGACACAAATATAGTCTAACGTATTGTGTGCTGGCCTTAAGTAGACTTCACTTGTAAAAACGTATCCTGATCTTCATTAAGTCTTCCCGAGACCTTAGTGTCTTCTACCTTGTGTGACGGACACGTAAAACTTTTATTTAGTCTTGGCAACTATCACGTTTTGGTTCAGGTCATGAACACCACTCGAATAATTCTCTCTCGAGCTGCTGGTGAGGCCACAATTTGTTCGCCACTACCATGCATATGATCTCATCACCAAATTTTATAAGTCAATGTTCTGGAAGCCAAGTCAAAAAATGTGTTCTGCATGATCCTCCTTCGAAATCAGTACCATACTATCTTTCTGTTACAATGTTGTACTTTCTAGCCTGCCGATGCGTTGGTTCCACTCATTTTTTGCATGTAAAAGCTTTTGTATCAGCAAGGATCTCTATTAATTTATCGTACGTTTATGGAGCGAGATGTTTCATCTTATCTCGCCGCTGTATTTGTTAATTTATGAGCTGGAGTCACCACAATTCGCCTTGACTAAGTAAGCCAGCACATCGTTTTCTGTGAGCGAGTCGTGTTACTCCGCCCTATTTATTGTAGATCGAGCAAATAATTAGTTCTTTAAATCACGACCTTTTACTTGCTTAAATAACATATGATTGAAATGCAAGCTCCGCACCGTGCTTGTCGCAGGCCGCTCAATAGGGGTCATACCTTGCAGTCATATGCACTAGATTTACAGATGGTAGGCTCAATTCTTTGTATCAATCGACGCCGATGTGGCATGTATTTTCTTCCGCGGTGTGGTGATAGCTCAATCGTTCGAATGAAACCGTCCTCGTCTTTGGTGTACTTCACGCCATCTTTCGTTGTAAGCGGAAGATGTGATCTGTTCTCAAAAGAATTTTTAACATTCAGTTACAACGCATATGATCAATCTAGTCAAGAACTTGGTAATATCAGGCAATTCGAGGCTCGGTAACTCTGATAACATTGACAGCGTCTCTAATTAAAACATGATGCCGCGACATCAGCCAATTGATCTGCCAATAACTTCTTTGGATTAGCTTTTTCGTCGACCATGGGATCGTTTGTGAATCTCAAAGATCCATTGCTCCGCCTTTTTTTCTTGCAGAGCCGCGCTGCTCGCGTCTAAAATTGAATTTTCTACTCTGTCTTGTTTATCTAAGTAATCTGCTTGTACTGCTTTGCTACCGCAATGGGGTGCAATGTTTCCTTCCTGGGATGTATAGCTACACACATTTGGTACGTGATCTTCGGCGTGGTGCTGTCAGCAAAGCTTAGATACTCCCCAATAAATTTCTCATCGACATTGTCACGTTTACTTCAAAACAAATGCAGTATATCCGACACCTTTCGAATTTATCTCGGTCGAGTTACTACTAAAACTTCATTCTGAGGGAGTCGTACGCACACGAGAACCAAAGGCATGACTCAACAAAGCGCTGTTGCACACATTTGGGTGGCTGACATTTTTAGACTTGCCCTGGCAAAAATCGGTGCTGGCGATCCTTAGCCACAACATGCTTCGAAATGACCCCATGCAACCGCATTTCTTAACATTTGCAATTAAGTAGATTGTCATCCTCCATACGCCTAGGACCATCTTATTGAAAAAGGTCGAACTATACTGATTTGTCTATGCTGCTTTCTCTTGTTGCATCTGCTATTATATTTTGGATGACCGTAAGCGTTTATTGGCGAGATTTTCTATCGATGAACCAGCGCCTACCAGAATTCAAAACAAATTTTTGAAGCCGAGTAAACTTGTATGTACAATCAGCAACTCTTCCTTGATAATTCTGCCTTTGAAAGTTGTAAAGCTTCCAGGATCGAAGCTTTTATGAGCTTCTGATCATTATGAAGTCTGATTCTAAACCCAGTAAGGCTACCGATGATTAGGGATTTTCTGGTTTTGATGGCACAGCTTCTGCCAGCGGCTTTTTAAACCCTTGAGCAGAAACAGAAGCATTTTTCGGAATGTGAACGGATCTTGTGCCCCCATCGCAGCATTGAAGGCTCTATACTCAATAGCATTTAAAATGTCCAAAAGGAGCACAATTAAGCAAGCCTCCGGGCACCTCTACCCCAGCATCCTGTAGTATAAAGAGCTGTCGATCACCGTATTAAAAAAAGATATATTGGTTGTGGCTGTAGCCCGTCGGAGCGACGATCCGGATTAAATCATACATTGTCTCTATCAGTCTTGAAAACGCTGTACTTGAGACAGATCTACCCTTTGATTCTTCATGTACACAGTCACCTTAGCTTGTTCGGAGATTGGCGCCCCGTCGAAATTTATTAGCTCATAAATATACTCACGTGTTTGCTCTTTCATTGCTAACAGAAATATAGCGTGACGTCTGGTGAATCGTGAAAAATTATATTTCTTAACCGATTCACATGTCCTTAGGACACGTTTGCTGTTGCTCGGCCTCCCAAGGAAGAGAGTGCTCCTGCAAAGCGCATCCAATTATATAAAGTCTTGGCTGCTTTGGGGGGCACATAGACCTCCAATCACAGAGACAAAACTTAAAATCTCCGTCTCCTCAAAGTTGAAAATACTAGGTTTTACTGGCTTGGACCTCATAGAAGACGCTACCGCTCGGGCACAAAAACCTGTGCTGACTCAGTCATCGAGCTTATCTAGTTATATCTAGGATCCGAAGGTGAGTATTGTGATGATGAACGGGAAGTTCGGTGACGAGGCTAGACTGTCTTGCACAACATCCATGTAGAATCAGCTAAAGAAAGCTATTCCGAGTGTAGCTCGTCATGCGGTGTGGACAAGAAAGAAAAAGCCTCTCGTTTCAGCTAATGGCTATAAAGAACCCGGGTACCAGTACACCATGGACAAATTCGTCACCGAGGGGGGTGACGTCAATCCGACACAGCCAGAGGAAAATGTGTGAAGGGTAAACCTCTCCAGTAGCACAAACCGTGCACCCGATAGGCTAAAAATGAGAATTGATTCATCTCGAAGCCTTTTAACTCATCATAAGAACAATGCATTCACAGCGATCCTTGTAATCAAGCACCCTGCACAGAGAAAGCGCGCATGAAGATTTAAAATCTTTTGTGAGATTTGCTCACAAATTTTGACGCCAAAGGATCGGCGCGTGCAATAAACTGCTCTTTAACGATTGGTTTAGTTGGAAAATTGTTTGTGTTGGAACCAATCTTTTCTAACATTTTTAAGTGACTAGATTGTGTACAACAAGTATAGACAAGACTTATACCTTTTGAGGTCAATTTTAATATTCCCATTGTATGATGCCGCTAATACTTCCGGTGATACGATACTATTACAAGTTTGTCGCTTGGGCGTCACTAACCACCATTATAACAATGCTTTGCTCTAAGAAGAACTATTTGTTTACGTAAGAGATCAACCGGTACAACGTCACAACCCATTAGCTGCCGTGAGTCCGCGAAGCCGAAATATATCTTGCCCGTTATAGATTTTACTTCTGTGGAGCATACGTCATAATCTCTCAGTATATACTGCCTCAGCAAACGTGACTCCAACCGTGAATCCAGCAAAGAGCATCGAAAACGATCTTAACGACGTGTCGGAATTTGATAAAGCCGCCAACATTTGCACGTCTATCTCATGCGCATCAGTGTGCCTTGGTGGAGAGAGCTATAATTATTCCTACAGGTGGCTTAGCGAAACTTGGGACAAGATGAGTTGCTGGAAAACACACAAAGAAATGTGGACTGCGTATTGAATAAAATATGTACTGTCGCATCAGACAGTCTTTATCGAATCGCAAGCCTCGTCAATGCTGAATACCCTCCCATTTAAAATTGATCTTGGTCTGCAAAGACTTTCAAGGTTTAAGACGTCCGTAAATGTAAAAGCAGTATGAAGTACTCATCTGGAGCATATTGCGATGGAATTTGCCGATGAATCTTACTGCTCGCTACTTCTTGTTTAATTTCCAATATTATGTGATCAAGCAAACTTTAAAAAATTGAAGCGGTCATAGCCGCTATCTACACATATATTGTACAGATGTAGAACCAAGAAGAAAGAGGAAATTACAAAAGTGCAGTTCAAAAATGTAACGCACGTCTCTGTTGGCTACACATGTAAGCAAAATGCGAGGCGGGTCGCTGTGCAAGCTATGTACAGAGAAGGCAAACGCGAACAAATTCTTCTAACTGTACCACCAAGTTTTTTTCGAGACTAAAGCAGTCTTTTGTCATTCTTAATCATGTGCCACCTTATCGTATCGCCGCTCCATTTAACGGACCGATACATGCGGCCGTGCTTATCAGTCACAAGCTAGCTTATCATTAGTTAAAGTCCTGGTGCGCGACACGATAACTAAATCAATTTACATACCTTTTGCTGTTTATTATAGTATGAGAGCTGACGGAAAGAGATGCAACAAATCTTTACATAAAGCCAAACGTTTTTGTAAAAGCTGGCTTTTCGCTGAAAAGGCCTTATCAAAAAGGTGCATTTCGATACACGTAGGATATTCTTTAATGATTTGCATGCTACAGCATTAGATGGATACCAAAAGGGATAAAAACCGTTTTGATATTGTAAATGCATTTGATGCGTGTAAGATATTCTGGACTGTACCAAAATACAGTATTGTATAAAATTCAACACTATTGAAGCAGCAATCGATTGCACACGTCAGATTGCTTATGGCGGGGATCAACGAGTGGATGTGTCTGCACGCCTTCGTTTGATAAGGTGCTATACGACTGGTAATGTTTGTATTCATTCCTAAGTTCAAGCGAGTGGAATGGCCACCTAAATCTTCGCCAAGGTTTTGGAACCAAGACGAGTATTTTTTTTAGCATCTGTCGGATAGGAAGTTTGTACTACTAGGAACTTCGTCGGTAAATGTGGGCTTGTGAAAAGGGCTAAGCTTGCATTTCCTTCGCTGTAAAGCAGCTAAAAGCTCAACCACGTTCGAGCTCGATGAATAAAGACTATGTTCCAAGGATCAAACAGCAAAGGCTTAGGTATCCCGGCGGTACGGCTCCTATGGTAGAGCTTGAAGCTGTCATTTTTTAAGAAACAATAATGTGTAATTTTTTAGTCTTTTGACTGAAATAGCAATTTTGACCACTAAGGCAGACCCAACCAGAGATGACCTGGTGAGCGTTGTGTTCGCACTAGCTTACATGTTAGACCGGACCAAACACTGGATACACAACCGTGTTACTTACTCGTGATACCACTTCACCAGAGTGTATCGCATCCAGAAAGCACATGAACGTTGTTGAAAGCAATGCTCTTTCCAGATTAGACCTTCGCTAAAGCTTTCTTGCCTGCAAGCTAGAAATGAAATTTATAAATATATTAAGAATAAGGGAACTGACAATTCCCTTTTTGGGGCATCAAGTCAAGGTGATAGAATATCAGTCGACTATGGAAGGCGTTCAGCACAGCGACACAAGGAGAGGTCGGCCTCGAGAAAACTTTCTGCACTGCCGAAAGAAGCGATGAAAGAGGCGATTTGATTTGCCCTCCAGCAGGAGTACAGCCTCATACAGAATCGCTCGTCAAAAATAATACGGATGAGAAGACGAACCTTTGTCGTACAGAAGTCAAGTCAGCGAGCTCAGTCTCAATGGACATACACTTTGCCGAGATTTGGCGCATATTTCTTTTTTATCCCTGAGAGCTGTCGGAACAGCCCTTCGTTTAGCCCAAGGCTTTTAAATTGTCGCTGGCATAAGCCTCGCCTTGATAGCGAGAAAAGCGCCGCCACCAATTCCAGCAATCCGCCAATACTGGCTGGCCGTCTCTTCTAAAGAACTGACATGCGGGGCCCGGGCTTAGACCTTAGTCAAACTTTGGTAATGTGTAATTTGACATCGCCTCGTTTCACCTCATCACAAATGTGAGAATGACATGCCATTCATACTCGGTCATTCATTCGTACATGATGGGTCTTAAATCTGTTATGGGGGCCGATAAATCATTGTTTTCGGTCCAAGTGACCGCTTATTCAAGCATTATATGCCTGCAAAAGTATATCGGCTAATAGGTCTTTGCTGTTCAATTCAAACGACTTGGTCTGGATGTGCACGGTCCTCCCTATGACGCATGTACACTCATAGCGATGCAAGGGCAATCGCTGGCGAGGTGTCGGCCATTCGCTTTTTACGTCCTACATTTTGGTGAAGAATTGCATCAAATGCTCGAAATTAACATTCATTAAAAGATGCTGAACATATCTATTCGATTTTTTGCTCTACCATTATGGTTAAAATCTGCGCGAAAGCGCTTCAGCAAGTACACTGAAACTGCTAGCTTTGTTTTCGTTGCTAAAAGTATGTTATATGATAAAAAACAAGTGTTTGCTATTCTTTGAAGCAAGTGGAATACATTTACTGTCGCTATGTATTACAAGAAGCAAATTACCGTAAATGACAAGTTTTTGGATTGCTGGCTTACGCGTACGTGTCAGCAATTGGCGAGTTTTGGGGTCTTTACGGCAAAAAAAAGTTCGCTTTATGTAAAAGCTAACTTTTATTTTGCCGTCAAGCTTTACGTAAAAGCTAACCTTTATTTTGCCGTCAAGACCCCAAAACTCGCCTTGGAGGACCATAATCGATCTCTTAAGCCGACTGTTCTTCTTCTGAGCGTCTATGGTCATATGTGTCGTCAATATATGTTCGAGCTAAATTCTGTAATGGCCAAAGATTGTCCTAACCAAACAATTTGAGTGGAGCCGGGACCCTTGATATTACTTGTGTTATTACAAATCACTCCATGTATACCGCTTAGCAAACTAGCAATAGGTATATCCGACACTCTTAATCGGACTCGATAGTATTCATTCGTTGATACAGTAAACTACAGGTCGTACATTCAGACATGCGATTATGAAAGCACAATTATTCTCAAAATGGGGCTTCATGCAAGTACCGTTGCACTACTTGGCTGCATTATTTAGCACTCAAACACAGGTGATCTCGACTCCCGCACTATGTCCTTTTTTGTAATGCTGACAAAGCAGGCTTCAATGGGCTTACATTGCTCAAGTGATAATGGTCCTTGCACCACTCAGTGCCTGGGACAAGATCTCGCGTCTGCCTCACTCCTACATTCGGTAAGAATTCTGATGGCGGGTCTCTGGATATTACATCTGAAAAACCTTTTTACAAGGAATAAGCCGACCCTTCTGGATCTCAAAACAGATAAGTTGCGTACACAATCTTTAGGCTGATCTAAGGCACCTCGGTCGACATAAAAAAAATGTTACCACTACGTCTACAATTGCGGAGATTACAACATCTTATCTCGAGCGTTTGCTTGACTAGGTTGTCTATCAAAGGGGCCATCAGCACAACATGAGCAGTTATTTCCCGTGAGCATTCCACGCCAATAGTTTAAAATTTGCTTCTCTAGCCAAGATCAAGTCGTGCTTGTCCATGTTAAGGACAAAAATGACCATGAAGCGTCGAAAGTCTAATTTAATATCAGGATTTATAAACTCAGGTAGGTAAGCTTGGATCTGGAAAGCAAGCACTTTCGACAGCATCCGGTTTTTTGTCGATCATAGGGACGTCTAGATCCGTAGCCAAACAAGATTGACTTATTATCGCTGCTCTTTCAGCGCACCAGTCAGCATATTTTGGCTTATCACAATCTTTTTCTTTAAGCGCATTATTTTTACGGCGTCAGGGCCGGGCAAAACGTGAAATGCTATCTCAAAAAGGTTATGAATTATTGTTTCTATATAAAATGAAAGCCTCAAGCTTCACCATAGGAGGCGCTACTGCCGGGATACCTGAGCCTGTGCTGGTTGATTTCTAAAGCATAGCCTTTATTCATCGAGCTCGAACGTAGTAAAGCTTTTAGCTGCTTGACAGCGAAGGAAATGCAAATCCTGCATTATTCTCGAACCCACAGTAGCCAACAAAATTCCTAGTAATGCAGTCTTCGTATCTGACAGTTGCTGAAAAAATGCTCTTCGTGGTACTAAAATCTTGGCGGAGATATAAAATTTCTATTCGCTTAGATATAGGACTTACTACAAGTATTGCCAGTCATACAGCACGGAGGCGTTCAGAAATCTATACAAACATCTGGTGAGCAACCGCTCACTTTTCCAGTTCCATGCGGGCTGACGTTTGCAATCGACTGCAGTTTAAATGGTGGTCAATCCTATTCAATACTTTCTTTGTGGTCCTATCTTATACGCATCAAATGCACTTTACAATATAGAAGAGGGCTCCAAACATTTTGGTATCTTTCTGATGCGTCAGCATGCAAATTGGTACAGAGTGTTCTTCGTGAATTAAAATTCACCCGTTTTCAAGGCTTTTTTCAGTGAAAAACCAGCTTTTACCAAAAAGCTTGCGCTTGACTTCGAAATACATTACTATCTTAATTGATCCAATTCGCGTGTCGCGCACCAAAACTTTCTTTTCCTCGATTTTTGAATGGTAAGCCAGTTTATAACAGAAATGCACGTTCAAGGTTTTGGTCCGCTACATAAGAAACTATCGTGGAGGTGTGATTTACAGCGGACGTGAACTCAGGGTCACCAGGCGACTATTGTGAAGTGGCGCGTTTAACATGCTATATAGAATGCGTAGTATTTTGCGTAACGGCTACAGCACGACTGTTCGAGGATGGAGTTCAAAACAGCTTGAGCTTCATTTGTAAGCCATGGTCCCTTAACAGTTTATTAAGGTATGGTGGGACCTACGCTCATACCACGTGCGCCAAGCGCCTTGCTCTCGATTACGCCAAAGCCGGGGTATCTCAGAGACAAGTAATCCCCAACCGATCACGTGATGAAACCGTACTCTTAGCTCACGCGGGAAAATACTTTGTCGGACATACTAAGTTTTTGGGTTTTAGTATTTTTAAGGCTCACCTAAATCTAGAAGAGTTGCCACAAATGATTCGTGACGGTGACGTTGTTGAGGAGGCTGCACCCATACCCAGTTCAGACTATCTTTAAATTATGGCTTCTCACGGCATCCAGTAGGAAACTATCATTTTCAAAAGCACGGACATAGTCGCCGTAAGGTCGCGAAGAAAAACTTTTCCTTCGAATCAAGTTTTATTATAAATACAACACGATGAGTGATTTCCAAAAATCTCTTGCGGTGCGCGAAGCAGATGAGCATGCTAATCGGCACCACGGCCTGAATCAATCGAGTAATAGGTCTTTTTCTTTCCCGTCGAGCCTATTTTACAGACTGTAAGTGGATTTCTACCCGAATGGCGAATTTCGTCGGTTCCCGGTGATAAGCGTTTATTACCCGCATTAACGGCTTCGGCCAATAAAGCAGCCGTCGTCTCCAACTTTGTTTTGCTTTTGATAGCAAACGTTGGCGGCACTGCACCCTAGGTCGGGTAACACATCATATTGTTGCCGTAAACTTTCCTGTATTGACGAAAAAGTTCTTTCGCATGGCCGATTAGTCTGACGTCAAGTCTGACACTTCTAAAAACGTACTCCCACACGAAAAGGTTGTTGCGATAATATTGTATTTTTAACAGCCTCACATGGCCAGAATGTCCACCGTATTTATTGCCCAGTGGAGGAGGTGTTTGCGGACCCCCGGGCAAGGGAAAAATATTGGGTGCATTTCTCGCTTGGTGAAATGAGATGCATTTTCAATGACCTCCGTGCTTGAGCGTCTCGCTAGCCGGCATAATGGTTAAGGCTCGCTGCCTATGGCATAAACGTAGCGTTAGCTGTTGGAGCAGTCTTCGTTGCTGTTGCAGCTTTGATGCAAAGGATGATGTTGCTGCTGAGGCACTTTTTATAGCTTAAGCAACTTCTTCAAATCTGGCATGGTCACTATAAACTAATCCGACCGGCTGGCAGCCTTTTACGCCGCCTTTTTGGTCATTGTTATGACCAAACCAACGCTTCGTATGAGAGTTGAAGTGTAATGTATTACACGCTTCTCTCTCCTATAAGGTGTTACAAAATTAAAGTAGGGAAGGAGGCAAGGGGCCAAAACTTGACGCCGACCTTCTGTTATTAAGCTAGTTCTCAGAAAATGGCGATAGACAAGCAATATTCCGGTAATATATGATACTGAAATGGACATCGGTCTGCCTTATTTACAAAGCTGAATTTAGTGCATATACAAAAAGATAGATAGGACGAAAAGAATAATATTGAATTTAAATACTGCAATCTATTGCACACTTATGACCGGCGCAGTTAACGGTTGTTCACCGGGAAATCTTATGTCTCCTTACACGCCTTCTGTTTGCAATGTCGCCTGCACCAAACTAAATCATTTTTACCGTCATTTAATCAGATCAAAAAAATTGGCCGTTCACAATGTTTTCGCAATAATTCTCCCTCTTTAAAGCTGATGGTGAATATCGAAGCTTGATGACTGACTTTTTCGTCAAGGGGAAAGTTTGACGGCGTCTCAGCTACAAAAAATGCTGTCATTCCAAGTATTTACATATTACAAAGACCCCGAAGCTCTAGTCATAGCAACATAAACACCGCATCACACAGAATATCATGATAAAGTTGCCATTTGAAATGCCACCGATCCCGGAGCCATCAATATATCTTGCGCTGACTTTCTGAATATTTGTATGTAAGCGTATAGCAGTAATCAATCAATCGCATCGCAGTCCAGACGCGCCCTTACCACCAACGCAGCGTTCTCTCTACATGCAAATCGGAAAATATTAAAACAGAGGGATTGTGGTCTTCTGTTGTTAATCGGTTATATGAAGATGGTTGACATCAGAATATCTTGATATCAAGTAATCTTTTCTAGTTAACGTGTTAGAGACCGGTGGACTCCGACATGTACAAAAATGAAGAAGTTTTATACCCACACCATATCTCTTTGCGCATCGTCTGATTTTAATTGAGAGATTGTACATTGCTTTTGTTACATATCATGTCTACGTACTTGCATTGCAATTTTTTCTCGTAAGAGCATCGATTGGAGCCGCACCATTCGGTTATAAGGTCGTTTTTTCGAATACAAGTATTCATAGACTTTGTTATATTATTTACTTGTAATCAGGAAGCCGGCGCATTACATTAAACTTTGTAAAGCCAATGTTGAGAAATCAGGGCGCCGTCATACATACACTTACCCTGAGTAAGCTGTCGTTCAACCTGATCGGGAGGATTTATCCGCATGCTGTCGGCTTATGACAATACTTATGAAAGTAGATTCGCACCATTTTGTTAAGTACCCGTACCTCTTGCAAGTCGCCCATAATTCGTTTAGACCGCATTTTATTCGTCGGCTGACACAAGATATTGTCAAGAGCTACACGCGATACATACGAGATTCTTAGTTTTCGTGGTCATAACACCACATGTCTCACAAATCGAATCTTCTCGTATTTGCTGATGGCATGCACAACATACAGTTAATGATTTTGTCAGAGACCCATCAGATCCTCACCCACATTTGCTCCAATTTGGATACCAGCGAAGGTTGCCGAGGGAACAGTTCACAATCAATTGTACGGTAATTTTACACTTCTCCGACCGACTGCCATATCTGTAAAGATGTGTCTAACTAACTAGCATAGAGCAAACTAACTCATTTTCAATTTTGCATCGCGCTCTTCCCCTCTTTTGAAAACGATGCGTCTCAATCAACTCTTTTCGACGACCACGATCGTACTGGTCGCGAACACTGAAGTCTTCAGCACTGCCTCTAGGCATACCAGCTCGACACCGACCACGGACAGCAATCTCCGCGCTTTTGAAACTGTAGCATCTCGTGACGTCGCGAAAACCCAAGAAGAGCGGATTTCCAACATTGTTGTACCTCCAAACATCGTTCCATTGAGGGCTTGCAAGAAAAGCAGGACTGTCACGACCTACTATAACAATGGCCTTCTGCAACGTTTGGTCAAATGGTTTGCAGGATACATTCCAGCTAAAAGGCACACTGAATAATTAATCATACATAAAGCTGAAGTAATACAACTTGGATGTTAATATCAGTGAAACTGTTCTTGGATGGGCAAAAGTCACCTAACGCACAACTTGCAAAATGTTTACGCCAACACCTGACCGCGGGTCAAGCTACTGCAAAGCATGTCAGCAACTCGCTACTGCCTGACTTCCTGTCAACCGGAGCACACAACAGCTACCGATCTCAAATCGTAGCAATCTTGTCGCGTTAGCTTGAAAGATGATTGTTTCTCTCTTTCCAGCAGTGTCGTCGGCTGTTACCTTTTGTCCACGGCAGCGCAACAATAGGCAATTTAAGCAAAAAGCGGCGCGAGTATTGGGAACAGGACGGTCTTAGTCTTGCCTCAGCACGGTGCCGACGGCAGAATTTGCGCAGCACGTAATTGATTTTTGACGTCGACTTTCAGCTAATGTATCTTTTGGTAACAATAGACAGTTCTCGCCTTCAAGGAAATATGTGCCTAGCTCAAACAAGAAATGGCCGATGTTTTGTTACGCTCTGAAAGCTTGAGCAGTGAAGGCGGCGATGACTATGGGTGAAGTGAAAGGCATATTTACAAAAGGACGACGCTCACATATTTCTTGACCAATTGCTATGTGAAGAGCATTCATGGAAAATATCTTTAGGGAATATCGCTGCACCACAAATTAGAAAACATGCGGAGTTATTGCAGCCGAGTCCATTGCTTGGTGAGATATGACGTGTGCAAAGTTTGTGACGTTGTCGATGTCAAATGTGGAACTGCAGTAATATAATTGTCAGACAATCTTGATAACTCCGGCGTCATCTTGAAAGGAATCTAGTTTGTGGATCGTAGTGCGCCTCCATCTGAAAAGGTGACGCAGGACGCATCACTGACCACATCTGTTTCTATGCGCTCGGCGTCACAAGGTAGCACAGCAAATACACTTTAAATCACGGATCAAGCGCAACGACGGCTAAAATGAAAAGCATCGATGTCATGACGGTCATAGTGCGAAGACAAGATCGGTAAGTTCGTCTTTTTTGCCGATGTGAATTAATAATGCGTAAAAAAGGTTCAATGGAGAATCTAGAAAGAAAACCAATTTCTCATGGTCATGGCTAAATGAAGGTGGTCTGGTTGTACAATAATTTGAAATAAACTACTTGAAATTCCATTTGCGCGTTTTTGCGAGCCACTTTTACAGGTTTGGCCAGTCATCAACACGCAATAACCTTAAAATATCGACAAATCAGGGATCAAAACTGTATTCTTCTGGTTCAATATCTTTTTACACCGTAAGAAGCAAAGCAACATTCTCTTTAGGACTCTGAAGATCACAGTACAAAAGATATGTTTTGCTCCTCGCTTAGTGGTCCGAGTCTAAGCGTACCTTGCTGTTGTTTGTATACCAATTTCACGTGCTTTCATGTATTGCAGACGTCACTGCCAGGAAGTCTGTATATGGATTAGTTGATCTGTTGATGATTAAAATAGGTACCGATTGAATGTGAAAGCCATGCGTATAATGCCTGCCGGAAAATGGCACATTCCCTTGCGTCTCAGTAATTCCAGCCGAAGAGCAATAAACTCCTTGGTGCAAAAAATGAAGTTACTTGTTCGGGCGTCATAAAAAACCATCGTGCGAGCCGCACGCCAGAACAAAATCGCCGTTGTTAATCAATGCAAATTTTATATCAAAGTGACGAGTTTGACGGGTCAGCGATACGACGGAATACTTTCCCGGTCATGAGTATGCATTACTTTACCATATAAAATTCAATATATTTAATACATTATGTCAAAAGTCAGCCACGTGGTGCGCGTATTCTGCAGTCGGCACCGTGCTCAGGCAAGACTAAGACCGTCCTGTTCCCAATACCGGCGCCTATTGTTGCGCTATCGTGGACAAAAAGTGATAGCCGACGACACTGCTCGAAAGAAAGAAGCACTCCATCTTTCGAGCTAGCGCGACAAGACTGCTACAATTTGGGATCGGTAGCTGTGGTGTGCTCCGGTTGACAGGATGTCAGGCAGTAGCGAGTTGTTGGCATGCTTTGCAGTAGCTTGATTTGCGGTCAGGTTTTGGCGTAAATATTTTGCATTAGGTGATAGTTGCCCATCAAAGACCTTTTACTGATATTAATAAAATGAAGTGGTTGTGCCAGTATGGCTAAATGAATGAGTAAGTATTTCGTGTGCTGGAACAAATTCTGCAAATAATTTATCAAACGTTGCAGAAGGCCATCGTTATTGTAGATTGATACAACTCTTCCTTTCTTGCTAGCGCAACAATGTTGGAAATCCGCTCTTTTAGGGTCTTCGCGATGTCACGAGATGCTTTAGTTACAAAAGTGCGGAGATTGCTGTCCGTGGTCGGTGTCGAGCTCGTTTTCCTAGTGCTAGAGACTTCAGTGCTCGCGATCAGTACGACCGTGATCGTCTAGATGAGTTGATTGAGACGCATTGTTCATGCAGAGAGAGAGGAAGAGCGCGATGCAGTGAAATGGGCCGTTGTAGATACTTTGCTCTATGCTAGCTGTTTAGGCACATATCCACAGATATGGCAGTCGGTCGGAGAAATGTAAAATTACTGTACGTTCTATTGTTTACTGTTATCTCGGCAACCTTCGCTGGTATCCAAATCAGAGCAAATGCGAGTATGGATTATCTGACAAAATCACAAACTGTATGTTGTGCATGCCATTAGCATAGCACGATTTGGGAGACATGTACGGTGTGTAATATCTTGTGTCAGCCGACGTACGAAAAGCGAACTGCGAGAGCTACAGATACAGAAGAACGCTGCGGACCTACTTTTCCAAGTGACAGCATGCGGATTAACACTTAATCAAGTTGAACGATGACTTACTCAGGGTAAGTGTATTTATATGACGGCGCCCTGCTTTTTCAACATTGGCTCTACAAATGTCAACCCATAGTAATGCACTGGCTTTCTAAGGATTAATATTCAATAAACGTAGTCTACGCATACTTGTAGTCGCGAAAATCACGCTATAGCCGTATGGTATGATTCCATTTCATGTCCTTACGAGGAAAAATTGCAACGCAAAAACGCGAAAAAGATATGGAATGCAACAAACGCACACTCTTCTAAGTAAAAGTGTGTATTTTGACGATGCTCGAAGAGACATAATGCGGACATAAACATAATTCATGTGGGATCTCAGCGGTCTCTAACACTTGAGATTGTAAAGTTTAGGTTAAAAACTCAATTTCAAGTACTCTGGATGTCAACTATTTCTATAAAGTGATGTACAACAAAAAGATCACAATCCCCTACTTCTCTTTCATTTCTTATATAATAATTTACCGATTGATTAATGGATATGGTAAGGGCGTGTCTGGCCTCTATTTATGCAATTAATTGGTTACTGCTTACAGCTTATACACAAATATACGAGATTGTTGGCATATACAATGGCAACTTTATCATGATATTTTGTGTGATGCGTTGATTGTACTGCTAGATCTTCGGGGTGTATAGTGAACACTTGATATGACAGCTAGACCTTTTGTAGCTGAGACGCTGTCATCCTTTCTCCTTGACGAGCAAGGCAGCTTTGTCTTATTAACAAGCCTAGACACTCACCCTCAGCTTTAAAAGCAATGATATTTGCAAAAAATCTTGTAGACTACAAATTTTTCCGATTTAAATAAATGACGATAAAAATAATTCAGGTGACGTTGCGCACAAGAACGAGCAAAGAGATATAGGATATCCTGGTGAACAACGGTTCACAAAGCGATCTTGAGTGTGCAATACATTGCAGTATTTGTGTAATGCAATATTATTTTTTTCGTTCTACCTATCTTTTTGTCCATGCACTAAATTTAACTCTGTAAATTAAACGGACGATGTCCATTTCGGTATCCTTCAAGTTTCCGAGCCTAAGTAACACTGACCCGGTGCCTGTCGTGCTGCCATTAATTTGGAATCACAAAAGCTCGGCTTTAAGTCGTGGCTCCTTACGTTCTTTCCTGATTAGAGTTTATCGACATCTAATGGGAAAGAAGTGAGTGTAATACATCACACTACGATTTTTCTACGAAGTGTCGGTTTCGTCATAGCAATGATCAAATAGGCAATGTAGAAGGCTGCCAGTCGGTCGGAATATTCCGAAGTAATTATGTCAAATTTAAAGAAAATTGGTTATGCCTTGGAAGATCCATCAGCACCAAAAACATTCTCTGCATCTTAATCTTGTTCTTTTCTGTCCGGTGATCCACAAATGTCTTCAACTTCGAGCGATTAATACGGCGTTCGGTTTGGCTCGATAATGCCGTTATAAGTGACAGTGTTATCGCAATAACCTTTTGGTGTGGGTGTACGTCTGTGAAGGTGTTGGATTTGACGTCAGACTAATCGGTCATGCGAAAGATCTCGCCCGTCAGTTTTGGAAATAATACGGAGTACGATCCGATTTAAAATGCAATGCTACCAACAATTTTGATCAGAACTCAAAAATGAATTTAGAGACGACGGGTGGCCCATTCGCCAAATTCACTGATGCGGGCTATACACGCTTGACACCGCACGCCTATGATAGTCGCTATTCTAAGAGGGGTCTAGCTACGATCTACAAAACAGGTCTGATGGGGAAGTATCTCGGCCGACACAGGCCGCGGTGCCGATTGGTATGTTCATCTGCTTCGCGCACCACAAGGGCTTTTTTAAGGTCACTTATCGTGTTGTACCTAAATAAAACTACATATTAAAGGGAAAGTGTCCATACGCGACCTTACGGCGACTCTATGTGTTCTTTTGGCGCTGAAAGAAAGTACGCTACTGAACGCCGTAAAGAGCCAGAAGTCAAAGGTAGTCTGTACTGGGCTTGGGTGAACTCGTAGATACATCTCAGTACTGTCACCATAACGATCCATTTACAAAACCTCTTCTAGGAGTGGGTGAACTTAAGAAAACAAAACTCCAAATTTTGTTGTCTCGGACAAGGTATATACGCATGTAAACAAGGAGACCAGATTATTCGCTTGGTGAGTCGGAGACTTCTTGTCTTCGAGATGCCTCGGCTTCGGCATAATCGAGAGAAAGGCGCTTGGCGCGTAAGTCTTGTAGGTCCCACCATATATAACGTGCTGATAAAATACCATGGCTTACATACAAATCTCAAACTTTTTTGGATTCCAGAGTGTAACGATCCACGGGTAGTCGTGCTCGAGTCGTTACACCGAATATCACGAATTCTATATAGTATGTCAACCACACCTCTTCATAATAGTCATCTAGATCTCTATGAAGCATCTTAATCACGCCACTTCACCATTGTCATCTGGTGACTATAAGAGCACAGTCACTGCAAACACACATCACACGAAAGTTTTTTCGTCAACGCGGCCTATGAGTACCAAAAAAACTGTTCTCTGTTTAGTCTTACATCTTCTTCATGACAAGATACAACCCCTGTGTGACTAAGTTTTCGCTAGAGATTGCTTGAGGAGTGGATAGCTCTCGGTATGGGGCGAGCGCGGACTTTTGACGTGAGATGGACTTCTCTTAGCCATGTAATCTATGGGCTTTGCAGTCGAATCGCTCTATCTGCGTCTCAATCAAGGCCCCCAAACTGCGTCGTGGAGTCACATACCTTCATATAAACCTCGTGGCTTGGCTGACTGCATAAAGCACACCGACTTATGGGTGTACGGACCCTCCACCACATCAATGAACCACTATTAGCCACTTATGTTCACCCTTGCTTGCCTAACCAACAACGTTGAGTGCAAGGACAATGCTTCAAATAGATGCTGGGGGGCCCTCAGGACCCACATGAGGCTCGGGGTAGTGTACTTTCGAATCACCTCTTGGACAAACAAAGTGAGAATTCTTCGCCCGCGCTTGTTCCTTTTGCTTATGCTTCGCAAATGCAATCGTAATCCTTTCCTGCTTACAACATTTGGCCATATTTTTGCAAAGTCGGATAACTGTTTCTGTAAGTAAACTCGTCTTAAGCAAGATAAACGGGAGAAAAAGTTTTTTCTAGCCTTCCTTAAACTTGGGACTCCAAGGAAGTAAAAGGTATCTCAGCCCGACTATATAAAAAGTATGTAAGATCCGTAGATGTGTTAACCGCACCGCTAAGTGCAGACTCAACCATAGATAGCTTATTGAACCACGATTGTAACACCTCAGCGCACATATTGCGCAGTAATTTATTTAGCTCTTAGATGGCTCTTCACGCCCGAATTTTTGTCAATAAATATTCAACTGTATGCTATAGCGAGTGAATCTCTATTGTTGTATCAGCCTTTGCCAAAATCAAGCAGTAAATTGTGGGTTCCTAATCGACACCATTATGTCAAGAACGCCAGGTTATTAAAATATCATATACAGAAAAGCCTTGTATATTCGCCTATAAATTAGCTAAAGTAGGAGTAAATCGCAAAAGCAGCGCACGAACACCATTATGCTCGTATTGATATTAATCTTTAGCAAGCCAACGTCAAATTTGGAGGCTTACGAAAAATCAACAGTCCACAAGCCGCGGGTTTGACCCTCTCGCAGTGACCACGTACTTGTCCACCCTCATGTCCACCAATAGTTCGCAAAGATTGAGTATACGCTTTTTTTTTGCTCGAATGACCGCTAATTGAAGCGTCATATATCCTCCTAAGTATATTTCACTTCAGGTCTTCGTCAACCGTATAACGCCTCGCGCGAGATATGCTGACTTTTTCCTACAGATGTGGCGCCTCAGCGCAATATAAATTTTAGCATAGTGGTGCCTTTGCTTTTTAAAGACTGTTACGGCGTTTGACAAAATACAGTGGGTAGCCACGGGTTCGGTGTAGCTTGTCCAAGCGGTCGTGACATCAAAATACCGTATTCATAATAAGCATTGCTATTTGCTCTCTATCTAAACTGGCTCGAACAGGTGCCAAATATACCAATTGATCAAGCGACACACGAACACCACAATGCCCGTGCTGCATTTGTAAAATAGTTCCAACAGTTCTTCAGTATTGGCTTGGAGCTGATATGTGATCCTCGAGCTTGACCTCTGCCAAAATTTAGCAATATGTAATTTGACTTCGCCTCGTTTCACCTCATCACGAACGTGAAGATGACATGCCCTTCATACTCGGTCATTCATTCGTACATGATGGGTCTTATATTTGCTTTCAAGGCCGGTAAATCATTGATTTGGCCCAAGTGACCGCCACTTTGAGCATCATGTGCCTGCAGAAGTATATCGTCGATCAAGTCTTTGCTGTTGGAGACAGCGACATGGTCTGATCCTTCCTGTGCCTCCTGTACACTTATAGCAATGCAGGTCCAATCACTACCCAGACGTTAGCCGTCCGCCTTCGTACCTTAGTTCTCGTTGAAGAATTGAATCGAATGCCCGAAATTAGCATAAATTGTAGAATGCTTGACAATTCTGTTTGTCTATAGTGCTATCAACTCTGCTATGATGGGTTGATTTTGCGCGAAGGCGCCTCAGCAACCGAGATAACTAGCTAAGATTTCATTGCGAAAAGCAAATTATGTGAGCAGTTTCAACAGGTTGCCATTCTTTGGGATAAGCGGAGTTTATTATCAGTCTCTTTTCTTACAAGAACCAAATTAAAGTAAATTGCATGCATTTGGATTGCTGGCTTACGCGTACGTGTAGGCAATTTTGTAGAAGCTAACGATTTTCTTAGTCGTCATGACCCTAACACTTGTATCCGGAACTCACAGCATTGCTCCAGATAGGATTGTTTCCTACCGTGATTTCGACAAAATTCAATGCGGCAAACGCCGATATCGTGGCCGGCACTGTTGAGAATGGGCTACGAAACTCTTGAGCCGACCAGTCTCCTTTTGAACGTCTTTGGATACATATGTCGTCAAATATACTCGGGCAAAAGTCTGAATTGGTTAAAACAATTGCGTAACCAGACAATAAAGGGGCGCTGGAGCGCTAATAGTCATTGTGGTTTTATAATCACTCGATGCATATCGCTTGGCAAACCAACTGCCGTAAGAGCTACAACCGACACATCCAATTGGACTAGATAGTATTCACATGTCGATCCAGTGAGAAGTATATAGTATGCCCGAACATGCTATTATGCAGACACAATTACCCTTGAAATGGGTGCTTGTGCACGTACTGTTGCACTATTTAGCGTAAAATAAGCATGAACTGGTCGTCACACCCTGTTTAATACTCAAACATATGAGATTTCGACTTCCGCACTATGCTATCATCGAAAAATTTGTGAAGTAGGTGTCAATGGGCTTACATTGCTCGAGTGGTGGTGGTCATTACATCACTTAGTGCCTAGGACAAGAGCACTCTCCAGCCTTGCTCAAATATCCAATAAAAGTTTTGATGTCGGGTCCCTGGACACCACATCCGAGGACTTTCTTGATAAGGAATCTATCCACCCTTCTGGATCTCAGAATAAATACTCAGCGTACAGAATCTATAAGGCTGATCCAAGGCATCTCAGTCGGAAACTAAACATGTTTATCGATCCCCAAAGGCTGAAATGGACACACAACGTCTACAGTTGGGAAGATGATAGCACCTTCGATACCTCCTATACTTATCTCGAGCGTGTACATGCCTAGGCAGACTATCAAAGAGCCATAAGCACAACATAAGCATTTATTTTCTGCGAGCATTCCTCGCCTTCCACTCATATGTTGCTTTTCTAGCCACGGCATAGCCAGAATTAGGTCGCGATCCTTCTAGTCAAGAACAAAAATGACTATGGAGTGTCAATATTCTAGTCTCTAGTCCGATGTATGAGCTAGGGTAGGTAAGGTTGAATCCAGTAAGAAGCACTTTTGTCAGAGCCTAGACATCAACACCCGGGTCTACTTCGACCATAGGGACGTCTAGCTCCGTAGACCAACCTGAGTTATTTTTGCTGCTTCTCTCAAAGCATACGTCAGCATATTCTGCCTTCTATCGAAGGAGGTTGCCGTCCCTGTCTCTATAAACAGGTTACAAACGGGCACAGCTCAAGCAAAACCCTTCTGCGTACCTCAGGCAAGTTTTGAAATGGCCACGGAAATGAAATTATGTACCGAGCTCAACTTTTGACCGACATATCTAGGAGAGGTCTTACACAGCCAGGGCCCATCAAGTTGTCTGGTCTCTGCAAAATTTATTTATGCTAATTTAATAGGGATTGGGTTCCGAGGTGCTGAACAACAAATGGACACCCGGGCGATGCTGCGTCTATGGTGAACCCCCTCAATCTACGGTCGGAGCTGTCTCCTGCATCAAGTGTGCTCTGATTCAATGAGTTAAAATGTCTTGCCCGCTTTACGACAACAATTTTCGGACGTAAATCGGCTGAACGGGAACAAACTGAGCTCTATTGGGCCTGAACAAGGTATAACAAAGACTAAAGAGCTATGTGCTTTAACGTGCGTGCGTATCTGACATGTCGCAACCAGGAAACGAAACTATCTACCCACAAATAGTTCTTATCTCCCCAAGGGCATTATGTCCCAGTATTCTTATACACGTATACCTTGTGTTGGTCTTCAACGGGTTTCACTAGTAAAAATGTGCACCATAGATGCAGCATCGACCAGGTGTCCATTTGTTGTCCAGCATTGATGTTTCGTAAGCCCTTCCGAATTCTTAATGATTTTCCTACCTCGTTTGACGGGTATGTGAAATATCCTACTTGTCCTTGGCAACTATCGCTTTTATGGTCAGAGAATAATCACCTCTCGATATCTTCACTTGCACGCAGTAATTGAGTTGCCTGCCCACGTCAACCTTGCAATAGTTCGCGTTTTGAAAATGCTATCAAGCTTCATTTGTACTGAGCCTGCTTAATGCCCCCCATGCTGTACTTTTAAAGCCTGATTTTTACTGTATTTTATTTTTGGGCTTAAACACTCATTATTTTTTATCTACTTCAAAGTACGTTCGTCTGTAGCACCCCCAAGAATTTCTGCGGGTGAGACCGCAATTTGGTCGCCACGATCATGTGTACGATCTGATCACCAACCATTATAGATCGGTGCTTTGCAAGCCAAATCGAAGTTTAAATTTTTTTTGATAAAAAAGTTGATTCTAAATCTGTTAAATTTCAAATAATGCTTTTAATACTTGAACTATCAATTGTTGTTAAGGTTTGGTCTGCATGATCCACTTTCGAGGTCAGTGCCAAACTAGTTTGCTGCACTTATTTGTGTGCTGACGCTTCAATTTCATTTTCACATGTACAAGCTTATGCATAGCAAGACCCTCTACTAAATTGCGGCACGTTTGTGAAGCAAATATTGCACTTACTCCTGCCGCTCGATTTGCTGACAACTAAGCTGGAATCATCCCCATTTCCCTCAACAGCACGCCACTTTCCATGAGCGAATTATGGCAGCGCAAATAAACGTCAACTAATAGGAGATTATATCTTTAAGTCATTTACACTAGTCTTACCATAGATGTACCCCAAGTAATAGTAAGAGGGCTAAGTCGTTTGAATCAAGCGACGCCGATGTGATATGTACATTCTTTTGCGGAGTGGTACTTGCTGCAATCACCCACAAATTTTTGTTTTCGTCTTTGATACACTCCACGACCATTCTCGTTATGAACGAAAAATGAATCTGTTCTCAAAAGGGTCCTTAACGTTCAGTAAAAGCACATAAAAGACTTTATCAGCTATTCATCCAGCCATAAACTCTGATATCTTAAGCAATTTAAACTCGGTGACGCGGATACCTCCGGATTGAAGCGTAATGCCGTAACATCAGCCACTTGATCTGTCAATTATCCCCTCGGAAAACGTTTTTTTGTCGACTACGGGATCGTCCGTGAATCTCAAAAGACCCATTGCAGCGCTGATCTCTTCTTGCAGAGCTGTGCTACTCACTCCTGAAATCGTGCTTTTACCTCGTCTACTTTATTTTGGTAACTCGCTCGTAATACTTTGCTACTGCAGTGTGCGGGGGTGCCATGGTACCTACCTGTGGTACTAAGCTATACAGATTTCGTATGTAATATTTAGCGTGGTGCTGCCAGTGGAGCTTGGTTTTTTTTCTAATGAATTACCCATCGAAGTCCTCACGTCTATTTTCAAGTTTTCTAGTATCTTTGATATCTTCTAGATTTATCTCGGTTACTTTCTAATCATGACACTTCCTTTTGAAAAAGTTGTACACATACGAGGAGTGAAGGCATGACTCAAGAAAGTACTGTTGCGCGGATCTGGGCGACTGACATTTTTAGCCTTGCCTCGCCAAAAGTGCCAGTGCCGGTGGGCTGTACTCATGGCATGCCCAGAAACGATCTCGTGTCACCGCTTTCCCCAACATTTTTAATTAGGTCTATTCTCGTCATAGGTAGGCCTAGGACCGTTTTTTTAAAAGTCAAACCAATACTGACTTGTGTATGCCTCTTTCTCTTATTGCATCCCTCGCCCTATTCTAGTTGACTGCAAGCGTTTATTGCGGGTAAATGTCTCGATACATCAGTGGCGACCATGTTTCAAAATATTTTCTGATAATCGAACAAACTTACACGTACAATTAGCAATTCTCCGTTGCTTCTTCGCCTTCGAAAGATGTTACGCTCTCAGGATCGAAACTTTCATGAGCTACCACTCTTTACGGGGTCTGAGTCTGTAATCAGTGAGGCAGCTTATATGATTGGGGTTTTCCATGGCACGACACTCATCAGCGGCTTTTAAAGCCCTTAAGCAAAAAGAAGTGCCACTTCTTTGGTATAAGAACGTTTCATGTGCCGACACGATAGCATCGGAGGCTCTTTACCCGATAGGGTTTAAAGCTCCCAAATAAGTACCCACGGACATCTCTACCCTTTCATCCTGTAGACTAAAGAGCTGCCGATCGCGGCATTCCGAAACAGTAAACATGTTTGTAGTTGTAGTGCATCTGAACGGTAATTTGGATCGAATCGCCCATTGTCGCTATCAGCACACGAAAATAATGGGTGCAAGACAGGTCTACCCTTTGACCATCCATGTACACAATCATCTAAGCTTGGTGGCCCGGTAATGGAGGTCGCCATGTTCATCAGCTCATAAATAGAAGCCTTTTCATTGCCTACAAAGAAATAGCGCGACGGCTTTTGACGCTTAAATTTCGCCGATAGAAATGTGATTTTCGACCATTTTATATGTTCTCACATTACTTTTGCCGTCGGATTACTGTCTAGCTTTTAACTCCGCCTCCTAAGAAAGAGGGTGCCACTGCAAAGAGCATTCAACTATATATGGTCTTGCCACTTCTGTGACCATTTTGACCTCCAACGTTAAAAACAAAGAAGTAAAATCTTCTTCCCTCCAAAGTCGGAAAAACTAAGTTTTACTGGTTTGAACTACGCATAAGACGCTACCACTCGGGCACCTAAGCCTCTGTTGACTTGGTCGTGGAGCCTCTATATTTTCATTCAGGATCCGAACGTGAATATCTGGATGTTGCACGAAAACTTCGGTGACGAGGCTTTTTAGACTATAACCATGAAAAACGCGGTAAAATTAGTTTTGCCGAGTGCAGCTCGTCATGCAGCCTCTTATTCTGGTTAATACCCCCAGCAAACACGTGAACCACTACACATTGAACGAAATCCACACCGAAGGGAGTGACGTCAGACAGACCCAACCAGGGATGCCTATAGAAAAGGCAAATCTCTCCAGTAGCACAATCTGTGCGTCCGATAGTCTTGAAAATGAAAATTTATTTATTTTGAAGCCTTTTCAAGACTTCATAAGAACAGTACATTCAAAGAGGAGCTTGTCACATAGCATCATGTACAAAAATAGCGTGTATGAAAATCTGATTTTTTTGGTGAAGAATTGCTCACAAATCTTGATGCCAAAGGATCAGCGTGGGCAACAAAATGAACTTTAACGATTGATTTATGTGATACAATATTTGTGTTTCATTCAGCCTTTAATTTTACTTAAGCGAATAAATTTTGTACAGCAAGTGTAGACGGGGCTTTCAATCTTTCAGATCTATTCCGGTATTCTCATTATTATCATCTTCGAGATCAATAGCGGCGTCGTAACCATAATAAGTTTGTCGGCTGGGCGTCACTAGCCAACCACCATTATTTTAATGCTATGCTTTAAGAAGAAAAAAATGGTGTACATAAAAGGTCAACTGATATAACGTCACTACCCGATTGCTGTCGTGATCTTGCAAGGCTGATAACATTCCTTGCCTGTTATGATTTTGACTCTTGCAGAGCCGATGCCATAATTCGATTAGTATATAATGCTGCAGCAGAAGTGGGTACCACTGCTTTTTCAAGCAAAGACTACTAAATACAACCTTAACGACATGTCGAAAGTTTATAATGTAGCCGACTTTTGCACGTCTGTCGTATGCACACCAGTGTGACTCGGTGGATCCCTCGCTTTTTATATGAAAGGCTTAGCGAAGCCTGGGACGAGATGAGCTGCTGGAAGAAAAGAAATCCATGTGGACTGCGTATATGTACTGTCGCATTAGACGGATCGCAAGCCCCATCAATACTGAATACCCTCCCAATTAATCCCAAACTTGGCTTGCAATGATTTTCAGCATTTGAGACGTTCACAAAAGTAAAAAACATTTTAAGTGTTTGTGAGGAGCACATTGCGATGTTTCATGCCGAGGGACCTATCTGCTCACTACTTTTTACAAAATTTTTTAGAATTTTAAGTCAAAGCATAACCTTTTTTAGGCTGTCATAGCCGCTATCTACACATATACTAGCAAGAGCTAGAAACAAGAAGAGTGAGAAAATTATGGTAGTGTAGTTGCGTAGCACATGTCTCTCTTGGCTACACATGAAAGTAAAATATGATGCGAGTTGCTGTGCAAGCTATATACGAAGGGCTAACGCGACCATTCTTCACTTTATCGCGAAGATACTCTCGAGACTTAATTGGGTTTTAGTGTTTTAATTTGTGTGCCACCGTATCGTATCGCCCCTCCATGTATCGGACCAATACATGATGCCGTGCTTTTCTGTTAAAAGCTGGCCTATCGGAACAACATTTTCAAGGAAAGAAAGTCCCATTGCGCGACAAGCTGACTATATCTACATAGTAAAGTATTTCGAGAAGAGCGCTCTCCTTTCTGCTATTAGATATAATTCGAGTGCTGGTGGAAAGAAATGCAACAAACTTCACATAAAGCCAAGCTTTTTGGTAAAATCTGGCTATTTGCTGAAAAAAGCCTCAAAAACGGGTGGATTTTACTACTCGAAGGACACTCCGTACCAGTTTGCAAGCTAAGGTATAGCCCTTTTTGAGAAATGTTGGGACGATCGACAATTCTTAAAGCTGCAATCGATTGCGCGCGTCAGCCCGCTTAAGACTGAAGAAAGTGAGTGGTCGCTCAACTATACATCGTACATCTTTCTGCATACCTCTTTTTTTGGTGCTGTGCGACTGGTAGAAGGTGTAGTAAATCCCATTTTCAGGCGCGTAGATCGACCACCTTAGTTTTACCAAGGTTTTGGGACGAAGATTATTCATTTTTCGACATCTGTCGCATATGCAGTTTGCACTACTCGAAAATTTGTCGGAATTTATGGGCCCAAGAATGAAGCTGGACTTGAGATCTCCTAGCTATCAAGCAGTTAGAACTTCTACTACGTCCAAGCTTGATCAGTAAAGGCTATGCTTTAGAGATCAGGCAGTACAGGTTTAGGTAACCTGTTTGTAGCGTCTCCTGTGGTTTTCCTAAAAGCTTCCACTTTTAAAGAAGGAAAATAAATAGCTTTTTGGTCTTTTTAATTAAAAGATTAAATTCGACCACTTAGGCAATTTTAGTCACAAATGATCAGGTGTGCGTAGTGTTCGCACTGTTTTACATGGTGAGCCAGGCTAAACGCTGGATACTCACCTGTAAAATTTACTCGTGACACCAAATCATCAGAGTCTATTGCATCCTAACAGCATCTAACCGTTGCTGGAAGCAACTCTTTTTACAGTTTCAGCCATCGCTTAATCGTTCTCGCCTGCAAGCTAATTGAAATTAAGTTCATACATATCTATCAAAAATATGTGAGCTGGCGGTTTCCTTATGGGGGCATTAAGTCAAAGTGATAGACTTATAGATGGCCTAAGAAGAGGACCGCCTCAAGCTCATTTCTTCGAGGTGCAGAAACTAACAATGAAAGAGGTGATTTGGATCGCCCTCCAGCAGGAAAACAACCGCATACAAAATCGCACGTCTAAAATGCTACGGATGCTAGACGAAACTTTGTCCTCAGAACTTAAGTAAGCGTGTCCAGTCCAATGGACATACACTTTGCCGAGGATCGCTGGTCTAAGCCTCAATTTAATAGCGAGGAATGCGCCGCCACCAATATATGTAAGTCTCTCCAAAGATAAATTCTAAGACTGGTTTTGTGATTACTACAAATCGAGAAGGCTTGATTTCTATTAGCTTGGCAGCTCTCGATAAGTAAAGCGGGAAGCGGGGTTGTGCAGACTGTACGCACAAGTGTATAACATTATGAGAAGTTGTTTATAATTTCTGTCAACCCTGGACCATCTAAAAAACAAGCGTCGAAAACGATTGTGAGTTCGCAATTTTGACTTGCATTTAGAGGCTGTCAAGAAGCGTAATCTTACACCGTAAGCATATTCTACCGTCGAAAAGCTTTGCGTTAGCTGAAGGTTTAGCTCATTCAATGTTTAAAATGCTGTGTTCGACTACGTCAGCTGATTACTTTGTCTTGCCTACCGCGCTTTGAGATGTTCAAAGCCAGTAGTTGTTGCTTCATTTATAACAAGACATATGTTATAATTATTTCGAGCTCTCCGACCTAGAACAGGAGACATTTTCGATCTATTCCCTCAAAAAGTATTACTCACGCACATCGCAGGCGGTTTCGTATGTAAGCCTTTCGCCGGATATACCGATGTCACGGACGTGAGCAATGCAGTATTCTAATAAGAATATTTTATAAAAAAAAATCTTAAGAGACTTTAAGCGCGCTTGACTTGCGAATTTTGCGTAGAGCAAATGTGCAGCAAAATGTTGCGCTTTCTCGAGGCCAAGCTAAGATACTAATGTATACATCTTTTTGTCCTTTGCCTTAGGCAAACGATCATGTTGTTTTTTCTCGCAAATAGCTAATCTTCAATGATTGGGTGTAGAAAAGTGCTTCAAACGCTGCAGGGGTAGCATAGCTCTGTGCCTTACAGATACTTGAGCTCAAGCGTCTAAGCTCACACTCAACTAAAAAAAAGTTATAGCTATGTTGTGACTGTAAATACAAGTCAATATTGACGAAACAAATGACTATGAGATGTCGAAGTCCATATGATATACAGTCAGAGCTATTTCAACCCCAGGAACATTTGAAACCGTCCCATTGACAATTAATTTAAAGCAAATTTATTTGCGTTGTTCTTTCATCCGTCATTATTTTCGCAGCTGTCTTGCTTCGCTTTTGCTTTGCAATCATTAGTACTTCCATCTCCTTTTGAACATTTCTTCCATTCATTGGTACATTATGGGATTTACAATATTACACACGCGCAAAGTTCGGCGGCGCGCTAAGGCCTACTCAGTCGTAACAGGAATTTAATTTTCCTACATGAGCTTCTACGGCCCAACGATTATTGCAGCCACTTCTCCTTTCGTGAACGCCTAAGCATGTAGGATATGGTGTGCATCAGCCACACACGCTCTCATGGGGCTTGTGTTTTCCATGACAATCTCTTAAGCTGGATAAGATATTGATTAACGGGACAAGTCTACAAGCTCCGGTCCCTTGATCTCGCGCACAAGAACTATGTTGAGCCGTATTTAAACCAATTTGGTGCGCACGGCTCCTTTAGAAGGAAGCCTAGGAAAAATTTGACCGGATGGGGGTATAGAACACACCAATGTCTCCTTATAGTTAGATCTAGCGACTTTCTTACGTGGGCGACCAAATTACGCTCATAGTATTGGCTTTCGAAGACACTAGAAGCAGCAGGCTAAATGTGGCTAGCAACGGTGCGGAAGACGCAGCGGTAATCACTGAGAATACCGTAAAAGTTTTAGCGTCAAATAGTTAGACAATTTTTGATAAACAAAATTTGGCATATGCTTGAAAGACACTGTGAAAAACATATGAACACAAGTGTACCTTTTAGAGCGGATACGCCCCACGAAAAGGGAATAAGAATGCAACCCAAATTTGGTACCTGAGTGACAAAGCGATCTATTCTCAGAAGAAGTTGGCAGATTAAAAGGTAGTTGTGTCGCGCCAGGTGTGCTCTTAATGGTGGCACTGTAGCAGACGTCAAAGCCAGTGAGCCTTGCAGAGCTCGAAGCTACTAAATTCTAATTGGTGAAAAAAACAAGGCTATTTTCTTGTAAAGGTGTTTTGCAAGGACAAAACCCTTTTACATATTCCTGGTTTTAGACGAGAATGTTTTGGATAAGTAACATAGGCAGCGCGCGCTGCGCCTGGGCCTAATACCCTATTAAATTGCATCAATTGGACCTATTTTATGCATCATTAAAACTCGTACAATTAGAGAAGTGGCACGCGAGGTTGTTCTCGTGGCAGACACGAAGTATCGTGTGACCACTACCACGAGAGCGGCCCGGGCTCTTCGATGCCTTCTTTCCTGAAAAATAAAGACCATTCGGATTCATCACCGACGTTTTGTACCAAGAACCCTAACGGAAATAGGTTAATGAATCATCTTAAAACAAGCTAAAAACCACTGCGGTACTTCATTGAACAAGACGTCTAAGATCGGCAAGATCATTTGGTTATTTGCGAACTATAGCTTTCGCACTGAGTACAAGCCAAACCAATCTAATATGCTTGCCAGCGCGCTTTCGTCCAGGACAGATCTCAAGTTGATTGACATCAGCAGAATTAAATGCTTGATCTACCAGGCACACCAATAAATGCAATTTGTTATCTTTTAGCAATATTTTTCATCGCAGATAAAGATGCCAAGGTCGAGTGTTAGCCCCTCGATAGTGATTGCAGTTATGTCGGTGTAAGTGGGGACGGCGAAGTCTTGAAGTGCGATATATCTCAGTTAAAGCTTGAAAAAGCGTTTAGCTAGGCTGAGAGAAAATTTTCTTCTTGTCACCTAACATATTGGTGGCTTCACATGTGCAAGTGAGAAGCCAAGTATGTGAGAGGTCAATTGTGCGACTGACGCGTCGAATTTCTAACAGAGTCTACCACTGCCGGCGAGCTTCTGAAATAACATAAGCTTCGACCTTATTCGTGACTTGGTGAAGTTGAAGACAACGCGAGCATAGTAATGTTCGCGTACCACCTAATCATTCCAGCCGATACAACTCGAAAGTAGACACTTAGACTATTTAAGAATACGATTTATAAAAGCCACGGTCTTTCGAACACAGTCGTGGTTCGCAATTTGTCTCTGGTTTTTGATTGATACTGTTACAACTATTGAATCCCGCTTGCTGATATCGGTAGCGATCATCAACAGACCAAACAGCAGGTGAATGGGGTCAATCAAGGGCTAGAAGACTCACAGCGCAGTACGTGCGCTGAAGTACCACATTCGGAGACATACAAGCCATCAATGGGCTTGTTTCACACTCAGTAATGCGATTGACTGCATTTACAGACTTTACGTCCTTCTATATATACCGACTTCGACACCCTAGTAGGGAAGAGGCTCAATAAACGTTATTCTCGCAGCTTTTTCAATTTAAGATCTACTTCATTTGCGTGACTTGGCTGGTTACAACAGACAGGGCAAAAGATGCGATTGCATTTTTAAGGCAAACACGCGAGAGAGCGTCTCAATTGTTTAGTAAGAGTGGTAAAAACCAAATACCTACCGCTAACTCGTTTTTTAAGGAGAAGAAAATTTTGTGTTGCCGGACCTTTTGCAGTCTTGGCAAGCATGGGCTGACGTACACTATTGACCAACACATGAAGTTGTAGATGCCATATGTAGGGCATTTTAGGGTGTTATAATTGCCATGTGCGGCTGATAAAGCCCATAATCACCACTAAATTGGTCATTATGCTGCGGAACCGCGTATCTGTAAAGCTTTGAGCGGCCGGATGGCCTTGAACCAACTACAACAAACAGCGAATTTCCGAGGCACTTCGAGCACCTCATGCTTAGATGTGTGACCGATGATTCAACTGTGAAGCCAAGGGTGATGTTTTTATCCTTCAGGACTACAAAAGTCAGAACATGTCTCGAGAAGACCGCGGCCAGACAATTAAACCAAGATTTTGCGCTTACACTAGGTTTGCACGAGTTGTTGATCCCTTTAAAGAAGGCGCGAGGACGAGGAGGTAGCAGCAGACCGACAAGCCCAGCAGCACTTTTATTCGAAGTGCGTCGTGAAGCAGAAGTGCTCTTGTGGGCCCCGAGAGCATTTTGTGAATTTCACTTCACAAACCCGTACTGCACTGTAGGCAGTAACTTTATTATTTTCTACATCTTATAATGCAAACATAGATAGAGTTTTTACCAGCCATCACTCTTTTCAGACTTTTTTGACAAGATCGTACGAAAACCCCGATTTATGTAATGGTTTGTCACTTTTCCTTTTCTCGAGTGCAACCTATGCATAACAATATTGGTACACAACAAAAGTACGCTGGGATATAAGGCTTCGGTATCAGTCGATGCTCTTAGTTGGTGTGCTGCGGGAGCTAGCTAAGGATTGATTATCGAATGAATTGCATGGGAAATCGTGATACTTCTCAGCGCAGGATAAAGAAAATACAATTTGATTTAGGTGATAATAAAACAGCGGTGCGTTTTTTTAAACGTTCCAAAGTTTTAGTTACTCACTAAACAATAGATTTTTGCAGAATGTACACCACCGCCTGAGGCATTCATTGTAGACGTGAAGATGCTTCTACGGTTGCGGCTCCTCTCCTTGCCATCAGTTTACGCCTGCGACCGAGCTCTGCGTCGTCATTTCTCTTTGCCTTCCGTAAAAAACTCTTCAGCATCTATCAAGAAAAATACCAAAGCAAAAGCCAAAAACGGCCTTCACGAGCGCATAATCTCAGCATTAGTGGTCAATCAACCAGGTTCCTACTCTATATCCAACAAAGTAGTTAGCAAACTGACATTACTGTTATCAACTTGCCTGCACTTCTTGGTAGGTACACTAGCTCAGATCACAGCTGTTTTTGGTTATGCGGACCAGAACATCACGGGCCTTTGCGTGCGGTCCACTGTCGTCCCCGAACTCTCGCGCGTCACTATCTCATGCTTTCTGTGTGACCAAGAGATTTTGTCGCTGAAGAAAAGGCTGCGTGCACTCGTAGCCGTGACCTTTTTCCACCTTACAACCATCAACTTCTGTATTTCCAACAAGCAGCTACTGCTGCGCTCTCAAGTGCTACTTCAAGTTCGACGGGACCCACGTCGTCAGCGGCAACTGGTGCGAGTGCTAAACGAATTTCACGCCGAAGTTGTTGTCCCACATGATGAACAAGACGCGGCAAGTGATTACCCACTCGCGGCGATGGACGACGATGGTAATGTTGACAAGGACGGTACTCCGTACTCCCACAGTAGTGCTGCCTCTGCAACGCAGTTTTTGACCCTCGCTGATGACCCGAATAAAGTGCTTCAATTTATTAATGCACTCACCAAAGAAGGCTTTCAGATTTTGGAGACACAGACGTGTGGACCTCTCTTCCTAGACACGTCACACTCGACGCTAAACCCAGAGAGTGCCAACTCGTTTCGACGTGAGGTTGCGTCTGAAGTGGAAAAAATACTCAAGATACCGAATGCCAACGAGGCGACCACTGCTAGCTTTAAGGCCAAAAGTAAATGCAAAGGTGGTGGTGCATATGTGAGTCAAGGCACCTTTTTTGGTGTCCGTCAATCAAACAAAACTACACACCCTACACTCATGGGCTCTGATGCTGATCCACTAGATGCTGACATCATGTCACCCGTGCAACCAACATCCACGTTCCAGCTTCATACAAATGATCAAGGATCCTTTACATCGAACCGGCTACAACTTCATGCGCGCATTGCCCACCAGCTTTACTCCTCTATACCCCAGGATTTAGCAATCCCTCAGTTTGTGCTTCTAATGGGCATTCCTGGCTCGGGTAAATCGACAATACTGACCCATCTCGATCTCATGGGGCAACTCAAGCTGCGAGATTTTGTCAACTTTGATGTTGACGATATTATTGCCCTTCTTCCTGAGTATTATCACGCAATGCTGAACGTGGGGCTGGGCAACGAACCAGAAAGCCGCAGCGTGACAGACCCGGAAGCTGCCAAGGCAATATCTAATCCCCGCACTAAGCTCTTGCCAGGCCCACAGACACGCTACCAACTCTGTCGAGACGAGGCGCGCTTTATCATTAACAAAAATCTTTTCAACGCAATCATGTTGCGCAAAAATATTATTCTCCACGGCAGTGGCAAAAGTTTTACTAGTTACGCCCGCACTATTGATCAAGTGAAAGCAGCGGGGTTTAACGTGCACGTGATATGCTTGGAAATTTCACTTTCCGTGGCGTATGAGCGAGTGCACCAGCGCAGCAGTGGCTACGGTCGTGACGTCCCCAAGTCAATTATTGATACGGCGTCATCATTGATTACGCGCAACTTTCGTCGACTGTCTATACGAGCGCCGAACGCATCGCTTTATGATAGCTCAGCGATCCCGCCACGCCTAGTTTGGAGCAAACAACGATCGGAGATAGTGACGACTCATCCGAATGATAATGTGCAGCGCAAGTTTGGCGTCGAGTAGTAAATTTGTGTTGCAATTATGCATCTGAGCAAATGAGAAATAGGACTGTAATTCTAAAAATATCAGTATTACATAAAGCTCGGTTTATCATAATTTATGCAGGCTTATTAAGAAGCCTTACATATATATACAATGAAGAGTTGTTTTGAAAAGGGTTGAGTCCCTGCCTGCGGTGGTGAACCATTGCAATCCTTAATCGCACAAGACCGGGAGCAGTGAGCATTCACTCACGGAAGTATTATATACTACGCCTTTTCTAAGCAAGGTGCTGTGCGCTTTGTCGCACTTGCAGTCAAACCGGGTAGATTGTCTATCTGAACCCTCGGAAGTTTTAGAACGGGTAGGTCAGCATCTGCCGGACTCGCAATTTGCACTGCTTGCTCGCTACTGTATGGGTCTGAGGAGGCAAAGCTTAGGTGGAACAGGTGCCTACTCCCCGCGAAGCTTTAATTTCAATCTTCGAAGGAAATTTTTTTTAGCCTTCTCTTCTGGCTAGGAGATGTTAAAATGACCGCTATAGCGCCCTCAATTGCGGAAGACTAGGTGAGCGTTACGTCTGCACTATCAATCTGGGAAGCCAAATCAGCATTTGGGCGCCTGACCGTGAAATTACTTCACGTGAATATTTTGAAAGCACGCAAAGAACAGATTTTTTTTCAATCACCTTTGATCTACATTTTTTCGTGCTCGCAAGTAAGAGAAGTACAAACTCTGATGAATATTTTCGCGAATCAAGAGAATGGATAAAATTTATCACGGAGTGCCACTTTCGAAAAAAAGTGATACAACTCATTAAGAACCTAAGGGTCCGCCTGATTCATTCGAATGCAGGCGGCAACGAGTCAAGTTGCTTTAACACCGAAGCGCTGCAGGTGGCGACGAAGTCAACTCGCTTATTACTGAAGTGCGGTCTCAAACAGGCTTACTTCTTTGAATGCGCGGTTCATTAGCCTGCAGACCCGCAAGTTCTAAAGTTTGTGAACCCACTGACTTGGCTGATGTTCTAATCGACTTAACAAAGCAATATTCATTGCTACAACTTTGGCAGGTGACGACACATGTTCTGGAGAGGAGTGAAGAAATTATTTTATCTTGCTCAAGGGCTTTTAAAGTTCGCTGGCACCTCAGAGTGGTAACTAGCAGTGGTAAAGCGCCCACAACAAATTCCTCATGATGAGTGCACGCTTTGTAAACGCTATGAGACCTTGGCCTTCCTAGCGCTTGCCATCTTTCGAGATAAATTGAATAGGAGGCCTGATAATTTGTACGCACAAGATAACGAGGCTACTTCAAGACCTAATTGACTTCGGCGCGTTGAACGAGCTCGCGCAGGTAAGCGATTCCGACCAATCAATCTACTTCTACTCATTTTGTAGGAGAGAGCAGCACGACCAAGACAGTCTTGGATCGACTAGCTAGTGGAACAATTATGGATCTCTCTAGGATTGAATTGGACCTGAGTGGGGCCTGAGAACGGAGTAATATCTTGGCCTTGATATGGACACGTATGACTTGATCTATCATTTCGTGGCTGTAAATCGCGAGCCTACAATCAAGTGAAGGGGCAAGGCCATAGCTGCCATTTGTGGAGCAGGGCTTTTGTAAGTCATGTTAACATCCGTGTTGTGCGTACTACTCCTCTTTAAAAAATCTGAGATGTTACACGCCCTAAATTAACATGTGGGGTATTAAAGTATAATTATTGATGGTAAATAAGCACCGCTGGAGCACCGCCTCCGTTTAAAGACGCTAAAGATAGCACTATAAATGTGTTTAGCATACTTTCAAGGGTGAGTCACCAACTGCGGACAACGAAGCCTTGAAAGCGAGGTAAGTAGGTCCGCAAGACGAAGTGGGCAACATGGCTTCATAGATGCACCACATATCATGGGTAACAAAGGCTCACAAGGCACAGTGAGTAGCATGGATCCATACGAAAAGGTAAGTTCAGTAGTGTCACCAAGAGCGGGTAACATAAGCTCGCAAAAACGGAAAAACAAAAATGCGATACAAAATTCATTCCTGGGTATTACAAACAGACCCGTGGCTAGCGAAAAAGTCTATTGTATTGTATTGTATTACGTTATCGCGTTGCCATGTTATGCATGTGCTAGGCTCAGTCTGGCTAGTCCACGGCATAGAGTGGTGTCCGCATACGTCGGGTTTCGTCCGGCGGGCAGTGCAGCCAGCACCGAGGTCGTGAGGGTCTTCCATTATTTTGTTTAACTCTGACTTGGTCAGAGCCCAGGTGGCGCCCGGTGCTGGAGACCGTCGCGTCGAGGGTGAGACTCGTTAGAGACCTGCAGATGCCCGAGAGCACCTGCCCGAAGCGTGCGAGCATTTAGCCCCCGCGCTTGGAAGGAGGGCGTCACCCCAACCTTTTCCAAGCTTTCTATATATGGAGGCACATAATTCTAGTCCTCTGCTTATAAAAAAGTGCGATCAAGTATGCCACGAATTGAGTATGGAAAGACACGTGAGAACCGTTAGAGTCGAACCCGCGATTCACGAGTAGGCTCAGCTAAAAAGTTTATATGTATCGGTGAAAGATAAAAAGCCCATTTTACTGTAAACTGTTATATACATGGAAATTGTGAGGCCTTAGTAAGACGCTGCATTCGGCATCAGTATGGTTGGGGAGCAAATAGTAAGGCTGTTTATACATAAGGTATAAAAATACCTTGGTATTTTGGACCCAGAATTTACCGGTACGCTTTGGCAAACATTATTCAGTAATAAACTTCCGCCAGCAGCAGAATATTCACAAACTGACTTTCAGACGGAAAGGTATTTGACGGACATGGTTAAGTTTGCATTCAACAATGCGCTTTACATATCATGGCGATATACTTTTAATATTAATGGACTATGTCGACCTAAAGTTTTCTATATACCTTATAATGTAGATAGAGTCAATTCGCCTAGAGCTGCGTTAACTTTCAGAAGCGCAAACGTGTCATGCCCCTCTGGGTATTACATTTGAGCCCGGCTTCCTTACAAATATGCTATTTAGCTTCGAGATATGTCGCCGTAGAGCAAGGAATGCAGTTGCGTTCGCCCAAGATAAACAAATCAAAGTTTACGTCAAACATGAAAACAAAAAACGGATTTTTGTTGTTTCGGAGCCTAACTTCTTTCTTCCATACAAGAGGCCAACCAATAAAAGACACTAGCTCAATATTTGTGTAAAAGAAGGCCGTTAAGGCACACCTAACACTTTATGTGAGCCCTCATTATAGATTGGGACTCCGAGTCTAATACGAGTCTTAAAGTGTGCCCTTACACCTCTCCCGAGCGTTTCCCCGCGCTTGTTTTTGCTGGTAAAGCGAGCACGGACATATGGCGGCTAGAAGTGCTCATGGCTACCGCCCTAGCCACGTGATTATAAAACCGTCCCGACTTAATTGACATGAGTGATGCGAAAGTAGCACACCCGACAGTTTTTAGCAGTTAGGACAT
The DNA here is from genome assembly GCA_001695595.3 of Plasmopara viticola. Classification (NCBI taxonomy): domain Eukaryota; phylum Oomycota; class Peronosporomycetes; order Peronosporales; family Peronosporaceae; genus Plasmopara; species Plasmopara viticola. The sequence continues at coordinate 367,308 of MBPM02000062.1, forward strand.
TAGATTAAGCGCTCGGCCGCAAGAGAAGCAGATTTACGATTAGTAAATTATTGCCATCGGCATCATGGGGCTAGTCTAAATAGACAACTGCTCCTGAGAATTATGAGCATCAAACCAGGCACCAATTCGAAAAACGAGCAGAGCGCGAACTGGCAGTGTATAGAAGGGTGTACACATAGGAAAATACAACGATTCGAATTTCCTCGTTTTCAGCGTGCAAGTGCGTTTCAAGATACGGTGTGTAGATTCAACAAAGCTCACTAGCGTAAGGCTACGGGTATAGAGCTTGATTTAATGCCGCTTTGTGATGTGTTTTATGCTGTCATATTATCAAAAGGACAGCACGCTTATGTCTTTTTCTCAAGATCAAGCCCAAAACCAACCGATCTATTAAAACGTTTAAAGCATGTATTGCGGTAAAATGGTGCAAGCGAAAGTATTGTATCGTACGCATTCACCTACATGACACCACGAATGGTAATTAGCTTAGACAAGCGTTTCGACTGATATATAGACCAGCCGAATGTAGTGGCGGCTGTTTTGTATGATGTGACGAAAGGGCCGTGTAAAGTGCTGTAATTGAATGGGTTGAGACCGATCGCGACTTCGACCGTGAAGGCTTTCTACGAACTTTAACAGGCTTCGATTGTGTAAAATTGTACATTTAATGTATTTGCATGCTTCGTTGACTTTCAGTTATCAGACAATGACCTGGCCTGCACATCAAGAAACGAACGAGGCATTTCGTGCTTCTACCTGTATTTAAGGATGCTGTGCTACCGACAGGTAGCTCAACCGGGCTGAATGCGCGCGTAAAAAGTGACCATAAACTGCATTTCGAGAAATTAGACAGTTTACAATGTGCCAGCGACCTATGTGACTTTTTTTAGCGCTTTGGTATAAATGACTGCAACGCTGTGATTTAATAAATCAAAGAGATTTTGACCGGATTCAAGCGATGTGTTAATTAAGCTCAGCGCACCTTTTTGCAAACTAGAGGTTACTCGCGTGTCTTTGTTGACCGTGACACGAAAAAACATTACATATGTTGTCGGTCAGAAAACTCAAGCTAAGCACTAGGTTGCAGTCAAACGCATTTTGTGCTATCCACAAAGGACCGAGTCGCATGTAATATGATTAGACTTGGCCAAAACCATCCCGCAAGAACCTAGACGAAGACTTCAACTTCTGGCAGTTTTTGCTTGTTCGTAATTAGTAATAAATAAGTGGAGGTAAAAGAATACAGGTAAAATATCCTCTCATTGTCCTAGTAAGACACCGGACGATACTCTTGCTTGCACGAGACCCAGCCATATTTACAGCGCAATTTTTAAAATGAAAATGAAGTAGTCCAGTCTGCGGTAAGGCCAATGTAATCTACGTGTACAAAATCTCAATAGATGAACTGGATTACGTACGCTAAACATTAACAATCAATTACCATTGATTTGTTTTAGTAACTAGCTTCGTAAATAATGGTTATTGTGACGGTGAACAATTTATTGACCGATTTGTACAATGAATAGGTTAAGGTTTAAAGCCAGTTACATTGAAAATCATGTAATTTCGTTTTGACTATACCTACAGTTTTGAGTCCACTAGATTTAACTCTACGATTTAGGCAGGAATCGTATGAATGTATAATTCTTTTTCTACAAATAATTCAATATGCAAGCCTGTAAAAGAACGATACCGTGACCAGAAGCGTTGGATATGTTAAGGCTCCTTAAAATGCGAAGTCAATTTCCAGCACTATAGCATGACAAAGTGTGTAGCTTTATTACATCTATTCCCCCCGGTATTTGAATTATTCAACGGGAGAGAGGTGAGTGTCATCCACTATTCTCGATTTGGTACCAAACAAGCAGCACAGAGGGTCAGCCCTTGCATTAAATATAACCTATCCAAGTCTAGAAAAGTTTGCTTAGGCTACAACAGACCAGAATCGGCCGCTACGCTTATCAAAAAAGCTTTGCCGGCAACAATTTCTGCGCTTACAACTAATATTGTGCCTAAAGAAGCCTTGCACTTCACAGCGGTGTAGAACGCACGCCTGTCGTTTGCCCGGTGGCTCACAAAAGTGCTTGTATCCGAGCGATGAACATGACAGAAACTCTCCTTTCGCTGTGACTTCGGACACGTTTCAGATTGATGGCAACTTTTTCAACAAAGTCTTTACCCATAGATACGCCTCTGCACAAGTCAGACTTAACATCAGCCTCACCGGCCGTACGAAAGGCTTTCCTTAAAGCTTCGAATTTTCTTAGGGGCAACGACCTTGACTGAAATGCCCATAATAATGAAGAGGGGATTTACGAAAGGTGGCTCAGTGGTCAAAGTCACTAATGCAGTGAGAGAGAAGCTACGTGGATCACTCATCGTCGGGCACAGAAACAAATTGCCGCACCATTAAAGGTCCAATTAATCTATGGACAGCGGATCGTCAAGGAAGAATTTGAACTTCTCGATTGGGGCTGATACGCTGGTGTAGACCATGGCTTTGTGTAAAGAAATTATGCGTGATTTGCCACGAGAGTTTTGCGGAAATCACTTCTCGCGTGACATATATGTAAACATTTTAATTCAAAAAGAGTCATTTTCTGCGCAGCTTACAGCGACTATGCATGTGCATTTATCACTGCACCATTCTACTCGGCGTCAAGAGAAGTCTGAAAATATTGGTGACTGCACACCCCGGTATTAAAAAGCCGCTTAAATTTTCATAGCATTGTGATCACCATGCCTTAACTTTCGACCCTATATTGGATTAGTCAATGTCTAGAATGCTACAGTTTAAAATTTCGACTACCTTGGACGAATCGTCTTATATCGGTGGGGTTAGATTGCACATAAGTCATCGAAGGGATGCACCTCTGAGATGGATCAGCTTTGGCATAAGGCCAAGCCAAACTCTGGAAGCGTAAATTTATAGCACGAAAATAGAGTCACTATTACCATACCACAACTCGCGGCCAAAAGACCACACATTCCACTCTATGTCGTAAGATGTCCAAACATAAGGGCGACCCGTTGCCTTTGGCTATCAATCGCAAAGTCATGTGACGGATCTGACTAGCAGCTTTCTGAAATCTGTAGAGCAAAATAATCACGCCACTTATATAGATAAATCTGGCGTACAAAGAGCGTATCTACTTCATTATGCGCTCCAAATAGAATTACTACTAGCTTTGGTGATCAGAAAGCGCATGTGGAGGCCGCTCTTGCCTCGATTCAACCTTGTGCCATCTTTTAAAACGAGCAGCCGCTACTACACAATTAGGTATGCGCATCCTTCAGTATTTTTTATCGCAGGCGCAGCATACGCCGAATTTTTGTCGAGAGCGGAAAATAAATTTGCATTCTAGAGATAGATCTTCATCCTAGAATCACAACCTCATGAGCATTACGGCCATTTTAAGAGCTCATCAGCCTATTACTTTTTAAGATTCAGTACCCTTGGCAATGTCTCCTTTCAATTCATTTTTGCAAATAAAGCTTCTTTGTCAACCACAGGGTTGTACAGGAAGCCCAAAGATAGGTTTAAAGCTAAATGGTTTTCTTTTTTGCGAAATTATGTTTTACGCTTTAAGTGAATCTTTGTTGCTTTGTCTAATTATCGCACCCGCTAGTTAAAATTTGCTATCCACAGCTAATGCTGTTGCGGAACTCACCTGAGTAGCTATGTTATTCGCTGTGCCTTGCGAACCTCTGTTATCCGCTATCAAATTACCGACGCCATGCCACTCACTTGTACAAATATAGGTATACCAGCGGAGACTTGCTGCCCGCCAAGAAGAGTTTCAATAGCATTGTCATTTCTACTTCCGAGGAAGTACCCATATCTTTGTAGCCTCTCAAATTCATTCTGATCGTGTAGTGTAGCAGGCTTTTTTTTAAAGAAGCTGTATGTACAAAAGCGGAAGTACAATCCACTAAAACCATGTTGCACGGGGATTGCCTGGCCGGATCAACAAGTTTGACGGGACAAACTTCCATACGTAGAAAGTCAAGATGCGAATAGTGTTAAAGGATTGCAACCTCTGGGAAGTTTCGAGCAAAAATCAAGCTTGAGCACCTGAGTAACCCGATAGACCAGTCGATCTTCAAGCATAAGGCCGGAAAGTTGCTGGTGATAATCTGTCTCGCGATGGAGGGCTCACAATTTGCTCGGCCGTAAGTGCGTACGATACATGCTTAGAACTGGAAATACGATGTAAGAAGAGGAGACTGGCGAACAACTTCTACCTTCGTCGCAGGTTCTTCACGACGATGATAGAGGATGGCGACGGTGTGCTCGAGCACATCCGTGGCATTTATGGCGGCGAAGAAGGCGGTGTCAGAGGTAGGGGTGAAAAAGGCAGAGTCTGCGGGTCTTGGGCTCACAATCTTAATGGAAAGGTCACTTAAACAGTAGTATGGCAGAAAGCAAAATAAATTTATTCATAAAGACCTTAATTCGCAACTACTTGCTGTTTCTAAGCCAATCATTAAGGCAATTACAACGTCTTTCCATCCGGGCACAGTCAACTTGAGTGCGCCTATCCACGCGCGAATCCATGACGTCACTGCTGCTTTGTCGCACCGTTGAGCGGTATGAGACCAGTATGTTACCGGTACATTACTGCCAGTCGAGGCGTCGGTTCTTCAACACGAGCCAATCTATAATTAAAAGCCACGACTTCTGTAAGAATCAGATTAATGGGCGGCTAGTCTCTATGGACTAACTCACCATTTAATTTGAGCCAAACTTGTCTATGTAGAAGAAGAATTAATTTTGTGCTGTCAAAACCTTCGTATTTTACAGTTTGGAGTATCATAACTCGGGGATATCAAAAGCCGTTTCATTCAACAGTCAAACTGAAACCGGCTTACTTCCATTGATTCCTCTTTGAAATGAGGCTACTTACTATGGTCGCGCTAAGTTTTGCGACGTAACCAGCAGTCCTTTGCTAATGACTGCTCCGTCGAGTGCTTTTAGCTCTTAGGCAACATTTCCATGATCACTTTAAGGACGAAAAACTGCGCATCCAAAGTAATGCGAGGGACGAGACTGATTCTCCTCAAGAGTGACTCGTTGCGGACTAGTTGGGTGCGTAGCGATATTACCCTTACTCATTAAACCGCCATTTAGACTTTATGAGGGAGTGACGACCCCCACAGTGATGAAGGCCGTTAATTTCATAAACTATTTCATGGAGCTCAGTGTTTGTCGAGAGAAACGTTGCTTCTTCATGTGTTCCCAAAACACATAATATATTGGTGAAGTTGTTTCACGGGTGAGAGATCACCATTTGGCCCGGCCTCCCAAGTATAAGGATGTGAACACCACACACACCTCTTCATAAGCGATAAAGGCCACTTACTTACTTATTCTAATTCTTTTAAATCAGGCGTGAAGGCTCTTCCTTAAGATTTATCGACTTAAACTTACTTATTTACATGGTTTACAACAGCCTGTGCTGCCTAAGCTTCGAAACATAAGCTTTGCTCGTAGATATCTAGCGCCAAGACAAATCCCGGTTGCTTGGCTGTAGGAAGAGCCAAGCATGCAGCTGCTTCCTAAGAGCCATAAAGCTTAGTAAGGTGTCTGTACAATGCGAAGTGCTCGTCCGAGGACTGAAAACTGATACCACATGTGACGGGGCCAAACAACACCCTACATAGAGGAGGCTTGCAGGAACATCCAAGGTATTCCGGCATAAGATCGTTTGGTCTCAAGGGATCGGCGTGGCCAATAAATAGATTGCAGTTCAAAGACTGGTAAATTTGGTATGATTCATATCCGGTTTTGGTTCTTTTTTTAAACCACATTTTTCGCAATTAGGCAGGTCCTTATCCAATCAAGAATAGTGCCCAGGAGCTACCAATCTTATAAGGCGGAGATATACCGCGAAAGCGCGGTTTAGTTAATTCTAAAGTATCATTGGCTACCGTATAACTTACTAATGTCGGCTTTTACCTCTTATTTGTATGGCAATGAAGCAATCTGTACTTTTGTGAAAAAATTCCCAGTGTTGACTTGTTCCTTCGCACTTCTAGCACCAAATTATCATTGGCCAACACCCGTCCCTATTTAGTTGACGAGAATCACCATCCCCATCTGGATTATGGCAAACTTATCCGCAGATCGGCAGCTTCCATGTGCCGATGGTATCCGTGGGCGCAACAAAAAGCCAGACGTAGCCTTCACGATGGAGGCTGGTGATGCTGGTAGCACTAACGTAATTAAAGACGTAATCACCTCGGCCTCCACCGACAATGTCTGCTCAGTATCAATAGCTCCCGAAAAGGAAAAGAAGACATCCAAAGTTACTACATCACTATCCAACGTGCAAAAAATTCGTCACTGGTGGATTTCAATGCGCCTGCAGTTCGGAGACGGCTTGTTACTTCAAATCTTCTTTGTCTACTTCACACAGGGTCTCCGCAGCACGCTCTGCTCATTAGGCACAAGTTACTACTTAAACGAGACACTGATGTTGCCTCCAGCGCAGTCTGAGGCATTACGAGCCACCGCTGCCATCCCGTGGATTATTAAACCGCTGTACGGCATGCTGTCCGACAGCGTCCCCATTTGGGGCACGCGTCGCAAGTCGTACCTACTCATCTTTAGTGCCATCTCAGCCGTGGCCTACTTCGCGCTCTCCATACCAGACTTCATAACGACTTACGACAATGCTTTAGTCGCACTCGTGGTTGCGAGTCTCGGTATTGCTTTCTGCGATGTGGTCATCGACGGAAAGGTCGTGGAAGCAGCACGCAACGAGCGTGAGGAGATGGCCGGCAATTTGCAAACCCTCTCATGGATTTCTCTATCGATAGGATCAGTGTTGGGATCAATGGTTTCCGGTATCGCCCTGAATGCACTTGGTCCCTTAGGTGTGTTTTTCCTCACAGCAATGGGTCCGCTATGCGTTGTGATGATCTCCATCAAAATTTCCGAGGAGAAGTATGTCTCGCAAGGCAACATCGCCTTTTTCCGACTCATCCAGGATCAGTGTCGTGCTCTCGCATCCGTGGTCGTAGATCCCATCTGCTGGCGTCCCATGCTCTGGATCTTTCTATCAAACGCTCTACCGCCAAGTGTGAATGAAGCCATGTTTACTTTCAAGACCGCCGAGCTCGGCTTCTCAAAATCATTCCTAAGTTTCATCTCAACGGTTGGTAGCTTCACCTTACTCGGAACCACTGCCCTCTACAATGCTTATTTCCGTGACATGCCTTTCCGCCGCTTATTCTTCCGCGTTCAATTGGCCTCAGCCTGTATATCGTTCGCCGAGTTCGTACTCGTGTCACGTTTGAACGTCGTTTTAAACATAAGCGACCAATTCTTTATTTTCGGTGACGAGATCCTCTCAGACGTCGTGGCTCGTCTCAAGCATATGCCGTCGCTCGTACTTTGCGCCAAGATCTGCCCTCCAGGTATTGAAGGCACCATGTTTGCGCTGCTCATGTCCATTTACAATTTTTCGTGGTCGGTGGCCTCATACGGTGGCTCGTGGCTCTGTAACTACTTTAAAATATCCAAGACCGACTTCGCAGGCCTTGTTACCGCTGTAATTATCCGCAGTGTTGCCAAAGTTGTGCCCCTAATCCTGCTGGGCATGGTACCGGCAACGATAAACATCAGCAGCTCGTCGATGTCGACGAAGGTATCAGATAGCACGAAACAGGGCAAGAGCAACAATGACCGGAATGACGTGGCCATCGACCTGGATGTGCAAGCGTAAGAGTGACAAAACTATATTTACAAAAGTGTGCATTGAAGTTGTTGTATTCCTACCCTGCAAATTTGTGTTGAATTTCTTTGAGAACAAGCCGTTACTTCTATAGTGGGAGAATCGTTTCTGAAAAAAGTTCTTCGGGCACATGCTCATCTTTTATATTTCTCAGTTCTCTTTCTCGCGTGGAAACCTCGAACACTCACATCTAACATGCTGAATCTGTATCCGCCCGCCAACCACGCCGTGTACAACGGTGCGAGGTTGAATTTTTCGTCCGAAATCGATCAAGCATGTCAAGGCATTCACAATGCGTGCAAAGGCCTTGGTACGGATGAAGAGGCTCTTACTGCTGTGTTGGGTACGAAATCTGCGGACGAGCGCTACCTTATTGCAATGCGCTACAAAGAGATTTTTGGTAAAGACTTGAAGAAAGTGCTTAGGTCTGAGACTTCGGGTGAATTCGGTTATCTTCTTCAACTTATTGCTCGACCGCTTCCTGAAGTCGAGGCTGCACTTCTTCGCAAAGCTACTAAGGGTATGGGCACTAGAGAAAAGCTCATTTACCCCATTGTCATGGGCCGAACTAATGTGGAGATGGATATTTTGAAAAAGACATATTTCGACAAAGTTGGGAAGGACCTTGGCTCGGTCATGGACAGCGAGCTGAGTGGCGACGTTAAGAAAAGTGTGCTGGCTTCGTTGCAAGCGCCTTTGGAGCCTTACTATCCGCCCTTCCACACTTTAGAGAAAGCAAATGCTGATGCCGACACGCTCTACAAAGCCGGTGAAGGTCGCTTGGGCACGAAGGAAACAGAGTTTATTCACGTCTTAGTGACTAGCCCGCCTCAGCATTTGAGAGCCGTGAACGCCGCTTACGAACAGAATCACAAACACGGCATTATTCACGCGATTAAAAAAGAATTTGGTGGCGACGCCAAGGAAGCTCTGTTGTTTTTGGCGCGCATGGTGCTGGAGCCACTGGAGTTACTTTCGGAGCTATTTGAAAGCACGATGAAGGGTTTTGGCACAGATGAGAAGGCGCTGAGTGCGGCACTTGTGCGCTACCACTTGGTGCTGCAAGACATCCGACCCGTTTTTAAAAATATGTATGGGAAGGATTTACGTGACCGTATTCAGAGCGAAGTCAGTGGTGACTACGGAAAGCTCGTGATGGCTGTCTTTGACGCCCCGAATTGCGATTGATTATGCTTTGGATGCAAAAAATAGGCCGGAAGAAGTAGTATATCCCCTTTGAAAAGAATAACTTTTAAATGAATACAAGGCAGCGAAATTATGATATAGGTCAAAGCTATATCAGTTTCGACAGGAAATAATTAGAGCAGACAAGCAAGGCACATTCCGAATCGTCGACGTCACCTCCTCGTAGTATAGCGCAGCCGACAGGTTCTAGTTGCAGATGTCCGTACACTTTAACGCAGACATTGCAGGTTGTTCGCGCTTAATTGTCGTTATAAAACCACAAGGTCGCGCAAAAAATGTAAAGTATGAGCGAGCTATAGACAAGTACTCGATAAATGGCTTATTTCAAAACGAAAATTGTGCAGCAGTGGTTTCACGAATACTAAAGTCACAAGGACCTTCCAGCCATGCAGCTCACATCGATTGATTTCACACCAAAACGATTTTGCATAAGTCAGAGAACCGCCAATCACGGGTCACTACACGTGCGAGACTAGTCGTGCCTTCCCCCTTATTAGCCCATACCATACCCACCAGTTTCATGCTCAGACTTGAATAGACCAAGGCGACCGATCCAATATGTATGTCATCCCACGGTACATAACAATAGAGGAGATCATGCTAATTATTACATGTTTCGTACTCATCCGATATTTGATGTCAAAGCAGTTAAAGACTCGTAGTCACACGTTGATGCAGTATTATGGATGCAAAAACGAGTATAGCGAGAGCAACTGGTGTCAGATAAACCGAAGATCATGGTTGTAAACATAACTATGACAGGGCTCAGCACTAAGGAGCGGAGTGTGTCAAAGAAATCAATTTATATGAGCCGATCCGACAACAATTTGGCGCAAACAGCACCAGCTTTTAAGCAAAGACTAACGGCAACCAGAATGCACAAGCACGCTGTGTTACTTTTTTAAAGCGCATCTCGGCGCCGTCCCTTTTAATTATAGTACATCAAAAAAATTTCGGAAAAGGTTGGGGTGACGCCCTCCTTCCAAGCGCGTGGGCTAAATGCTCGCGCGCTTCGGGCAGGTGCTCTCGGGTATCTGCAGGTCTCTAACGAGTCTCACCCTCGACGCGACGGTCTCCAGCACTAGGGCGCCACCTGGGCTCTTACCAAGTCAGAACTACACAAAATAATGGAAGACCCTCACGGCCTCGGTGCTGGCTGCACTGCCCGCCGAACGAGACCCGACGTATGCGGACACCACTCTATGCCGTGGACTAGCCATAGAGCCTAGCACGTGCATAACTTGGCAACGCGATAGCGTAATACAATACAATACAATACATCAAAATTGGCGACGTAAGCAGTTCTACAGAGCATCAATTTTTGTTTTAATTTTCATATAATATTTTCTTGAACATTTAATAATGACCTGTGATGTCAATCCACACAAAGACAATCCTTGCAACTACACAACATAGGCAAGTGGCACGTGGAAAGTGGTGTGCAGTGTGAGTGCTTGGAATAATAGCTCTGAGAACTCATATGGCTCCTAAGAATCCTCGCATTATCGCCCTCTTCGATGTGGACGGGACGCTCACGGTAGCGCGCAAGACGGCGACGCCTGAGATGCTGACGCGACTTAAAAAGTTGCGTGAGAGCATCACAATAGGCGTCGTGGGTGGCTCCGACTTAGTAAAGCAAAAAGAACAGCTCGGCGAAGATGGTACTATTGAAGGCTACATACTCATTGGAAAGAAGAACAATACTGATAATGTGGCCTTAATGAATGCAGTAATCAGCAATTTTGACTACAGCTTTTCAGAAAACGGTCTCGTTGCTTATCACAACGGAAAGCTCGTGGGCGAGACTGTACGTGCTTGAGAGATGCTAAAGTGCAGAAGCTCGCAAATTGACTGAATAATATGTATGACCAATACATAGGACCTCAAAAGTCAATATACGAATCCGCAGATTAACAAATTAGTCAATTTCTGCTTGCGCTACATCGCAGACCTGGACATTCCTGTGAAACGTGGCACATTTATGGAGTTTCGCATGGGCATGATCAATGTGTCACCCATCGGTCGCAACTGCTCGCAGGAAGAGCGTGACGAATTTGAAAACTACGACCACATCCACAAAATTCGCGAAACTTTCGTCGACAAGCTCCGTGCAGAATTTTCTGACTACAATTTAACGTTTTCTATTGGTGGTCAGGTACATTATGCGTCAGTATATCTATATATCCATAAATTCTGATTAGTCGTTTTGAATTGTGTCAGATCTCGTTCGACGTGTTTCCGACGGTAAACCTATAGTAACAGGTATTTGAAGAAGAAAACTTACTTATAAGCAATTGCTTATCGCAGGGTTGGGACAAAACTTTTTGTCTACGATATTTGGACGCAAAGGACTACGACGAAATCCATTTTTTCGGTGACAAGACTCACAAGGTAAGCTCGTCTTTAAATCATTTAGCGATTGCTGTCATGCCATTTGCCGTTTGCCGTTGTAATTGTAATTGACATGTGCTGATTCCCAGGGTGGAAATGATTACGAAATCTACATGAGCGAGCGCACCATTGGCCATTCCGTCAAAAATCCAGAGGAAACCATTCAACTTTTAGACCAGCTCTTTCCTTAAAAAACGATGTCTTAAGCAAAAGTCCATCGCAACTTCACCATCGCACCTGAGCAGGTGGGTGTTAATGTCCAATGTTATTGCCTCGATCTTTTACCGTTATCCTCAAGCTGTTCATCTATTAGCACATCGCTGCCTAAACCATTTGCCATGGGGTCATCACCGCGTGACTTCAGCAATTTGTAGGCCTCCATTTCCTCGGCATTTACCTCGTAGTTGCCCATTGAGTTGTATTTGCGCTTCTTGTCGTCCCGTTCCACTTGCTTCCTCTTCTCTTTAGCCGCCTTTTTAATGGCCTGCGTCAGCTTCTCCTCATCTAATTCTGGAGCAATATTCTCTCCAAACATTTCGCTGCGCTTATGAATAACGCTGCTTGCTTGGTTGACTACCGATTTAGCATGCTTTGCCTGCTCAAGCTTTTTAGAAACCTTCAGCATCGGTCGCTCCGCATTAACCGAGTTCGATTCCTCAAATGCTTTTTTTCCATCCTCACCTGTACAATACGACTTGCGAACCTTCGAAAGACAACAGGCATACCCCCACATCATGTCGCTACGATCGAACCAAGAGCCCCAAATTCTTGTGTGATTGTTCTCAAAAGCGTCTTCAATATACTTAGAGCGCACCGATGCTCGTTCACGACCCTTGACGACACGGCCATCGCGAGAGTATTCGACATAATGTTCACTCTGCGCCAACAACAGCTCTTTGGGCGGAGCTTCTAAGTGTTCTTGACCACCATATTTTTCAAGAATTTTGCTGTTCTTTTCTTTTTCCAAGGCAGACTTACGCTCTTCATATTGTTTTTTTAGAAATTCGGCCTGCGAAGGATTCGCAAGTGGGTGAATGTCCGTACCCTTAGAGTAAGCTTCCCAAGCAAAAAGTTGGGCAGATGCTAATTTTTGCGCGTCACCTGTGAAACGCGTCATATTGTCACCAACGAAAGTCGTGTCTTCTGGGTTTAGCTCTGGATTGGGATTGTCACGCATTGATCTCGTCTTGGGATCGTAGTAGGCCGAGTTCGGGTTCAGGTTGCGCAGGTACTTTGCTGTGTCTTCTCGGATACGCAGATTGCGCACTGTGGTCTTCATTTGGGCACCACCAACACCACCCTGACGTGCAACACGCTCGGTGAACATGGGACCTTCATCGTGATCACGAAACTCTTCGTCTTCCGATTCCATGTCCGACTCAAATTCCGAGTCCGAATCCGAGTCTACGTTGGACGTGCCCTCCTCCTTGATCTGACTTTTCGACCGCGCCTGTTTATCCTTTTTCTTATCAGCTGAATCTTGTAGCTTCTTGTTGATCTCGTCTGCGCGCAGCTTCTTGCGAGCAGCGTCGATCTTTTCATACCGCTCAACAGTTTTGGAGTGTTCCTTGGGATCGTAGCCCAACCATTGGTCTCGCTTTGCGTCAAATGCAAGCTTGCCATACTTTTCTGATCGCACATCCACAACGACCTCATCACTCTTAAGATCCTTGTTTGTCTTCCAAGCGCCAACTTTACGCGGTCGCTCGACGCATTCAATCGTCTTGTGGCTAATAGCGCCGCAATTCTTGCACGCACCCTTGCGCCACTTTCGCCGTCTCTCGATTCCCGACACCGTCTGCTGCTTCCTTCCTTTGATATACAGTTCATCTGCCTCATTGATAGATAGCAGACGCGCCTGATGCTGCAACGTTTGATGATTGAGTGACGGCCCCGAGTCGCCTAAATACCACGGACGCTTGCTAATAAACTCAGGATTGTGAGGATTGATGAGATTGCCATCTGCATCCTGCTCAGGTGGCAGCGTGCCATTTTTACGCGCTTCTTCAATCTCGCGCTTCTTCTTGAATTCGCTGCTTGACATGCGCTCGCCTCCCGCAGAAGCCATACTTGCTACGGAGTGATGTTTTTAGTAGAATTCCTTGTAAAGATTGGATGAAAAACTTCTTCCTTTGAATTTTAAGCCTTACTAACATCAAAAGGAGTGATTGTCTCCTCGCTAGCCATGATCTCGGAGACAGCGCACTCGGAATGCGTGCGGCTTCTGGAACTTCTGATTAATCCACGCGTGCAGGAAAGCTGGTCATGGGTATTTATGACGCCTGTCAACATCCCAGGGTACGACCAGGTGATAAAGAAGCCTATGGACCTTACAACTATAAAAAAGAACCTGGGGATCAAACCCTCACGGTGCCGCTTTAAGTCACACGAAAAGTTTGCGCGGGATGTACGTCTAGTCTTTAACAATGCGCTCACATACAACAAAGACGATCAGGATTTAAAGGGCTCAGTCTATGCAGCAGCGCAGCACTTGCTGCGAGTCTTTGAAACCGCCTATGCAAAGGCCATCGACAACGTCTTCAAGGCGGACGATGCAGCCAAGGCGGCACATCGAGAAGCCAAAGAAGAAAAACGCAGGATTGAATGTAGTACTGTAACAAATCAGGGCGGCGAAGGCGGGGACTTGCCCTCGTTATCGACGTCATATCAACATCTCAGCAACAGCAACCATCACAGTAACTATTATCATCATTCACGAGAAGACGCAGAGGAAGGGAGTAAACACAAACTCAAACACAGCAAGAAAGACAAGAAATCTAAGAAATCCAAGAAAAAAAGTAAAGACAGAGACAAGGAATCCCGGCATTCAAGCGCTAGCATTGGCGAGGTTAAGAAGAAACATCATCAGAGCGACCACAAAAGTGGGTATGGATCGTTGTTGAAAGATACAAGCGCAGCGATAGTTAGAGATGACGTTCACCTGCCAGTTCCAAGTACATCAGCTCTCTCTTTGAGCACGAGTGTGAAAGGGAAACAAGAAATGGGGTCGGCACAAGCTTCTCAAGCGAAAATGGCGGACGCGGAGGTGTCTGCGTGTCTGTCGTTGCTGATGAAGTTGATCAAGTACAAAGAGGGAAACATTAGTCCTGCCGCTCCATTCTTGCAGCCCGTTGATTTAAACCACTTTCCAGACTATCGCATCAAAGTCCCTAATCGCATGCACTTATATGGCGTTCAGAAGAAGCTTCGAAGTGGAAGCTATTCCACGATTGATGCTTTTGCCTATGACACTCGCCTTATTTTCTCGAACTGCTTAGTGTACAACAGCGATGTGATTTTGAGTAAGGTCATGCGAAATCATGCTGTTACTCTTATGAAGCTCTTTGAAAGTCTGTTTGTCAAGATTGGAGGCTCGTGGCCCGGTACTCCTCAGCGTTGGAAATGCCATCAGGTTATTCACGAGATACTCGCGCACCGAACGGCTGGACAAGAGACAGCGCAATGGTTTAAGTACCCGATCGTGTCATACTACGATTCTGTAGACCAAATTCCATACAACTATTATAAGGTGGTGAAAGAGCCCATGGATATTGGCACTGTGTCGTCAAAGTTACACCTAGGTGAATACAAGAGCACTTCTGAATTTATTGCGGGTATGAAGTTGATCTTCGACAATTGCATAACTTACTGGAAGTCTGATCCTCTGGGACAGACGTATTGTGAGTCTGCTGAGACTTTGCTCCGCGTATTACGCGCACAAAGCTCTAACTTTGGCTCTATCGTAAGCAGCAGTGGGGCGTCTATAGACAAGAATCGGTCTATTGACTCATCACAATACAAACATGACTCGCACTCCTCCTCCTCCTTACCATCATCCATGTCGACGTTGAGTGGATCAGGGAATCACCATGAAATTAAGATAAAGACGTCCTCAAGATCAGGTAAATCATCAAAGTCGTCTAAATCGTCTAAGTCGTCCAAGTCTCGCGACACAGGCAGTACTTTTCCTGAAAAGTACGTTTGCCTTGAAATTATGAAGCAGTTGCGTGCACACAAAATGAAAGGGTTCCGTGGAATCGAGATCAAGACGGCAGGGCCCTTTTTGACTGCTGTCGATACAACAAAGTACCCGGACTATTTGACAATCGTCTCTGAGCCGATGAATTTTGCCAAAATTGAGCGCAAGCTAAAAAGCGATCGGTACGGGAGCGTTGACGAGTTCAGCGCTGATGTTCATTTAATCTTTTCCAATTGCCACAAGTACAATAGTGATCCAGTGGAAGGGGCTGACATTCGAGCGATGGCCACGAATTTGCGGACTTATTTTGTGGAGCTTTGCAATGAAAAATTTGGTCCGCTTGACGGGACATCGAATAGCTTTGTTGAGATGCCAGCGCAAGTCGTATCTACCTCATCCTCATTAAATGCAAAGCAATTTAAGCAATTAGCAACGCCTTCAAAGGCGCCCGAAGACAGAATCCCTACTGCTGTCGTGTCGTCTATGAAACCTGTGAAGAAATCATTTACACCATCTCCAGTGAAAAAGCCGTCACCAATTTCAACGTCGGCTACCTACAGTAGTTATCTCGCGGCTCGCGGGCCTAAACAAGACGATAAGACGCTTAACTCTGAGCTTCCAATTGTTCAAGCATCAAATATTTCAGTTAAGTCCGTCACTCCCCTCAAGATTAAGCCTTCTTCATTGAACGAGATATCTTCTGCATCGGGCACGACTAGAAAGGTGTTTCGTGATGACTCAAGTCTAGCGGATCTTACTCCCGAAGAAGCAAAGCGGCTGCGCAAGGAAATGAAAGAAAAGCGAAAAAAGGAGAAAAGAGAAAAAAAAGAGAAGAAGAAGAAAGGCAAAGAGAAGAAGCGGGATAAGAAGGATAGAAAAGGGCGCAGCAAGACCCCTGCTCCTCAGGTACGCAAGATTGATACTTTTACCATGCTCGTTCTTCTCTCACGTGTATTATTTGGCCTTGCAGGAGATTGAAGTACCCGCGAAAGAGACATCTGCTGCTTCAACCGCTTCTGCTTCATCTGTGGTATCTCTATCTGCTCCAAATCTTAAATTGCCGCCTACAGTGCCTGCGCCTATTTTGTCTCTCGTTGCCACGAAAGAAGGCCCCGAAGAGCCTACCCTTGCTACAAGTTTGGCTCCGGGTAAGAAGAGCAAGAAGCATAAGAAATCGGATTTGACTTCGTGGGAAAGCTGCTGTGACCGCGTGCTAAATCGTTTAAGTAAAATCGAGCAAGTTTCAAAGCTTCACTTCGACCATCCATTATTGGAGGTATTTCCTCAGCTTTCTGCAGAATACAAGAGCCTCATTTCAGAGCCCATGGACTTGCGCACATTGCGCGAACAGCTACATGCGCATTTGCTCACTCAAGCTGAATTTTTGTATAAAGGCCGACTCATTTTCCAAAATGCTGTTCGGTTCAATTGTGCTGATGATCCCGCTTCAGTTCAAGTGCGCGACATGTCGACCCACTTACTATGGTATTTCGATTCATTGTGTGCCGAGTTGCTGATTACTTCGGTCCCTGAGGTAACTGGTGAGCAGAGCCGTGCAAAGCGCGATCAATTGAGACGCGAACGCGCTGAGTTTGTGAGCACTGTACCAGTAGAGATGAAAGCCAAGGAATGTCAAAAACTGCTCCGGGTGTTAAATAGTCAGAAGTACGACAAGAATTGCTGGCCATTTCGTAAACCTGTTCGTGTGCTATTTCCTGCCCTTTCGCCGGATTATCTCGATATCGTCAAAATTCCCATGGACTTGTCAACAATCGCGGAAAAATTGACGGCTTTCGAGTACAAAATGCACGGCGAGTTTATTCGGGATGTGCGGTTGACTTTTGAGAATGCCATGATTTACAATCGGGCGGACAAGGAGCGCGAAGGATGGAGTGTGTATTCTGCAGCAGTGCACATGCTGGCTGTTGTGGATGACTTGTGGGGTGATGTGACTCTGGAGATAACTGAAAAGACGCGACGACGGGAATCATTGCGAAAGGAACGTTTGAATGAGTCAAAGAGAAAGCGGAGCGATATGTCTGATGAGCGTGAGAAAAAGGCGCAAAACCAAAATTTTGCTTCCGATGTAGAGTGTGGCCAGAAACATTACAAAAGTAGCAAATTCCACCCGGATGGTGTCGCAGCAACTGCTACTGGAAGTGTTACAAGTGTGGCGACACTCACCAAGCGCACACCCTCAATAGCCCCGGTCGCTACATCGACATCTGTCGTGGGAACCATCGTTGTCAGCGGTGCGAATGGCTCGCGTGAAGATGCCAATCTATCGGATGCAACATCGACTCGGGTGAAATTGCAACTCATGCCAAGCAGACCAAACATGGAGCGCATGAACAAGCAAGAACGAAAGGCTGAGGAAAAGCGACGGAAGCGCGCCCGGCGGGAAGAGGAAATGGCACGTACGGAAAAGAGACGTCGTACTGCCGTGGCAGCTACTGACGATGCTTTACGTGAAGCTGAAAGTCGAAGTCGGCGTAGACTTCAAAAGCTGGAATTAGTAGAAGCAGCACGCTTGCGGGAAGAGCGAGAACGCCGCATTACAGAGGAAGAGGCAGAGCATGCACGTCTGGCACTGATGAAATTAAACGCTGCTGCGTGGACTGGTGTTCTGCTGCCAACTACAAGGACTTCACGCAAACGAACGGGATTTTGGGCGAAAAAACACACAAAACTTCAGATCCCTGCGGCATTTCAATCACCAGCTATAAATGCTTAGGAAGCGTGTCATAAATCAACATTGAAGTGTATTGAAATACCAGTCTATTGTCTGTTGCAGCGTGAGAAAGTAGGCAGGGTAAATTCATTTGAGATCTTTAAAATTCGGAGAAAAATCTATATGGCGATCATCAGAGATCTCAATCACATTTTATTATTCGCACTGGAAAATTAAAGTACATATAAAGTACTAAAGGATAGCCAACGCTTTTTGTAAATCAGGCTTGAGCTTTAAAACTCAGCTGTTGTCTTCATTGAGTAGCGTAGAGTCAATACGACCTACGAGAAAAGAAATAAACCAGGCGTTCCTCTTACCGTTTCCAGTCAAATGTCTTTGTATCGCTCATGTTTTCAAATGTTTGTGCTTTTGTTAAGGCCTTGGGTTACTTGCTGTTGTTGTTGTTGTTTCTGTATACCCTCTCCTCTTCCCTCAGGTCGGTAGCTTATTCACCCCATTTCCAAGCAAGATTACAAGCATTTATCTTGCACTCTCCACTTCACTGTCCCTGATCTTCTTTCGTCGTCACTACAGTCAAACTACGGGTACTGCATACGCTGCTCTTGTTGATAATCAAAATTTGGCTCCGTCACCAGCCCCGTTTCAATTCCCTGCCAGCCATACTTAAAGTGGTAAACATGCGGACCTGGCGTCTCCTCTCCACCGCACGCGTGGTGGCCGCCCTTACAAGTGCATGGTGGTGGCACAACCATGGCATAATTATTGCTGGGGGAACAGGGTGACTGACAAGCCTCCAAGCCATAGCCTTTTCCAAGTGGAGTGTGCATGCCAGCAGAGTACAAATCCGTCAAACTTTGTGGACGCAAAAGACCGCAAGCCAAGTGGTTAGGCACTACAACCTGCGATTGAATAAACAACAGTTCTTCAACCGGCACCTTGACCCAGCGGTCTTTGGCCTGCGTGCTTAGAGCCTCCAGATCGCACACTCCATAAGCCATAGCGTACAGCCATGACTTGCATTCCCACAGTACGTTGGGGTCTAGCTGTAGAAACTGTGCCACAAACATAAAGTCCAGCGCCGGGTCCACGAGCAGCAACGCCGCACCTGCAAGCACACTAGGCCAGTATTCAATAGCCTGGTAATCAAGCAGCGAAATGTCGACCAGGCGAATAGCATTTACAAACAGCTCCTTGGTGCCCGACGGATTGCGTGCTGGATTAACAAAATCGCCCATGGTGTCCAGTGGACGTTGATCGGCCGAGCCACCTGCGACCATGAAAAGTAGCCACGCGTAGGGTGTCGTAGGGTGCAAATTCCATTGCAGCTCCTGGATACAAAGGAAAAAACAAACAGCACAAACATCCGTCAGCAATCTGTCTAAAGGCAGGTGGCCATCGCCCTCACTAATCTCAAAGCATGTCCTATCGACTACCTACCACAACATGATTCACTTCAAGACGGGCAAGATCTTCTGCCGCCAATTGAACACTTCCACGTTTAGCCAAGAAAGCGACAAGCTCAGCTGCCTTGGGTGGGTGCACTTCCTCAATCTTAGCCGCCATGAAGACGCACGAGAGGCCAAGTACGCGCAGCTGCCTCTGCGTATGACGAACGTCGTCTCCATAATCAATCGTGTACTGGTCTTGTAAGGAAGAAACGCGACGACGCAGTAAAACTTGCGCATACTGGTTGGCAAAGTGCGCAGTCTGTCGCTGAAGCGCGAAATGCGTCGCGACCTCGACGATCCAGCGCCACGTAAAACCAAAATGCTCAAAATTCGATGTCTGTAGACTGGTGGCTGACTTCTGGGCATGCAAAACCAGCAATTTGAGCGGCGAGTTAGCACCAAACTCGTTAGAGATTGCAGGCGTGTGGCGGCCAGGAAGAGCGAGTTGGTGATAAGACATTTCCTTTTGACGCATGCTCAGCACTGTCATAAGATCAGGATTCATGATTGACACCTGCCTTGGCTTTTGGTGGTGGTGGTGATTGTTGCCGCTCCGGTCCTCGTCTCCTACTTCCTTCTCTTCCTCCTGCGCTTCCCCCCGTCACTTCCACACTCTTTAGCGGTCGAGCACAGAGAAAAAGCCAGAAGAACGCACTAAGTACGAGGGCTAAACTGATATTTTTATTGTGCGATTGTATTAACGTGGTATGAAATGGTTTCGATTGATGAACAGCTAGTGAGAAAAGTGTTGAAGCGGGGTCTAGAAATCATGGGCTTTAAGTGCAGGTAGAGGCTAATGACTTAGTCCGATGGACGGAGAGAGACTATAAAACAATATTATTGTTTTCGTCGGTAATGTAAAGCATGCAATATTCAGACCAAAAATCGAAGACATCAACATTGGAGCAGATAATAACCCAAATACTGTGACTGGAGATGACGACAACCTTGTGTTCGGGGATGACAAAAACCAAGCGTTGCCATAATCTTTGTGCGCTATATTTACAAGACGTCTCGCGGTCCATAAGACATAATGCTCGCCTTAATGAACCCTATCACGAATACGTTGATGCAAAAAATTTTGCATGCTCGATCTACGATCTCAGTATAGCGCACAGAGTTGATTCAAACAATGTCACTAACAGCGTGTTCATTATCAGAGCCATTTATACGTTAAAACTTCCGTGTCTTGAGCTTAGCATAATATCTCAGTGAAAAAAAAATAACCGAGATGCTTCACTCAATTCTAGACATAACTTCTGAAGTGAGAGATTAATAACAGCAGCCCAAGGTTGCGTTCTATACATAGCACAATATGCTATTTTGCTTCACTTCTATAAATAACAATCTTATAATAAGGTAAATGAACCGAACTTTATTTATGGATAAATAAATTTATGGTTTAACTACCTTACAGCCTAATAATTTCTACTGGACCATATACTGTTTTTCTGCTAACTCTTTTTTGAAGCTTCACTTGGCTCGTGTGACACAAAACGGGTAAAAATTTTAGTCCGTGACACACACTGATCTCGAGTTTCCCGTTGCTTTGTGTGAAAGCATGCGGTGTGCGATGCACTGATTTGTAAGCTCGTAGCTCAGGCGATTGCGGTGTATACAGGTTCCCTTTTGACGAGCCAGCTTTGTGGTCCAAGTCGCAGGGTCAAACTTTGTTAAATGAACCAATTAGCTATTTGATGCCAATGGCGGCCATTAGACTCAGATATTGCAATGGATGACAGACGTCGGCGTGGGTATGCGGTTCGAGCGATCGAGTTGTCATCCAGCGGCAAAGCGTGCATGACAAATGGTATATAGACATGAGCTTGTCTAGGTTTGTCTAAATGCTGCCCTTGTGAGGTCTATCGCTGCACGACAAAAAAACAGTTGACCCGGGGTCTGCGATAAAGAATGAGCATTTAGGCTCATAGAACTTGCTGTATGCTTTCGAGAGGCGTTACAAGTTACAGCGGTGATGTATCTCAGACAGAAATACTTGCTGTAAAACTTGATTGGCATGGACATAACAAACTCATGATATTAAACCGAGTGTTAAGCATATACGTATATTTCAAGGTATAGAACGCACGTGCGAGTGTTCTGGGATTTTAAGGCCTACTTATTTGTATTAAGAACCTACCGTGTGTTTAGCATTGGAGAGAGGCCAGCACGTATAAACCGAAACATCTTAACTAATTCCGATTTGCGCGTTTACGTCGACAGCGGCAATGGTGTCATGCTTAACTTAGACATGAACGACACAGATGCAGCGCATCGACAAGTTTATGGCTGTCAGGTTAGCGCAGAAAAGTGTTTGAAAGATATGTATGGCCCGAAAAAGCCAAGTGCTCCTGACAGCAGTTATGGCTACCAAAATAAGCACTGGTCAGTCGAGCCAATGATGCCTGACTTAGTTCATGAGAGAGAATAGAGAACATATCTATCGGAAGATGACCCTTTGCTTTTAGAATTGCGCGCAAAGTCGACGGAACGATCGAATAGTAAAAAGCACACCCCGTGGCTAGAGAATCTAAGCTAAAGTATGACATTGAATATGGGATGACGCTCTTGTTGGTGGGCAAGTTCGTGACACTACGTATATAAGTTACTTTAATTATATATTTTGCCTGGTCCGCGGATCAACTGGATGTGATGATAGTTTCTTCTATGGTGTCATGAAGGAAGTCAAACGCTGCGTATTAAAAATATGCAAATTGACTGTTTGGAACATTTCAAAGCGATCTACGTTTTAAATTAGCTTTGCGTACAATATTTATGAATGTATGTGTTTCATTGGCGTTTTTCGATAAAGGCCTCAACCTGAAAACTGTGGACGACGATTGCGTTATTTTATTTGTCGATGTGATTTGTATACAAGTAGCCGGTAATTTGTCAGTATCAAATGTACTTATCAAGCTCTATCTTAATCTGCGTTTGACTTAAGCATCGAGGTGGCGTATAATATCAACGGTAGCGCAACAACGTGCTTGCGATGCTACGTGAACGACGCTCTCAAGCATTTTGAAATTGATGACTTCAAATCTCTAATAACTTCATCGGACGTAACCTTTCAACTTACCTCAAGCAACGCACCAGATAAAGTCAACGACTCATCTTATGAAGCAGTGGAAATACTGATGCAAATTTTGAACTCCACGCGGCCAGGCATCGTCTTTATTTAAGCGCTTAATCAATAATCCTCAAGCTGGGCCCTCGGTTGTGGTCGATAAAAAATACCAGGATGTGGTCTCTCGAAAGCTGACTTAAACAGTCGTGAATTCGAGCTCCACGGGGGTGCCCATTAAGCGCATACTTCACTAGCTTGAAGAACAAGTCCTTTAAAATCCAGCAAGCATGTAAATCTTGCAAATAGTTTATAGCAGACTGATCGGACGTCTACGCGGATAATTTAATCTGATAGAAGCTCTTGTAAGCCGGGAAAGCAGAAAGTAGCTAGGTGGTCGACTACCAACAAGTGAGACAAAGTGTATTGCGCTCAGTCTGTCCATTTAAGAAGTCAATCGGACTCATCGGTTGTTAAGCGAGATCCTGACAGCTGCCGCGTAATATTGCTGAAACATCAAGCGCGATAATTACTGAAGCGAAAAGTCTGCGCGGAGGATGTACCAAATGAAGCCTTTTGTGGAGAATGACGATAAGACCGAAGTTATGATGCTATCGAAGCTAACACTGTCCTGCCCTCTGTCTACTTAATCGTCTAAGCATGTAATGTAGTAAACTAACGTCATTTGACATCACGGAGTGCACGTGTGGTCGTATTAGGACTGATGCAAGCTAAAATACCGTAAAGACTTCCCCTCGATCGAGCACACCTGAATGTTTAGAGCTGCCGTGAGTTCTTTGTAGCGCGATTCCAAAAGCTCTTTGTCGTAAAATTAACCAATATACCCAAAGTCCAGCGATAGTTGAGTTTTACTTCACCACGTTTGACGTATGGTGATACTTGCTGTCGATATGTTTGACACAATTTTGATTCACGGACACTTTCATTGTCTAAATACACATTTGATTGCATTCGAGAGTTGTGCTTTAGTCCCTGTAAGTATCTTGCACAGCGAATCATCAACTCACTTTTAATCTTGAAAAGTCAGATTATGCGCAATGTTCGTTGCTTTATTTGTCGACCGTATTGCTCTCGTCGCTTTCTGCTGAATTAACTTATAGGAGCGCTCATTTGAATAAGTACGTATGCAGAAGTCAACTTGCGTTTGGGGTGGTCAAGCAAAAGATAGCCAGAATATGCGCAATGTTCGTTGCTTTATTTGACGACCGTATTGCTCTCGTTACTTTCTGCTGAACTAACTTACAGGAGCGCCCAATTGAATAAGTAAGTATTTAGAATTCAACTTGCGTTTGGGGTGGTCATCAGCTCAGTCTGCGTCTGAGTCCTCACGAAAATACATATTGCCGTTTGGTTTCAAGCAAATTTTAAACGACTCGATCCCTTGCAGATAGCGCAAATGCGCTAGGTCATGATACAGTGCTTATCATAAAAAATATCCATAAAGCGTAATACATAGTCCACATAGTAAATTGTTCGGTCATATTGCAATTATCATATGTACAAGACCACATGCTGCTTTACGGAGCGGTACGCTGACCTTGGTTGCCGCATCGCTTAAAACAAGTGTATATTTAGCAGGTTCGTTACAGCGTTTCAGCCATCCGTTTTAACCCATTCTTAAAAAACATCAACACAGCGATGTTGTCAATATACCGTCAGCATTGTCAGTAGCTTTGCGCTAGTGGATTTGTTTAAATACACTCAGCACAACTTGAAGCGGTGTTGGCTCAAATAAGTCACCACTTTTTTACCGCACTAGCACTTACGCACCAAAAAACAGAACATTTGGGATTATTATGTATCTTTCTTTCTACGGTCAACTAGGCGCACTCCGCTTGCCCTTGAGATAGGCATCTACTTCGACGCTCATAAATATAGCTCGGTCAGTTCGTGATATCCATGGCGACTACTTGTCAGCGTGTGAACCACTTCTCTTGAGTTTGAGCACTTTATTTCTTCACTTCCTATTTGCTTTTATCTGCCAGAAGCGTTATCTTCTTGTCCGCAAAGCGATAGAAAACAGATGGGTATTTCGGATAAGAAAAACGAAGCCGACGAAGTTGAGCGGTACAAGGCACGTTTGGTGGCCAAGCCACAAAAGTATAGCTTCGACTTTGAAGAGAGGGTCAATAGCCAAGTTTACTTCAATTCAAATTTTTCTCAGTCTGACTGCCAAGTTCAGACTGTGATGGACGTCAAGACTGCATTTTTGAATGGGCCACTCGATGAAGTACACAGCAAAGTTTGTTGTGGGAAAATATTCAAAGATTGTTTGCAAGCTGGAGCGATCGCTGTACGGCTGAAGTAGTCGTCGCGCATTAAGACAAGACTATTGCCGAATTATTGCTGCGACTTAAATTTAAAGAATACGAGTCCGACAACTGCACCTACTTTTATGCGCGACGGCAGAGACATATTGTTCATCGCGCTTTACGTCGACGATAATGTTCTTACAAGCAGCAGCTTGACGTTGCCACGAGGCCCTAAGCAAGCGCTCAGTGTTTGGTGTAAAATGACAGACATGATCCAGCTCAAGTGTTTTCTTTGCATGAAAATGTTTAACAGAGTTTATAGCTTGAAAGGAAATTGTAAGGCAGTCCAATTTTGTAGGTGATATTCTCAAGAAGCTCAAAATGAACAACAGCAATCGCGTCAAGACACCTATAAAGCTAGGTCTCAAGCTTACCAAGGGTGTATGCGAAGGAGAATGTAACTATCAAGAAACCATGGCAAATGTATCGCAATGTGTTCGGATGCTTGATGTACTTGATGGTCGACACTTTTGGTTGGTATGCAACCAGAATGTGTAGCAGCCATTGTATTACTAATTCAATTTGCCTCTGACCCATGCCTAACTCTTTGGCAGGCACTCAAAAGGGTCTTCAGGTACTTGCAAGGAAAAAAGACGCATGGCACTACGCTTCAAGTTCAAGACCAAAATGGACTTCGGGGCCATTCAGATGCAGATTGGGCAGGCGATTTGGAAACCCGACGAAGCACAAGCGGCTATGCGCTCATGATGAAATGAGGTTGCATCAGCTGGCGAAGCAAGAAAAAACGGACAGTAGCATTTTCTTCGACAGAAGCAGAGTACATGGCTTTGACGGAAGCAGCTCAAGAGGCGACATGGTTGTAAAACTTTCTGTGCGAGCTTAGTGACATATCAAGTAGTCAAGCGATCAGCATCTATGAAGACAATCAAGGCTCCATCGCGCTGGCTAAGAACATCGAATTCTACAAGCGCGCCAACACATCGACATTCGCTATCACTTTATACGCGAAAACTTGGAAGACGATCAAGTGATTCTCGAACACTGTCCGACACACGAGATGCTGGTCGACCTAATGAAGGAGTCTAGTCCGGCAACACAATTTACTTCGGGGCAAGCTCGGGAATCACGCATCACAAGCTGTCGAGTCGAGTGGGAGTGTTGCCAAGATTGCGGTTGGAAGCGCGCCCCGTTCAGCCGTGGAGAATCGATAATTATTGTTAAATAGTTCTCCGACGGTCAAACTTTGCCAACATACGAAGATGACACGTCAGGATGGTATGCTTCTGATTGGATAAAAGTATATCTTAAAGCCAGTATGATATAGTGAGCCTAGTACATAGTAAATGAGTGACTTAGAGGTAGCAAATAGTTTTGCGAACTAAGGACCTTAAATTTATTCACTTGCATTTCATCAACTAGTGCACACCTGACCTTCTTTAGCGTCGTTCGTTGTCTGTCATCGCGAACGCTTGACCTTGGCGGCGCGCGACTCCGTCGAGTTGCTCTTTGTGCTTTAAATCTTCGTACAGCAACCGAGACGTGACGAGCTCCCATGACAAAGAGTTGGCTCTTGACTCTAGTGCCGTCATCAGAAACGCGTACAACTCGCTGGGACTTGCCAAAAGCGAAATCACCAGGTCGTCCTCGCTATACATAGCACCCTCAGCGTCGAGATGCTCCGCCAGCGTCTTGATCTTGTTAATGTGCTTGAGCACATCTTCCCCATCATCTGTCTTGGCCTTGAATAAGCGGCGATCAAGCAAGAGCTTCTTCGTTAAGCTCTATTTATCGAAGCGTCCTTCAAGCCGCGACCATACATCGTGTGCCCCACTCTCCGAACGGCTTGTGTTGGACATCGAATGCGAAGGAACACAGCAGCTAAAACAGCTTCACCCTAATACGATTTCGAAAGACCAGCGTGCTCCATCATGCACCGGCTATACTCGACAAGTGTACGGTTCATGCGCTCTGCAGCTCCATTTAGTTGTGGCGTGTGTAGTGGCGTAAACGTTTGTACAATGTCACGTTCAGCACAAAATTTTGCTATTGCTCCAGAGTGGTACTCGCCACCATTATTATAACGATGTGATTTGACACGCATATTGGTCTGGTTTTCGGCCAGCGCGACGTAAGCAGCAAACTTGTCGGCCACCTCAGACTTGTTCCGAAGCACGTAAACAGCGCAGTAATGCGACTTCTTGCCACCATAGTGACGAAATAACGCTTTCCACTAGATGTTGCCGTCTGCATAGGTCAACATACATCGCTTTGAATGCTTTCAAGAATTTTCGTAACTCGACTTTGGAGAAGGCTTTTTCAGGCTTATCCGTGTCTGTTTGCCTAGAGCGCACCCTTCACACAGATCCCACTTCTTAACTGACTTCAGCCCCACAGCCTTTTGCAACAAGATGCTGTCAAAGTAACGCCTCGACCAGCAGTATTGTATCAGTAAGCTACCGGTACTGATACCGGTCAATGTTGCGACCAAGCAACAGTGACGTTTTGGATAGGCGGGTGGACAGGCGAACTCAAGATGATTGCGTCTGGACGGAAAGATGATTGCGCCTGGATGGTAAGTCGTTCTGATTCGCTTAGATTAATGATTGATTTAGAGTTAGCAAGTAGTCACGAACTAAAAACCTTATAAATATAGCCGCTTTGCATTCCGCCATCATCCGCTCAAGTGACCTTTTTCAACAGGTCATGAATGAGCCCAAGACCCGCAGACTCTGCCTTCTTCGCCCCCACCTCTGACACCGCCTTCGCCGCCACCGTGAAATGCCACGCCGAGCTGGATCAACAAGTTCGACGTAACGAACTTCCATACTTGTAAATCAAAGATGCAAATGGTGTCGGAGGAGCGCGACCTCTGGGAAATTGCGAGCGGGGAGATAAAGCTTGAGCAGCTAAGTAACCCGATGGACCACTCGACCTTCAAGCGTAAGGCTCGAAAGGCGCTGGCGATAATCTGTCTTGCAATGTAGGACTCGCAGCTGCCGCTGGTTCGCTCGGCCAAGGATACGAATGATGCGTGGTCAAGGTTAGAGAGACAATTCGAGAAGAGGAGCCTGGCGATCAAGCTCTTCCTTCGTCGCAAGTTCTTCACGACGATGATGAAGGATGGCGACGGTGTGCTCGAGCACATCAACAAGTCAAAGACGCTAGCTGAGCAGCTGGACGCGGTGGGCGCCCCGGTGAGTGAGGATGATCTGGTGATCACGCTTCTTGGAAGTCTGAGTAATTCGTACCAGTTCCTCATCACGGCGCTGGAGTTTCGTTCTGACACGCTGACACGGGAGCTTGTGACGTCGCGCCTATTGCATGAAGAGATGAAACGTAAGGAGCAGAGCGGCGACGGAGCTGTGTCTGGTCAAGCGTTTACGTTACGAGACAACCAGTACAAAGGATGACCGGTGGAGAAGACCCGTGCGTGCCGAAATTGCGGCAAACAAGGGCATTGGATGGCAGAGTGCCCACTACGAGCGAGCAATGACTTCGAGAGACATCGGTCGCAGCGTGCGAACTTTACCAACGGGGACGACAGCGATGACTACTTGTTTTCGGTTGGCGATTGTAATAGCTTTGTCAGGTCAAGAGTCATTTGGCTGGTCGACTTAGGAGCGACACAGGACATGATTCGAAAAGCTTCATGAGGAACTTCAAGGTCCTGACTCCAGTAGACGTGCATATAGCAGACAATGGTGTCGTACAAGCAATCGGCAGTGGAGATATCGTTATGTCTATGAAGACACCAAATGGAGTGAAAAAGGGTGTGCTCACTAATGTGTGTCATATTCCGATGTTGTCTCGCAGTATGTTTTCGGTTGGTCGATTCACAAAAAACGTTGGTCCAGTAATGCTCGACAACGATGGATGCTTCGCGGAGACAAACGGAGTGAAATGGGAATTGGTGCTCGTGAAGGAAAAGGATTGTTCAAGCTTCATATGAGTCCTGTTTCTCCTGAGGCAGTGTGTGTGACCAAGCTGTCTGGCTGCGTGAGGGACACCACTTCGTACCTCTGGCACCTACGGCTTGGTTATATCGGTTTCGAACGACTTGATGCAATTGTCAAAAAGAAATTAACCACCGGTATTACATTGACATTGGTGAGCAAGTGGGAGCTTTGTGATGGGTGAGCGCTAAGAAAACAAACTCGTGAGCGCTTTGAGACATCTTCGCTCGATCGAGCAAAATACAATCTTGAAGCTGTGCATAGTGACGTGTGCGGTCCAATGCAAAAGTCAACGTTCAGTGAAAGCGCTATTTTGTTACTCTCATCGATGACAAGTCACGTTACTGCGTGGTGTACTTAATCAAGTTCAAGTCTGAAGTTGTAAACAAGTTTGCCGAGTTTGTTGCTTTGCTGATAAGCAGACTGGCAAGCGAGTCAACACTCTTCGCAGTGACATTGGTGGCGAGTACACGTCGGATAAGATGACCAAGTTTTGCACTAATAGAGGAATTGTGCTCAGGTTTTTGCCACCGTATACTTCTCACTTAAATGGAATAGCTGAGCGCATGAATCGAACATTAGTTGAGTGTGCAAGATGTATGATGGAGCATGCTGGAATGTCCAAAAGCTATTGGGGTGAAGCAGTAATGACCGCAACGTTTCTCCGTAATCGTGACCAACTCGTGCAGCTGGATTAAAAAGCTCACCTAACGAGCTTTGGACGACGAAATAACCGCTCTTGGCCAACCTCAAGGTGTTTGGATGTTATGCGTATGTCCACGTTCCAAAGGAAGAGCGTTTCAAACTTGTCGCAAAAGCCATCTTATGTCGATGTTTGGGCTATTCGGAGCATGCAAAGACATACCGGTTTGAAGAAATTCCGACCGGGTGCATACTAATGAGTCGCGATTCACAAATTAAAAAAGACGTTTTCGACAAAAGGAAGGCACAATTACGACAGATTGTTGAGCTGGTGGATGAAGAAAACGACTGTTCAATGATGACGATGCAGAATCAAGCACTGAAAAGATGAATGATGAACAGGTGCCAGAACGCTACATTGACTTCGACTCCGGGGCTAAACGGCACACAAAAACTCAGTCGCTTGAAAAGGTAGCAGAAACTCCGAAATACAAGCGACACGCGCCATGTTCCGAGCAGTCGACCCTTGAAGAAATGTCAGCCTCGCAATAGGCAACGAAAATAGAGAATTTGAAGCAGCACACGTCATGTATTCAGTGGCAGAAATGCCGACGACATACAAGTCGGCGACGAAATTCAATGACGCGTGCAAGTAAAAGGAAGTTTGCGACACTGAACTTGACTCCTTGGTAAAAAAAACAGACATGGGATACAGTTCCGCTACCAAAGGGACAAAAAGCGATTGGTTGTCGCTGGGTTTTTTGCGTTAAGTAGAACCAAAATGGAAACATTGGGCGATTAAAGGCACGGCTCATTGCAAAAGGTTTCTCGCAGAAGTATGGTGTGGATAACGAGGAGACTTTTGCGCCCGTAGGCAACGTCAATTCGCATTGTGCTAAGCCTGGCTGCCAAGTATGATCTTAAGCTTCACCAAATGGACGTCAAAACTGCGTTTCTTAAGGATACTCTGAACGAAGACATCTACATGCAGCAACCGAATGGATATGCTGACCCAAGTCGACCAAAGTATGTGTGCAAGCTCAAGCGTGCGCTCTACGGTTTGCAGCAGTCACCACAGATGTGGAACCGAACGTTTGACGATCTCATGATTAAGATGGGTTTGACCAAGCGCAAGTCAGATCACTGCGTATACAGCAAACGCAGTAACGAGTCAATGCTTTTTGTGGTACTATATGTTGACGACTTGAATATTGCGAGCAGTGACGACATCTTGCTCTCAACAACGAAGCAAGCGCTAAGCAAACGATTCGAGATGACAGACCTGGGCAAGCTAAAGTTTTTGTCGGAATGGAGATCAATTAAGATAGCATTAAATTGTCAAGTTACGATGCGGCAAACCAAGTTCCTCAAGTCGATTTTGCTTAAGTTTGGGATGCAAGATTGCCAGCCAGTAAAGACTCCTCAAGATTCAGGGCTGAAGCTTATAAAGAACATGTGCAATGGTGAATGCAAGCACGAGGACACAATGCAAAACGTGCCGTCTTGAAGTGCTGTCGATGGCATCGTGTTATTGATGGTTGCCACTCGTCCAGATCTTGCAGGAGCAGTGGGAGTGCTGAGCCAATTCGCAGCCGATCCGTGTCCGACACACTGGCAAGCTCTAAGCGCGTACTGCGATACTTGAATGCCACCCAGACGCATGGACGGGTGCTCTCCCGAAATGGTGCTTCAACAATTCAAGGATTTTCATATGCTGACTGAGCAGGAGACATTGAGTCGCGTCGCAGCATAAGTGGCTACGTCTTTGTCACGAATAACGGATGTATCAGCTGGAGAAGCAGAAATCAGCGCACGGTAGCACTCTCGTCAACTAAAGCAGAATATATGGCCCTATCGGAAGCAGCTCAAGAAGCTATATGGCTAAAAGAATACTTGTGCGAGCTTAAAGAAATGGATGACGAGGAACCTATCAAGATTTCTGAAGATATCCAAGGCTCAATCGCGCTGGCCAAGAATTCGGAGTTTTATAAGCGCACCAAGCATACCGACATTAGAAACCACTTTGTGCGTGAGAGAGTTCGAAGACAGTCAAGTATTGTTCAAGTTCTATCCGACTCAAGACATGCTGGCTGACATCATGACCAAGCTTACTGTTGCTGCGCAATGCACTTCACTTCGATGTCGACTTGGTATTCAAGGTGTCGAAGCTGTCGAGTAAGTGTTGTTTATGGATCGTTTTGTGCTGAAGAAACGACGCCTCGACCAGCAGTAATATACCGGTAGACTGGTTCTTATACTGGCTAACTGTGCGATCGAGCAACAGTGACGTCATGGAAAGGCGGGTGTACAGGTGCACGCAAGATGGTTGCACCCGAATGGGAAGATGATTGCGCCCGGATGGTAAGTCGTTCTGATTGTTTTAGATTATGTTACAGGTACATGCTGACCGGTCCCGTATGGGTTCACTTGGTACACTGTATTAGCTTCTACCCATCAACCGGTTAGCCCAAACCGGTCTGATACGACCACTCGTTGATTAGACAAGTAGGTTGATTGGACGAGTAAGGAATGTTTGTGATTGGATGCACTTGGTGATAGGATGCACTACTGCGTGTCTACGCAGCAGCCAAAACTAACTCCGATAAATCAATTACTTCTGAATTATCATTCGAACCCCTAAGTGCCTTCTTCGCTTCAGCTACATCGCCTCTGTCTCCTACTCAGTGCTCAACGTCACCTTCCATCAACTTATGAGCTCAAGCACGAAGATCTCCATCGACAATTTCAACGGCAAAACTACGCCACGTGGAGCCGCTACATGCGTGGCGTGTTCCTGACCAAGTCGGTGTGGAGTGTGGTAGACCGCGACGCGATGCCAAGCTTCACGGATACCCGGGCGAAGGACGAGTATGTCAAGTCAGGCAACATCACCTTCGGCTTGATGATGCTCCTCATGGACGCCGACTACCACCATGTGCTTGACAACTGCGAAAAAGCCTGGGTCGCGTGGACGCACTTGCGTACACTGTACGGTTCGTCGCAGAAAGCTGACGTATATACCTGAAACGTCAGCTCTTCAGCATGGAGATGACGGAAGGCGGCAATATTTCCCATCATTGCAACAAAGTCCCCTGCATCAGCGCAAAGCTCAGCAGTATCGACGCCAAGGTGGAGGACGAAGACGTCGCGATCTGCCTGCTTCGTAGTCTCCCCAAGAGATACGAGAACGTGGTGCTCAATTTGAATATGAGCACCGCAGAGCTGAAGATGCAGGACGCGGTGAAGGTGCTCATGAATGATCAAACCAAGCGACATGGCGAGAAGACTGCGTCTGTCTAGGTCGAAGAAGCTGCACGTATTGGGAAAAACTGGGGCACGTCATCGACAAGTGCTGGACCAAGCAGAAAAAAGAAAATTGAGGAGGATCATGACGCGGTCGAAGTGGTCGCGATGCCAACAACATCGAGTGGCAAAACTGGCGCGACGACGACTATTTTGACGCTGTCAACGGACAAGAAGATCCAAGGAACGTGAAGGATGCGTTGACAAATGTGTGGCACATTCCCAAGTTGTCGAGAAATTTGTTTTCAGTTGGTCGCTTCACTGAGGACGTTGGGCTGGTTCTTTCCGACAAGAAGGATGCTTTGCCGAAACAAAAGGTGTCAAGCGGAAAATCGGTGCACGCGAAGGAAAAGAACTGTTTCGGCTGCACATGACTCCAGTTTTTCGGGAAGAAGGTCAAATTTTCAACAAGAAACGAGGACGCCTCATATCTGTGGCATCTTCGACTTGATCATATTGGTCATGACGGGCTGAACGCAATCGAGAAGAATAATCTCGCCATTGGTCTCGACATGACGTCTGTGAACAAGTGGGAGATTTGTGATGGCTGTGCACTGGGTAAGCAGACTCGTGTACGGTTTCAATCGACGTCGACGGATCGAGCGAACGAGCTTTTAGAAGTTATACACAGCGATGTGTGTGGCCCCATGCAGGCTCAACGTTAAGTGGCAAGCGCTACTTCGTGACTTTCATCGACGACAAGTCCAGATATTGCGTCGTCTACCTTATCAAGAGCAAGTCAGAAGTCGTGGACAAGTTCGCCAATTTTGTGGCAATTGCAGAAAAGCAGACCGGCAAACGCGTAAAAACTCTTCGCGGTTACAACGGTGGCGAGTATGCATCAGCGAAAATAGCCAAGTTTTGCTCGGGTAATGGAATTGTGCTCAACTTTACGCCACCGTACACACCACAACTAAACGGAGTTGCGGAGCGTATGAATCGGACGCTTGTGGAATGCGCACGGTGCATGGTGGAGCACGCGGGCCTCGCTAAACACTACTGAGGAAAAGCAGTTATGACGGCAATGTTTTTTTTTGGAATCGGTGTCCATCGCGTGCTATCGGATACCAAACGTCACTTTACGAGCTTTAGACAGCCAAGAAACCACTGTTTGCCAACTTAAAAGTATTTGGTTGTCACGCCTCTGTGCACGTACCATAAGAAAGGCGCTCGAAGTTGGATGCAAAGGCCATGTTGTGTCGATTTTTGGGCTATTTGGAGCACCAAAAGACGTATGGTTTCGAAGATTTGTCGACTGGTCGCATTGTTATGAGTCGTGATGCTCAGTTCAAGAAAGACACTTTTGACAGTGGGAGAACGACTTACGAAATTAGGAGCACCATCTTCGAGATTCGCGATGAGAACGAAGGAATATCGACGGGCGAGGACAAAGAGTCTGTAGCAGAGCAGACTGAGGCACAAGACACAAACACGGACTTTGAATCGGGAAGCAAGCGACATACTCGACTCAGTCATTGGAAATGGCGAGTGAAGTTCCGCAGCCCAAGCCTCATGTGCCCAAATACCAACGCTCGACACTTGAAGAAATGTCGGCTCTTGCAACTAACGCGAAGAGGGTTACAAATGAGCCCACGTCGTGTATTCAGTGGGGAAAATACCGACAACGTTCAAGTCGGCGATGGAATCTAGCGACGCAGGCATTTAAAGCTTGAGTCACTCCACGAGAACAAGACTTGGGATGTTGTTTCTCTGCCTAAGGAACGAAAAGCGATAGGATGCAGATGGGTGTTTCGAGTAAAAAAAACCAAGACGACATTATCGAGCGGTTCAGGGCGCGACTTGTTGCCGATTTTCACAAAAGTTCGGAGTCGATTATAAGGGAACATTTGCGCCGGTGGCGAAGTTTACTTCAACTCGCATCGCGTTGAGCATGGCTGCCAAGTACGGCTTGACGATGCATCAAATTGACGTAAAGACTGCCTTTTTGAATGGAGTTCCGGATAAAGAAATTTATATGCAGCAGCCTGTAGGATATGTCAGTGTTGAGGTTAACCGGTGTATGGGCTATCGACAGTGGCGCCACACACAACATTTGCAACGATAAAGCCACATTCGTCGAAATCAAGGAGTGCGACGACGGAGACTTGGGCGTGGCCAACGGCACACCGCCATAATTTTGGGTGGGGGGACTTTGGTGCAACAAGTCTCTCTGTCCAACGGCACCACGCGCGACACCATGATCGAAGACGCGCTCTACGACCTAAGCATGAACAAGAATCAGCTGTCGGTGCCTCAAATCAACAGCAGCGGACAGTTCATGGTAATCTTCGACGGTGCTAAAATGCACATCGCGCGGAAGGGATCGCGACAAGTCGTTGCCACCGCTGACCTCGTCGGCGGCCTGTACTGGCTCCGCGAGCCACGTGCAAGCGCCTATTCTGTGTCCAAGGTTTCAATCAACGGAGTCGACTTCTACGCGCGAATGGGCCACGCTCCAAACGAAGTGCTTCACAAGATGGTGTTAAGAGGCATGGTGATAGGTGCCAAGATGCCTCCAACGTCGAAGAACTCGAGCAAGTGCATTGGGTACCAGCAAGGCAAGATGGTGCAGAAACCATTCCAGAACAATCCGAACAAGCCCAAGTACAAGCCGTTCGAGTTCCTGCATTTCGACAACTGCTAGCCAATGGATCAAAATTCGCTTGGTGGCAGGCATTTGCTGCTCATCACCGGCGAGACCTCCGGCTGCATGACCGGCTCCTGCATTTGCGCCCGCTCGAAGAGTGAACGCTGTCTTCGAAGCTTCATTACAAAAGTGGAGCGCCAGTTCAACACAAAGTCAAGTACGTGCGTCACGATAGGGCCAAGAAGTTCAGAACAATATCGCTTGTGGCCTCTACGAAAAGCATGACATCGAAGTGCAGCCAACCGTTAGGTACGGTGCTGCTGAGCGCGCAAACAGGACCATTGTGACGATTGGTTGCAGCATGTTTCACCACGCTGGCGTGGACAAGCGTTTTGGGGCTGAAGCGGCGATGACGGCGATCTACATTAAGAATCGACTGTCGTCCCTCAAGATCCCCGAAAAAAAAGCCGTACGAGATTGTGTACAAGTCCAAGCCCAACGTGAAGCACATGCGAGTCTTCAAGTGCAAGACCTGCGTTTTGACGCCGAAGGAGAAGCGACAGAAGTGGGACTTAAAAGGTCGCGAAGGCCTTTTCATGGGCTACAAGAAACGTTCCAAGGCGTATCGCGCTAATGGCATCGAGGCGGAAAAGGTTGTGATCCCTCGCGGTGTCACTTTCGGCGAAACAAGTTTCAACACGAGCTCGGTCGACAAAGATCCCGAAGTCGAAGTACCTGGACGACCTCGAGGTCTCTGACTCTAAATGAGTACGCGTCTTCAAGCAGGCGAAGAAGCGAAAAGCGGACTCCAGGCCGGACACGCGTCGACATTTAAGTGGTCCGCGCCGTCGAACTAGACTTGAGGAAGCAAGCGCACCTGCCAATTTCTCGGACGATCAAGGTCAAGATTCCTCGGCCCAAGAAGCGAAAACAGAACACGAAGGTGACGGCGACTCCACTCCGCCTATGTTTTGGCGAGCAAGTGCAAACGCAGTGGAAGCGAGCGACAGCGCTGAACCGAAGACTTTTCAAGATACCGGAAACGGGCCCGATCAAGTTCTCTGACGCAAGACCATTTGTGCCGAACTCAAGTCGATGCGTCTTCGTGGGTGTATCGTGCTGCCAAGTTACCCAGCAATAAACACGCAGTCGGGACCAAGTGAGTCTTCAAGAGCAAGCCCAAAGCGGACGGATCCATCGAGAAGTACAAGGCTCGACTCGTCGCGAACGGCTTCGTGCAGAAGTACGACATTGATTACACGGAGACGTTCTCTCCTGTCGTGAAGCACGTGACACTTTGCATGATCTTCGCCATCACCAAGCTCTTCGGATGGCCTTTGGATCAACTTGACGTCGTTACTGCCTTCCTGTACGATTTGATGAAGGGCTGCGTGCCGAGGGTGTTGAGCTGGACGACGGATTTGACTGCACGGAGCTTCGGAAGGCTACCTACGGTCTTAAGCAAACTTCGCAAGTATGGAACGAGACTTTTGATGAGTACGCTCGCTCAATTGGATTTCGCGCCCCAAGCTGCACTCCGTGCCTCTACATCAAGGTCGTCAACGGCGAATGCGTTCTCCTGTTGGTGTACGTCGACGACGTTCTGATCACCGGAAGCTCCGAGACACTGATTGATGAAGTCAAGTGCCAGCTCAAGGGTCGATTCGGTATGACCGACAATGGCAAGTGTTCCTTCATTCTCGGCATCGGAGTCATCGACAACAAGGACAAGAGCGTGACGTTAGGCCAAGCGCGTTACATCAAGGACAAGCTACTGTGCGAGATTCTGGTGGCTTCGGGCGAAGACACTCCAGACTCGAAGATCTCTGAGGACAACCCGAAAAGAGGAGCCTAGCAAACAAGCTCTTCCTTCGTCGCAGGCCTTTCACGACGATGATGGAGGATGGTGACGGTGTGCTAGAGCACATCAACAAGCTCAAGACGTTGGCTGAGCAGCTTGACGCGATGGTCGCTCCATTAAGTGAGGACGACCTGATGATCACGCTTCTTGGAAGTCTGAGTGGTTCATACCACTTAATGTGAAGGTCAAAGTGAGCACCATATGGTAGAATACAAAGTGAATATATTTATAAGATTCTCAATTCGCCACTACTTGCTTCCTTTAAGCAAATTATTAAGCGAAGCCAATCTGATCGACTTACCATCCGGGCGCAATCATCTTGCGTGCACCTGTACATCCGCCTATCCATAACGTCACTGTTGCTTGACCGCAACGTTAACCGGTATCAATACCGGTAGATTACTGGTTCATTACTGCAAGTCGAGGCGTCATTTCTTCAACACCCCCACTGGACTCGTCAGCACTTGGAAACTTGATGCCCAACTTGTTCCGTAGATTTTGACACTGGACAGTAGGAATTGGCTTGATCATGACGTCAGCAAGCATGTCATGTGTCGGGCAACACTGCAGTATTAATTGACCATCTTCTATTTTCTCACGCACGAAGTGGTAGCGGATGTCGATAGCTTGTGAAATTTAGGATTATTGGCCAAAGCGATGGAACGTTGATTATCCTCGTAGATCTTTACCGCATTCTTTTCCATATCTCGCTAAGCTCACATAGCAACACTTTGAGCCATACTGCCTCTTGGGTTGCTTCCGAAAGCGCCATGTACTTAACCTCTGTCGACGATAGCGCCACCGTCCGTTTTCTCTTGCTCTTCCAGCTAACACATCCTCCGCTCAATATTAATGCGTAGCCATTTGTACTTCGTCTTGATCCGGTATTCCCGGTCCAGTCCGCATCCGAGTATCTTTGAAAACCTTTATCGTAGCTAGCTTAAAACTCGATACCGTGCGTCGTTGTGCCTCGGATGTAGTAAATACTCTTTTGAGAGCTTGCCAGTTCGTCGGGCATGGGTCCGCGGCAAACTGGCTAAGCACTCCCACTGCTGCTGCAAGGTCCGGACGCGTGCCGACCATAAGATACATGAGGCAGCCCACAGCGTTCCGGTACGGCACATTCGCCATTGTCACGTCGTGCTTGTAACCAGCTTCACACTAGATCGGTCAGCTTAAAGACTGGATCTTGTGGTATCCGTGCGGGCTTGCTATTGTCCATCTTTAATCTCTGCAGGATGTCATCAATAAACTTGGTCTATCGCATCGTAACTGTCCCGCTTTTGGTATCATGCAATATATCTTTTCCAAGAAAGTAGCTGAGCTTGCTCATGTCGGTAATCTCAAATCGTTTGCCGAGCGCTTGCTTAGTGTCTTGGAGCATCTTGTTGCAGCTATTTGCGAGAATCAAGTCGTCGACGTAAAGCGCAACAAAAATCATATCTTGACTGTCACGCTTCATATAGACACAGTGGTCCAACTCGCACTTCTTGAAGTCCAGTCCAAGCATAAAGTCGTCGATTGTCTAATTTCACCTTTAAGGTGACTGCTTGAGCTTATACAATGATCGCTGAAGCTTGCACACGTAGTCCGGGTGAATTTCGTTGCTAACTGCACCATGTATATATCAAGCCATTGAATAATGCCATGAATGGTGAGACTGTACTTGGCCGCCAAACTGAGCAGAATTCTGATCGAAGTGAACTTGGCAACGGGCGCGAAAGTCTTCTCGCAGCAAAAGCCATGCTTTTTTGAAAAACCTTTTGCCACCAGACGTGCCTTGTACCGCTCGATTTTGCCAGCCTAATTTGTCTTGACTCAAAACACCCATCTTCTGCCAATCGGTGTATGTCCTTGAGGCAGCGGCACAAGCGTCCAGGTATTGCTCTTGCGAAGCGACTCCATCTCCGATTTACACGCTTCTTTCCACTTGGCTGCATCGCTTGATTTCATCGCCGACTTGAACGTATTCGGCAATTCTCCCACTGAATCGACGAAGAAAGCAGCCTCAAATTCTTGTGCTAATGCAGACATTTCATCCAGCGACTGGTACCGGCTGGAGCGCTTGGGTCATGGAAAATCTGCAGCTTGCTCTAGCAACTGAGTTTGTTGGTGTCGCTTGCTGCCTGACTCAAATCCATTGTCTTGAGTGGTCTCTTCATTTTCGTTGTCGGTGTCATCAGGCTGCAAAGAATCATCACTTAATTTATCATCTTTAACGACGACTTCACTTCTGAATTCCTGTCTTTCGCCATCAAAGACATCCTTTTAAAATTGTGCATCGCGGCTGACCAGCAAACGACCGCAATCCACTTCTTAAAATCGATACGCCTTTTCATGCTCTGAATATCCGCGAAACCGAGAGCGAGCATCCAATTTGGAGCAGTCCTACTTTGGAACTCAAACGTACGCGTGGCAGCCGAATACCTTAAGATTCGCTAGCAGTAGTTTCTTGCCTGTCCAAACCAAGTGCTGAAGAACGTCAAGTGTGCACTATTTGGTAAAATGCAAAGTGAGTATATTCGAGGTCCTTATTTCGCAAAACCACTTGCTACATCTAAGCCACTCATTAACGATGTACTAAGCTGACTATACCATACTGTCTTTACGATATACTTTCATCCAATCAAAAGCATACCCATCCTGACGTGTCATCTTTGATTGTTAGCAAAGCTTGTACATCGAAGAACTGTGTACCGGTACCTACCGATACTCCACGGCTGTGCGAAGCATGCCTGCAATCGCAATCTTGGCACTCCCACTCGATTCGACAGCATGTGGCGTGTAAATCCCGAGCTTGCCCCGAAGTAAATTGTGTTGCCGGAATAGACTCCGTCATAAGGTCGACCAGCATCTCGTGTGTCGGGCAGCGTTCGAAATTCACTTGATCGTCTTCCACGTTTTCGCGTATAAAGCGTTAGCGAATGTCGATATGCTGGTGCGCTTATGGCATTAGGAATCCTTAGCGAGCGCGATGGAACCTTGATTGTCTTCATAAATCTTGATCGCTTGACTGATTGATATTTCACCAAGCTCGCACAGAAAAGTTTTTAACCAAGTTGCCTCTTTAGCTGCTTCCGTTGAAGCCATGTACTCTACTTCTGTCGAAGATAGGATCACTGTCCGTCGTTTCTTGCTTTTCCAGCTGACGCAACCTCCATTCATCATGAACGCATACCTGTTTGTGCTTCGTCGGGTTTCCAAATCGCCTGTCCAATCTGCATCTGAATAGCCTCGAGGTCCATTTTGGTCTTAAACTTGAAACGTAATGCCATGCGTCTTTGTTCCTTGCATGTATCTGGAGATCTTTGCCTACCAGCGAGTTGGGCATGAGCTGAGGCAAATTGGCTGAGTACTTCCACTGCGGCTGTTAGGTCTGGCCGAGTCCCAACCATCAAATACATGAGGCGGCCAAGTGCATATCGATACGGGACTTTTGCCATGGTGACTTTATGATTACACCCTTCTTCGCACATGACCTTGGTCGATTTGAGTCCTGGATGCTGAGGAGTCTTGACGGGATTGCTCTTTTCCATATTAAACTTTTTCAGGATGTCGCTCGCAAACTTAGTCTGACGAATAGATACGCTACCGCTTGCAGTGTCTTGATCAATCTCCATGCCCAAAAAAAACTTGAGTCGATCGAGATCCGTCATCTTGAATCGCTCGCTAAGTGCTTTCTTTGTCATCTTCAATACCTTGTTATTGTTACATGCGAGCACCAGGTCATCAAGGTAGAGTGCCACTAGGATCAATTTATGCACATTACGCTTGACGTAAAAACAATGGTCGATATCACACTTCTTGAAATCACACTTCTTCAACTTCATTTTCAACATGAACACGTCAATAGTCTTGTTGAATTTGGTTGAGGTCTGGACAAGAAAGGAAAGGCTCAAGGAGTGCCAAGAAAGTCTACACTTGTAGAGTGAAGACGACTGTGCAGGAGAGAAAATATTTGGAAGAGAATTAATTTGTGGGTTTCGCTTAAGCTACGTGATTTATATGTAGTCCATGTATTAATCACATAATGATCATCCAAGCACTACTCATCGGTAAAAACGCCGTTATTACGCGGGATCAACTTAGACAGGTTTACGGTCAGTTTATTGGTACTTCAATCGTTATCCTACAACACGCCCTTCAATGCGAACACGCGTGTATGCCAAGTGCGATTGTTTAGTCCTTGTGACGCGGTCCTGGTAGTCCCTTGGTCATGATGTCCGCCAGCACCACCGAAGTTTCACAGTACTCGAGCTTAACTCCACCACGCTTGATTTCGTCACGAATGTGATGGTACTTGATGTCGATGTGTTTGGCGCGACCATGATTCACCGGATTTTTCGTCATCTCGATGCACGACTGATTGTCTCACATGATCTTGAGGTCAGGTTCAAACTTTTTGGATGCGGCATTAAAGATCTCACATAGCAAGCGATGAACCCACATACCTTATTGAATCGCCAAACTTAGCGCAACGCACTCTGCTTCACTGGTAGATAGGGACACACTAGACTTTTTCTTGCCGATGTCGATTTTTGGTCTGCATGATCACCGGCCCAAACTACATCCGAGTACCCGCAAAAGTTTATCTTGTCGCCGGGCTTAAAGCAGATGCAGTGTGACTTGGTTTCTTACAAGTATCGCAGAATGCGCTTGACCGCCATCAAGTGTTCGATTTGTGGGCAAAACGTAGCCCACAGCAAAAGCAATATCGGGCCGAGTCGCAGTCATCAAATGCATTAATGCACCTACGGCTTCACGGAACGGAGCGTCGATTTAAGTCGTTGCATTGCTTAGTGGGAGTCGAGTGCTGATGTCCATTGGGCTGATGACGGCCTTGCAATCGGTCATGCGAAAACGCTTAAGACATCGTCAATGTAGCGTCGCGGAGACATCGTTACACTACCGTTGTCGTTGTGGACTAGCTCGATACCCAATACGAACGCACACTTCCCGCTATCAGCCATTTCAGAACGCGCCTTCTATTGGGGTGATGGGTTATAGGTAATGTACACAACCCAACCAGGTCCAATCCGAACCGCATTTAAACACAGCTTATA
Source organism: Plasmopara viticola (assembly GCA_001695595.3). Lineage (NCBI taxonomy): Eukaryota > Oomycota > Peronosporomycetes > Peronosporales > Peronosporaceae > Plasmopara > Plasmopara viticola. Next base: position 409,530 of record MBPM02000062.1, read on the forward strand.
CTTTCTACGGTGTAAGGTAATTACTTTATGTAGAATGAGTGGTTACGAGAAGTAGCAGTGTAAGTCCAAATAAATCAAATCCTTCCAAATATTTCTTCTTTTGCTCAAGTGTCTTCGCTCCGGTTCTCCTCCGCGCAAACTTTTCGCTTCTTCTCCTTCGTCCTCTACAGCTAATTCAACTCCTTCAAGTCATTCTTGTACGCGCATTCATTTTTGTCAAGTTGCCAGTTACTAACACATCGTCGACATAAACAGCAATAGCAAGCACTCTTCATTCGAAACTTTGGAGCAAAGACACGGGTCAAAATTGGATACTTAAAACCCAATAGAGCAGAAGAACTCGTGAAAACTTTAATTTTAGATTCGTGAAGCTTATTCAGTCCGTAAATTGCTTTCATTAGCTCAAAATAGTCGAAGCCTGCATCGACTTCGACACCTTCAGGGGCCGCGCAAAACATCTTACCGTACAGGAAAGCTGTAACTACGTCAAGTTGTTCCAGTGTTCAGTCAAAGACTTCAAAATTGCAATCACCGTGTGCAGTGACACGTACTTGATCACTGGTGAGAACGTCTCCGTGTAGTCCACTCCATACTTTTGTTTGAACCCTTTCGCCACGAGGCGTGCCTTGAACTTCTCAATTGACATATCAGCTTTGCGCTTGATCTTAAACACTCACTTTGTTCCAATAGTGTGTTGTTCAGTTAGCAAATAAGTCGCTCGAAACACGCCACGAAGCTTTATCGACGCTAGCTCAGCACGAATTGTTTGACGCCATTGCACCTGATCCGGTCCTCGAACGGCTCCTTCGAATGTTGTCGGCTCAGCAAAACCAGCAATTTCAATTGCGTTTGCACTTGCTCGTCAGAGAACTTGGGGTGAAGTATTAATATTCTCCTCGTCACTCGCTCTGCACTCCTCATCCAGATTGGCTCGAGTGCTTGATCGTCGCTTGATTTGATGTGGGTCATGTTCATTTGGTGCACATGCTTCTTCAAGACCGGTCCCACGATGAGCTGGTGGAGTCCGTCGAGTAGCTTGTTCTTGATTCTACGCACAACTTGTGCGTTTTCAGATCTGTTGATTTGTGAACTGCATAGTGATTGCTCTTTGATGCTGAATTTCCACAAATCGAAGTTTAGCTCCGTTTCATCGGCGAGTTTCTGTGGCGGTGTGGGTAGAAATCCAAACGTTGACTCGTCAAAGGTGACATCACGTGTTAAACACAACTTCATTCACCCCAATGTCGTAAACGCGATAAGCCTTTGATGCTTCTTAATATCCCATGAATATATTTTCACGAGCCTTCGGATCCCATTTTGACCGCTTTTTTTAAGTCGTCAGTCAAACGCATGTGCTTCACACTTGGTTGAGATCCGTAGATAATCTCGACGGAGTTTGATCTTGGAACTTAAGCGACGGCAGTTGATTTTTGATGTAAATTGCCGTCATTGCTGCTTCGGCCCAAAAGTACTTGTCCAGCTTGGCGTAATGAAGCATACTGCGGCCGATCGTTACGATTGTGCGAATTGCCGTTGGTCTGGAGCGCATATGAAACGGTAATCTGCTGCTTTATTCCAAGATCATCGTAAAATGCCTTGAGCGATGTCGTCGCAAATTCACGTGCACGATCGTGTCGGACAAATTTGATTGTGTGGTCAAACTAAGTCTGCTGTTATGTACTTCTTGATGCATTCTTCTCTTTCGGATTTGATGCGCAGGCTAAAACCTTCATGCATCCACTACCTTCGTCAACAATCAGCAGCAGGTATTTGCTTCCGCCCAGCGAGTGAATTTCCATGGGGCCGCAAGTGTTAATGTGCAGCAACTGCACCATCTTTCCTTCTTGACAATCACGGCACACGCTTGATCCACTTGGTATTGCTGGCATCTTGCAGAATGCCCTTAATAACCATTCTGCATAACACATTATTGCCAAGATTGCGATTGCACATTCGTGGAGTATTGGTAAATAACGGTACAAAATTTTCCGACGGTCAAACTTTGCAAACATACAAAGATGACACAGCAGTATGGGTACGCTTTTGATTGGCTGAAAATACATATCTTAAAACCAGTAGAGTATAGTGAGCCTAGTATATAGTAAATGAGTGGCTTAGAGGTAGCAAGTGGTTTTGCCAACTGAGGGCTTTGTTTATATTCACTTTGCTTTTTATTAACTAATGCACACTTGACCTATCTCAGACATCCACTGGTGCGTGGCCCATACGCGCATAAAGGTTTTCAGATCTCGATTGCAAAGCTCTTTTCACTGATCGTTGTGATGTATTAAGCCACCAGAGTTCATCCACTAGATCCGCTATCGCCACCAGTTGTTAAAAGCCTTTTCGCAAAATTTTTTATCGGCACCATTCGCTTTTGTTGATCTGCGGTATCGAAAAAAAATTATTGCTCATGATTGGGACATGAAGCGCATTCTTGATTTCAATTTTGCGCTCTTCACCGTCACACAAATACACTTTTCCGATAATAGTTCCGACACCGTTAATTGTAGCCTTGTTACCACCTGCGACTAACACCTCGCCTTCATTGCGCTCGTCCAAAACTTTAAACTTGGACTTGTCACGGCAAATGTGATGCGTCGCCCTACTATCGATCGCCCACATTTCACACATGTTCTTGGTCGTCGAAATTCCACATTCCAACTAAACAGCAAACGCCAATCGATCGTATCCGCCGTTGTAGCTATCGTTGTAGCCTTGCCATTAAACTTAATTTGCTCCGCGTCCACGAGCTTTACCGCCGCGTCGAGCTCCACGGCTTTCTTCCTTCTGCTTGGTCCAGCACCGCTCCACAGCGTGCCCCAACTTTCCGCAGAATGCGCACTGACGAAACTCACGCTCGGTACTCAAGACTTTGATTTTCTTCCTCAGTTTTCACCAGCGTCGTCATGTTTCCTTGTCTCTTGATATGCTCATTCGTAAGCACCTTCACGTCGTCTTGCGATCGCAATTCCCCGTTGCTCATCTCCAAGTTAATAACGACATTCTCGTAGCTCTTGGGTAGGCTGCGCATCACGCAAATTGCCACGTCCTCGTCCTCCATCTTAGCGCCGATGCCGCTGAGCTTGGCGCTGATGTTGAGGACCTCATTGCAATAATGCATCACATTACCGCCTATTGGAGGTAACCGGTTTCCCTCGGTTCTATTCCGATTTCCAAGGCTGTCTAATACGAGCGGCTGTCCGGCGGTTCAAACAGACAACGATGGCGTCATGGATAGAAACATGGACAGGCGCACTCAAGATAATTGTGCTTGGGTAGTAAGTCCTTCTGATTGGCTTAGATAAATGAACGGCTTAGATGTAGCAAAGTAGTTGCGAACTAAGGACTTTATGAATACACCCACTTTGAGGTCTTCTTTCTTCCTCACAAGTGTCTCCGCTCGGTAGTCCCTCGCGCAGACTCTTCACTCCACGCCCCAACTCTTTGATTTCGTTTCGCTCACCATTCCAGCAGGTTATGAGCCCAATCACCATGATCTCGGCGCATGACGTCTCGGCCAAGGTCGCCATCGACAAATTCAACGGCGACAACTATGCCACGTGGAGCTGCTACACGCGTGGCGTGTTCCTCACCTAGGCCGTGTGGCATGTTGTAAACCCCGAGGTGACACCGATATTTGTTGACCCTCGTTCCTCGGAAGAATATGTCAGGACAAGCAACATTGCTTTAAGATTGATGCTCCTCCATATAGATGCGAATTATCACCACGCTGTTGACGACTGCGAGGAAGCGTGGGATGCGTGGGCGCGTATTATACGCTATACGGCGATCCGCAAAAGGCTAGTCGCATCTACTTGAAGCTACAAGTCTTCAGCACGGAGATGGTCGAAGGTGGTAATGTCTTGCATCACTGCAATGAAGTCCTCAATACCAGCGCAAAGCTCTCCAGTATCGGCGCGAAGTTGCAGGTCGAAGACGTTGCAATCTGCCTTTTGCGAAGTCTGCCCCAGAGCTACGAGAATGTCGTGCTCAACTTGGAGATCAGCAATGCAGATTCGAGGACTCAGGATGTGGTACAAGTGCTGACGAATGAGCACATTAAGCGTCAAGGGTCGAAAACTACGACAGTTGAAGTTGAGGAAGTGGCAAAGGCGTTCAGCCAGAGCGAGAATATCACCAGTGCGCATACTGCGGAAAATAGTCCGTACTTGTGTCTTGTGCCTCAGTCTGCTCTGCTTTAGACTCTTTCTCGTCGTCCGTCGTCCTTTCTTCATCGTCACCATGAATCTCGATGATAGTGCTCCTAATTTCGTAAGTCGTTCTCCCACTGTCAAAAGTGGCTTTCTTGAACTGAGCATCACGACTCATAACAATGCGACCAGTCGACAATTCTTCGAAACCATACGTCTTTTAGTGCTCCAAATAGCCCAAAAATCGACACAACATGGCCTTTGCATCCAACTTCGAGCGCTTTTTTTTTGGAACGTGCACAGAGGCGTGACAACCAAATACTTTTAAGTTGGCTAACAGAGGTTTCTTGGCTGTCCAAAGCTTGTAAGGTGGCGTTTGGTGCTCGATAGCACGCGATGGACACCGATTTCAAAAAAAACATTGCCGTCATAAATGCTTCTCCCCAGCAGTGTTTAGCGAGACCCGCGTGCTCCAACATGCACCGTGCATTCCACAAGCGTCAGATTCATGCGCTCCGCAACTCCGTTTACTTGTGATGTGTACGGCGGCGTATACTTAAGCACAATTCCACTATCCGAGCAGAACTTGGCCATTTTCGCGGATGTATACTCGCCACCATTGTTTCCGCGAAGAGATTTTACGCGTTTGCCGTTTTAATTTTGCCACAAAATTGGCGAAGTTGAACACGACTTTTGACTTGCTCTTGATAAGGTAGACGACGCAATATCTGGACTTGTCGTCGATGAAAGTCACGAAGTATCGCTTGCCACTAAACGTGGAGGTCTGCATGGAGCCGCACACATCGCTGTGTATAACTTCTAAAAGCTCTTTCGCTCGATCCGTCGACGTCGATTGGAGCCATACACGAGTCTGCTCACCTAGGATATAGCCATCACAAATCTCCCACTTGTTCACAGACGCCATGTCGATACCAATGGTAAGATCCTTCTTCACGATTGCGTTCAGCCCATCATGACCAATATGACCAAGGCGAAGATGCCACAGATATGAGGCGTCCTCGCTGCTTGTTGAAGATTTGACCGTATTTACTTCTTCCCGAGAAACTGAAGTCATGTGCAGCCGAAATGGTCCTTTTTCTTTGTGCGCACCGACTTATCACTTGACACCATTTGTTTCGACAAAGCATCCTTTCTGTCCAAAACAACAGACTCGACGTCCTTAGTGAAGCGATCAACTGAAAATGAATTTCTCGACAATTTGGAAATGTGCCACACATTTGTCGACACACCCTTCTTTATTCCGTGCGAAGTCATCATAGCCACCACAACGTCACCGCTGTCAAGAGCTTGTACGACGCTGTCGTCTGCCAGGTGTACGTCGATGAGAGGAAAACGCCTTGTATCTTCTTATGAACTTCTTGGAGCTTGTCATATGCTGAGTCGCCCCTGAGTCGACTAGCCATACATCATTCGGCTTATCAGAGCCACCGCTATCACCAACCGAGAAAAGATAGTCACTAGAATCCTCGATCTGTGTGACATTTGCCCGCTGAGATCGATATCGCTCAGCATCATTCTGGACTCGCGATGGGCAATCTGCGATCCAGTGTCCTTGTTTACCGCAATTATGGCACGCACCAGTCGTCTTCACCGTTCGTCCCTTGCGCTTCGCTTCCTTCATCATGAACGCTTGGCCAGACGCAGCTCCATCGCCGCCCTGCTCCTTGCGCTTCATATCTTCATGGAGAAGTCGAGACGTCATTATCTACCAAGTCAAAGTATCTGCACGGGATTCCAATGCCTAATGAGAAATCAATACGAATCACTAAGACTCAAGAAGTGTGATAACCAAGTCGTCCTCGTCCACCGGAGCACCCGCAGCATCGAGCTGCTCCGCTAGCGTCTTGAGATTGTTGATGTGGTTCAGGACATCATTCCCTTCTTCCATCATTGTAGCGAAAAATCCGTCGACGAAGAAAAAGCTTGTTTGCGAGGCTCGTCTTCTCGAAGTGTTTTTCCAGTCGTGACCATGCATCAGGCGCACCACTTGACGACCGGACCAGTGGCAGCTGCGAATTTTCTATCGTGAGACAGCATATCGCTAGCCCTTTTCGAGACATCCTCTTGTAAGTCGACTGATCCATTGCGTTCGTGCAGTGTTCCAGCTTGATTTCACCACTTGCAACTTTCCACAGGTCCCTCTCCTCCAGCGCCATCTGCGTCTTGAACTTCCAGGTTTGAAAGTTGGTGCCGTCAATACAAATGTTGCTTGGGCACTAGAGGGTAAAATGCAAAGTGAATATATCTATAAGGTCCTTAGTTCGCAACTACATGCTACCTCTACACCAATGATTTATCTAAGCCAATCAGAACGACTTACCATCTGAGCGCAATCATCTTCCCATCCCAAAACCGATCATTTGCACATCTTGAATCCGCTCTTTAAAGCAGTCATCAACTGATTGCAGATACCGGTACTAACCGAAAAGTAGTCGCTGTTCGAGGCGTTCCTTCGCCAGCATCTTCGACAACAGTCGTCTCCTCAACACTCCCACTCGACTCGTCAGCGCTTGGAGACTTGATGACTAATTTGTTTCGAAGGTTTTGGGACTAGACAGCAAAAATTGGCTTGGTCATGATGTCACCAAGCATGTCGTGCGTCGGACAATACAGCAGCATAACTTGACCGTCTTCTACTTTCTCACGCACGAAGTAGTACCGAATGTCGATATGCTTGGTGCGCTTGTAAAATTCAGAATTCTTGGCCAAAGCGATGGAACCTTGATTGTCCTCGTTGATCTTGATCGCTTGACTACTTGATTTTCACCAAGCTCGCACATAAAAGTTTCCAACCAAGTCGCCTCTTGAGCTGCTTCCGTCAAAGCCATGTACGCTGCTTCTGTCGAAAGAAGTGTCACTGTCCGTTGTTTTGCTTGTCCAGCTGACGCAACCTCCATTCATCGTGAACGCATAGCCGCTTGTGCTTCATCTGGTTTCCAAATCGCCTGCCCAGTCTGCATCTGAATAAACTCGAAGTCCTTCTTGGTCTTGAGCTTGAAACGTAATGCCATGCGTCATTGTTCTTGCTCGTATCGGAAGACCCTTTGAGTGCTTGCCAGTGAGTCGGACATGGGTCCGAGGCAAATTGGCTGAGTTTTCCCACTGCGGCTGCTAGGTCTGGCCGAGTTCCAACCATCAAATGCAAGAGGCAACCAACGGCATCTCGATATGGGACTTCCGCCATTGTCCCATCATGGCAACACCCTCCTTTGCACATGGCCTTGGTCAACTTGAGTCCTGGATCTTGAAGCGTCCCGACGGAATTACTCTTTTCCATGCCGAAATTTTCCAAAATGTCACTTGCGGATTTAGTTTGACAAATGGACACGTTACCACTCAAACTTTTTTTTACCAATCACCATGCCCAAAAAGAACTTGAGTCGTCCAAGATCCGTCATTTGGAATCGCTCGCTGAAAGCTTTCTTTTTCATCATCAGCAGCTTGTCGTTGTCGCGTGCAAGCACCCGGTCATCAACGTTAAGTGCCACGAGGGTCAATTTCTCGTCATTGCGCTTGACGTAAGTACAATGATCTGCATCACACTTCGTAAATTTCATCTCAAGCATGAATGCGCCAATCGTCTGATTCCACATCCGCGGTGACTGCTTTAACCATAAAGGGAGTGCTTTAGCTGACAGACGTAGTTTGGGTATACGTCGTTGACGTATCCGTCCTGTTGCACCATGTAAGTATCCTCGTCTAGAGTGCCGTTGAAAAAGGCTGTCTTGACGTCCATCTGATGCAACATCAAGTTGTGCTTGGCTGACAGACTTAGTAAATCCTGATCGAAGTAAACTTGGCCACTGGTGCAAAAGTCGCTTCGTAGTCGACACCATACTTTTGAGAAAAAGCCTCGGCCACGAGTCGTGCCTTAAACCGCTCAATCTCTCCGGCCCGGTTTTTCTTGATCCAAGAAAACCAATTTACAGCCAACAGCCTTGCGACCTTTGGGCAAAGGTACTAGGTCCCAGGTCTTGTACTTGCGAAGAGAACTCACTTCAGCATCACACGCCTCCTTCCATTTGGCCGCGTTGCTGGATTCCATTGCCGACTTGGAAGTTGTCAGCATTTCTTCCACTGAATCCACAACAAAGGCCCTTCGAAATGTTGGGCCAATGCAGACATTTTATGTCGTTTACTGCCGGGCTCAAGATGCAGACCCACAATAAGCTGAGTTCCTGCGTGCTGCTTCTTTTCAGGCTCCATGACTCAATCTTACATAGCTTCTTCATTACCTAAAGGGTTACAATCAACTTTTCGGTATCCTTGAAATAGCTTCTCCTGACTTGGTACTTGGTATCTTGTCGTCAAAGGTATTTTTCGTAAATTGTGCGTCTCGACTGACCTGAATGCGACCGCTTGCAATTTCTTCAAACCCCTACGTTTTTTTATACTCTAAATACCCAATAAACCGACAGCGGACTGATCGAGCATCAAACTTAGATCGAATCTCCTTGATAACCGAGGAGTACGCATGGCACCCGAACACCTTCAAGTTTGCAAATAAAGGCTATTTGCCAGTCCACACTTAAATCGGCGATACATCATTACCAATGGCTTGTGTTGGGCATCGATTGCGTAGGAACGCAGCCGTCAAAATAGCTTCACCCCAATACAGCTTTGGTGGACCAGCCTGCTCTAGCATGCATCCGCCACACTCAACAAGTGTACAATTCATGCGCTCTGCAACTTCGTTTAGTTGTGGCGTGTATGGTGGCGTAAACTTCTGTACAATGCCACGTTCTGCACAAATCTTTGTCATTGCTCCAGTATTGTACTCGCCACCATTATCACGACGAATTAGTTAAACCACCATATCGGTCTGATTTTCGGCCAGCGCAACGTAAGCGGCAGACTTGTCAGCCACTTCAGACTTGTCAATAGACGAAGCGAAATAGCGCTTGCCACTAAACGTTTCCGTCTGTACAGGTCCACACACATCGCTGTGAATGACTTCGAGTACTTTCGCCGCCCAATTTGGAGACGACTTCATGAAGCTTACCCGCGATTGTTTGCCTAGAGCGCACCCTTTACATAGCCCCCACTTGTTAACTGACTCCAGGTCAATACCTGCTCCACAGCCTTTTGCAACAATAGTGGAAAGACCACCGTGACCAATGTGACCTAGTCGAAGGTGCCAGAGGTACGAAGTGGTGTCGCAATGGCATCCCAGCGATCTAGTCACGTTGGCCTCGCTCACAAATGTTGGCTTCATGCAAAGCTTGAACAGCCCTTTTAGTCCGCGGGCGCCTAATTTCCAGCGAAGACCTGTTGCTTCAGCAAAGTAGTTGTCGTGCTCAAAGGTAACTGAACTACATCTTTTGTAAAATGTCCAACGGAGAACAAATTGCGCGAAAGCTTCGGGATGTGCCATACCGACGTAAGTTCACCTTTTATCATTCCGTGGGGCGTTGTCATCGACATAACAATGTCACCCGTTCCCACAGCTGGAACCACGCCATCGTCCGCGAGGTGCACGTCGACTGGGTTGATTTCTTGTAGTTCTTTGTATACTCTTTCGAGTATGTCATGTGTTGAGTGGTACCCGAGTCAACTAACCACACACAGCTTGACTTGAAGGGACATGCAGCTTCACCAACCGAGAAAAGGTAGTCGCCAGAGTCATCATTGTTACTCTGCGCGGCAATCGCACATTGCGGTCGCTGTCGCTACGCATTGTCACGGATTTGAGCCGGGCTCTTGGTAATCCAATGCCCATGCTTTCCACAACAGTGACAGGCACTGCTAGCCTTCACTGACGCTTGTCGTCCTTTGCGTCGTTCATTATCTTTAGTCGCAGACGCTTGACCTTGGCTGTGCACGGCTCCGTCGACGCCGCACCCTTGCTCTTCGCGCTACAAAATCCATGCAGCAGCCGAGACGTGACGAGCTCCCACAACAGAGAGTCGGTTCTTGACTCAAGTGCCGTGATCAGGAACGCGTACGACTCGCTGAGACTTGCCAAAACCGAAGTGACCAGGTCGTCCTCGCTAACCGGGGCACCCACAGCATCGAGCTGGTCCGCCAGCGTCTTAATCTTATTGGTGTGCGCGAGCACATCTTCCCTTTCATCCATCTTGGCCGTGAATAAGCGACGACAAAGAAAGAGCTTATTTGCGAGGCTCTTCTTCTCGAAGTGTCCCTCAAGCCGCGACCATGCATCTTGTGCCCCACTTGCCGAACGAACCAACAGCAGCTGCGAATCCTCCATCGCAAGACATGTGATCGTGAGTGCCTTCCTCGACTTGCACTCGAACGTGTTTTGATCCAGCGCAGTAGTCAGGTGTTCCAGCTTGCACTTCCCGCTCACCACTTCCCACAAGTCACGCTCTTCCAGCAGCATCTGCATTTAAAATTTCCATTTGTGAAAATTTGTCCCATCGCACTTGTTGATGCGAATGATCGTGGAGGTGTCCATGGCGAGGGCGAAGCCGGTGTCGGAGTTTGGAAAGACGGAGCTTGGGCTCATAACTGAAGAAGGTCGAGTGTGCACTAGTTTGGTATGAATATATTTATAAGGTCCTTAGTTCGCAACTACATGCTACATCTAAGCCAATGATTTACCTAAGCCAATCAGAACGACTCACTATCCGGGCGCAATCATTTTTCCATCCGGGCGCAATCATCTTCCCATTGCAGAATCGATCTTTTGCCCATCTTAAATCCGCTCCTCCAAGTAGTCATCAACTGATTGCAGGTACTGGTACTAACCGATATGTAGTCGCTGGTCGAGGCGTTTCTTCGTCAGCATCTTCGACAACAGTCGTATCCTCAACAAAGTTTTCCTCAATTTGGATCGTGCTGAGTTTGCCAGCCAGGTATAATCGTCCGCTTCACCAAATGGACGTGAAGGCAGCGTTTTTGAATGGTATGCTTGATGAAGACATCTATATGGCACAGCCGTACGGACACGTTGACGCAGCTCACCCTGACTACGTATGCAAGCTTGTGTATGCAAGCTTAAGCGATCGTTAGAAGGTTTTAAATAGCCATTGATGGTTTTTTGCTTAAGATTGGTTTTGGCAAGTGCGACTCGGACCATTGTGTATGTCAACGGAATGGTAATGGTGACATGGCTTTGTGGTTCTTTACGTTGACGACCTTCTCACCGCAAGTGGCAACGAAGAGCTCCTCGAGTCGATTAAGCGTATGCTGAGCGATCGTTTGGAGATGACAGATCGTAGTGAGCTCAATTATTTTCTCGGTGTTGAGATTAAGAGCGACCACGAGGGTGGCCAAGTGACGATGGGGCAAACAAATTTTCTGCAGTCAAAATTGATAAAGTTTGGCATATACGAAAGTAAGCCTGTGAGGACGCAACAAGACCCTGGACAAAAGCTGAAGAAAAACCTGTGCGAAGGCGGCTGCATACATGTAGAAACTATGAAGAACGTGTCTTACCAGAGTGCCGTCGGAGCTATGACGTATATAATGGTGGCGACGCGTCCGGATCTCGCTGCGGCAGTAGGTGTTCTCAGTCAATTTGATACTAGTTCCTGTTTAACACACTGGCTGTTAATAAAACGACTGTTGGCAAAGATGCTGGCGAAGGAACGCCTCGACCAGCCACTACATATTGGTTCGTACCAGTATCTGCAATCAGTTGATGAATGCTCGAAGGAGCAGATTCAAGATGGGCAAAAGATCGGTTTTGGGATGGGAAGATGATTGCGCCCGGATGGTTAGTCGTTCTGATTGGCTTAGATAAATCATTGCTTAGGGTAGCATGTAGTTGCGAACTAAGGATCTTATAAATATATTTTACCAACTAGTGCACACTTGACCTTCTTCAGTTATGAGCCCAAGCTTCGTCTTCCCAAACTCCGACACCGACTTTACCCTCACCATGGACACCTCCACGACCAACCGCATCAACGAGTTCGATGGGACAAATTTTCACACATGGAAGTTCAAGATGCAGATGGTGCTGAAGGAGCGTGACTTGTGGGAAGTGGTGAGCGGGAGATCAAGCTGGAACACCTGACTACTGGGCATGATCAAAACACGTTCGAGCGCAAGTCGAAGAAGGCACTCACGATCACATGTCTTTCGATGGAGGATTCGTAGCTGCCGTTGGTTCGTTCGGCAAGTGGGGCACACGATGCACGGTCGCGGCTTGAGGGACACTTCGAGAAGAAGAGCCTCGCAAATAAGCTCTTTCTTTGTCGTCGCTTCTTCACGGCCAAGATGGATGAAGGGGAAGATGTGCTCGCGCACATTAATAAGATTAAGACGCTGGCGGAGCAGCTCGATGCTGTGGGTGCCCCGGTTAGCGAGGACGACCTGGTGATTACGCTTTTGGCAAGTCTCAGCGAGTCGTACGCGTTCCTGATCACGGCACTAGAGTCAAGAGCCGACTTTTTGTCGTGGGAGCTCGTCACGCCTCGGCTGCAGCATAAATATTTGAAGCGCAAAGAGCAAGGGTGCGACGTCGACGGAGCCGTGCACAGCCAAGGTCAAGCGTTTGCGACTAAAGATAATGGACAACGCAAAGGACTACAAGCGTAAGTGAAGGCTAGTAGTGCATGTCAGTATTGTGGAGAGCATGTGTTGAGGGTTATGGATTTCAAGTAACGTACACAAACCAACCCGGTCCAACTCGAACCGCGATTCAACATGTTTTCTACTTTTTACGGTTTAAGGTAATTACGTTATGTAGAATGAGTGGCTACGAGAAGTAGAAGTGTAAGTCCCTACGAATCATACACTTCCAAACATTCCTTCCTCTGCTCAAGTGTCTTCGCTCCGGTTCTCCTCCGCGCAGACTTTCAATTGTTTACCTTCGTCCTCTTCAGCTCATCCGAAAGGTTGCGAAAACAACGACCATGACCTCTGCGCACACCGTATCGGCCATGATCGCCATCGAGAAATTCAACGACGACAACTTTGCCGCGTGGAACCGCGACATGCGTGGCGTGTTCCTGCCCAAGTCGGTATGGCACGTGGTCAACCGAGAGGTGACTCCGACCTTCGCCGATGCTCGTGCTGCGGACGAGTATGTCAAAACCAGCAACGTCGCTTTCGATCTGATGCTCCTGCATATGGAGGCCGACTACCATCACGTGATTGGTGACTGCGAGGAAGCGTGGGTTGCGTGGCAGCGTATTAAGACGCTTTACGGTGGACCACAGAAGGCTGAACGCATCTACTTGAAGCGTCAACTCTTCGGTATTGAGATGGCGGAAGGCGACAACGTCATGCACCATTGCAACGAAGTCCTCAACATCAGCGCCAAGCTCAGCAGCATTGATGCTAAGATGGAGGATGAAGACGTTGCGATTTGCTTAATGCGAAGTCTCCCTAAACATTTTGAGAACGTTGTTCTTAACTTGGAGATCAGCAACGCCGAACTACGGATGCAAGACGTTGTAAAGGTGCTTACGAATGAGCATATCAAGCGGCAAAGTGCAAAGACCCCGGTGATCAAGACCGAAGATGCGGTGAAGGCATTTAGTGCTGAGCGAGAGTCTCGCCAATGCACATATTGTGGGAGATTGGGGCATTTCGTGGAGCGGTGCTGGACCAAGCAAAAGGACGACAATCGAGGTGCTCGACGCGGCGGCCAAGCTCGTGGACGCGGAGTCAACAACATTCACAATCAACCCAACGATGATTACGAGTACGACCGTGTTGCGTTTGCTGTATCGGTGGAATGTCGACTTTCAACAGGCAAGAATATGCCAGGGATGTGGACGATCGACAGCGGTGCCACGCACCACATCTGCAACAACAAGGCCAAGTTCGTCATGCTGAATGAGCAAGATAAAGGTGAGCTATCGGTGGCTGACGGCAACGAGGCCGAGATCAAGGCCGTTGGCACCATCATTGAACGAGTGATTCTGTCCGATCGTGAAGAACGCGACATTGAAATCAAGGATGAACTATATGTGCCGATGATGAACAAGAACCTGCTGTCTGTACCGCAGATCAACAAGAGTGGCAAGTTTGAAGTGACGTTTGATGGCGCGCACATGCACATTGCGCGGAAATCCTCGCATCGAGTGGTAGCCACAGTAGATGTTATGGATGGACTGCATCGGCTTTGCACGGCACAGCGCTCGGCAAATGCGACTACACGTGAGAACGGTTGTGTCGACTTACACGCACGGAGGGGTCATGCTCTAGTTGACGTGCTTCGCAAGATGGTGACCACCAACATGATCAAGGATGCAAACGTGCCTATCAGGTCAAGTGGATCAGGTGCATGCCGAGGGTGTCAGCAAGGAAAGATGGTTCAGAAATCACACCTTTGAGCTGCTCCACTTCGACATCTGTGGGCCCGTGGAGACAAATCTTTCGGCGGGAGCAAGTATCTCTTGCTGATCGTGGATGAAGCTAGCGGGTGCATGCAACGTTTCTGCCTGCGTGCCAAGTCTGAGAGCGAGTACTGTGTCAAGAAGTACATCTTGATGGTGCAGACCCAGTTCGGCAAGAAGGTCAAGTATGTACGACACGACGGAGCCCGTGAGTTTGCAACAAGCTCGCTTCAAGACTTCTACGAAGATGAAGGTATCGAGCAGCAAACCAAGGTGCCATACGCATATCAGACCAACGGCACAGTGGAGCGCGCCATCAGGACCATCGTCACAATCGGCCGCAGCATATTGCACCATGCCAAGTTGGACAAGTGTTTTCGGGGTGAAGCTGCTATGGTGGCCATCTGCATCAAGGATCGCCTTTTGTCGCCCAAGATCAACGACAAGACTCCTTTTGAGATTGTGTACAAGTTCAAGCCAAGCGTCAATCATATGCGTGCTTTTGTGTGCCGGACATACGTTCACACTCCAAAGGAAAAGCGGTCCCAAGGCTCGAACAGGAATTTTCGTGGGTTACGAAGAGGTGTCCAAGGCTTACAGGGTTCTTGACATTGAAGCTGGGCAAGTGGTGATTACTCGCGATGTCACCTTCGACGAATCAAGTTTCGGGATTTTGGATATGGGCGTTGGTGATGATGGCGATGACGATGATGATTTCGACCTCGACTCGCTAAGCATCAGTGATCCGGATGCAACTCACCCGATGATCTTCAAGCAGGCAACAAAAAGCAAGGAGCGTGCAAGTGTGAGGAATACCGATCGCGACTCGACAAACACCAAAAATGAGCATCACGGAGCTGGACTTGAAGAGGGAAGTGCCCCTGAAGGATTAAACGAATGTCGAGCAAAGCGCAGATCAGTCGAACGGATGTCACTCGATTCCGCGAATGAACAAGAGAAAGCCACGTCGGGTGACGACTCAACCTCTTCTGTCTTTTGGCGAGCAAGTGCCAACGCGGTCGAAGCCGGCGATCCGTTAGAGCCAACGACATTTCAAGATGCTGTTAGCAGGCCTGACCAAGTTCACTGGCGTGAGGTAATCCATGCAGAACTGCACTCATTACAACTTCGTGGTGTGTTTCGAGCTGCTAAACTGCCCACTGGACAGGAAGCCATTGGAACCAAGTGGGTATTCAAGATCAAGCGCAAGGCCGATGGATCGATCGAGAAGTACAAGGCGCGCTTTGTGGCTAAAGGGATAAGGCAAAAGTACGGCATCGACTACTCAAAAACGTTCTCGCCCGATGTCAAGTATGTGACATTGCGAATGGTGATCAGCTTGACCAAGTTCTTTGAGTGGCCTCTGGATCAACTTAATGTGGTGACGGCGTTCCTGTACGGCGTTATGGAAGAAGTCGTGTATTGTGTGGTGCCCGAAGGAGTGGAGCTTGACGATGACCACAATTGGTTGGGGTTGGTCAAGGCATTTTACGGCCTGAATTAAGCTTAGCGCGTATGAAACGAGACGTTTGACGAGTACGTGTGCTCAATCGGTTCCCAAATGTCCCACTTCGACCCATGTCTGTACATCAAGGTAACGACGGCAAGTGTGTATTTTTGCTAGTGTACGTCGATGATGTGCTAGTTACCGGCAGCTCAAGTGAACTGATCGCGCGAACCAAGAGTGACTTAAAGACGCGCTTCGAGATAACGGATAGCGGCAAGTGTGCGTTTGTCATGGAAGACAACCAGTCGTGTATCAAGATGACAAAGAATCCGGCACAACTCGATTCATTCAAAGTATCCGTGTGAATCGTGACTTGCACGTCGTTCTGCTCGGCCACTAGAAGACACGTATCAATTGCTGCAGGTGTGGTACCATAATCCTCGTGTAATTTCATCCCAACGGCCCCGGCATCAATGGTATCCTGGAGCCCTTGCGGAAGAGAGGTAAATCATGGTCGGGCCAAGCACATCGACATCAAGTATCACCACATTCGTGATGATGTCAAGCGTGGTGAAGTGAAGTTGGAGTACTGCGAGACTTCGATCATGCTCGCGGACATCATGACGAAGGGACTACTAGGACCGCATCACAAGGACTTGATGGAAGCGCTCGGCATACATGCGTGGTCGCATTGAGGAAGCGTATTGAGGGTTATGAATTTCAGGTAACGTACACAACCCAACCCGGTCCATTCTGAACCGTGGTTCAACATAGTTCTTACTTTTTACGGTTTAAGGTAATTACGTTATGTAGAATGAGTGGTTACGATAAGTAGAAGTGTAAGTCCCAATAAATCAATCACTTTTTGCGCAAGTGTCTTCGCTCTGGCTCTCCCCCGCGCAGACTCTTCGCTTCTTTACCTTCGTTCTCTTCAGCTCATCCAACACTCATAAAAATATTCACTTTGCACTTTGCCATCTACAGCATAAGTGCTTTTTACATCATCGCGGTCGTCAAATGCATGAGAGCACCCACTGCTTCACGAAATAGAGCGTTGATTTTGGATGTTGCATTACTCGAAACCAGTCGGACTCATCACAGCCTTGCAGTCGTCCATGCCAAAACGCTTGAGAATGTCCTCTACGTAGCGTCGATGGCGCATTTTTACGCTGCCGTCAGCGTTGTCCGCTAGCTTGATACCCAAAACAAACGCACACCTGCCGCTGTCCGTCATCTCGAAGCGCGTCTTTAAGTCACTTGATTCGCGCGATTAGTTCACTTGAGCTGCCGGTAATTAGCACATCATCGACGTACACTAGCAAAAATACACACTTTCCGTCTGGTATTTTGATGTACAGACTGTTGTCGAAGACGCTGTGAAAGTAACGCCTCGACCAGCGACTACATATCGGTAAGTATC
This sequence comes from Plasmopara viticola, assembly GCA_001695595.3. Lineage (NCBI taxonomy): Eukaryota > Oomycota > Peronosporomycetes > Peronosporales > Peronosporaceae > Plasmopara > Plasmopara viticola. The sequence goes on from MBPM02000062.1 coordinate 426,828, forward strand.
GGTATCTGCAATCAGTTGATGACTGCTTGGAGGAGCGGGTTCAAGATGGACAAAAGATCGACTTTGGGATGGGAAGATGATTGCGCCCGGATGGAAATGAATTGCGCCCGGATGGTAAGTCGTTCTGATTGGCTTAGAAAAATCATTGGATTAGAGGTAGCATGTAGTTGCGAACTAAGGACCTTATAAATATGTTAACTTTGCATTTTGCCATCTTCAGCTCAAGTAACCTTTCTTCATTAAAGTGAAGACCTTGTAGTTCCTCATGAACCTTTTCGAATTTGACATGTGCTGTGTCGCTCCTGAGTCGACCAGCCAAATGTCACTTGACTTGATAGAGCCCGCACAATCGCCAACCAAAAACAAGTAGTCATCACTGTCGTCTCGGTTAGCAAAGTTTGCACGCTGCGACCGATGTCTCTCGAAGTCATTGCTCGCTCGCAGTGGGCACTCTGCCATCCAATGCCCTTTTTTGCCGCAATTGTGGCACGCACCGGTCTACTTCACCGGTCGTCCTTTGCGCTTGTTGTCTCGTAACATAAATGCTTGACCAGACCCAGCTCCGTCGCCGTTCTGCTCCTTACGTTTCATCTCCTTATGCAATAGGCGCGACGTCACAAGCTCCGATGTCAGCGTGTCAGAACGCGACTCCAGCGCCGTGATGAAGAAGTGATATGAATAACTTAGACTTCCACGAAGCGTGAGTGACAGATCGTCCTCACTCACCGGGGCGTCCACAGCGTCCAGCTGATCCGCAAGTGTCTTGAGCTTGTAGATGTGCTCAGCACACCGTCGCCATCCTCCATCATCGTCGTGAAGAACCTACGACGAAGGAAGAGCTTGTTCGCCAGGCTCCTCTTCTCGAAGTGTCCCTCTAACCTTGACCACGCATCGTGCGCATCCTTGGCCGAGCGAACCAGCGGCAGCTGCGAGTCCTCCATCGCAAGACAGATTATTGCCAGCGTCTTTCGAGCCTTACGCTTGAAGGTCGACTGGTCCATCGGGTAACTCAGCTGTTCAAGCTTTATCTCTCCGCTCGCAACTTCTTGAAGGACGCGCTCTTCCAACATCATTCCCATCTTAAACTTTTTCGTATGGAAGTTCGTTCCGTCGAACTTGTTGATTCGGCTCGGCGTGGCATCCTTGGAGGAGGCGACGGCGGTGTCAGAGGTGGGGGCGAAGAAGGCTGAGCCTGCGGGGCTTGGGCTCATTTATAACCTTGTAAAAGGTCGCTTGAGCTGAAGTTGGCAAAATGCAAAGTGAATATATTTATGAGGTCCTTAGTTCGCATCTACATGCTACCTTTAAGCCAATGATTTATCTAAGCCAATCAGGCGACTTACCATCCGGGTGCAATCATCTTCCCATCCCAAACCCGATCTTTTGCCCACCTTGAATCCGCTCTCATCAATTGATTGCAGATACCGGTACTTACCGATATGAAGTCGCTGGTCGAGGCGTTTCTTCGCCAGCATCTTTGACGACATAATCAGCAAAACTGCGCAGCAAGCAGATCGCCACGTCTTCGTCCATCATCTTGGCGCCGATGCCGCTGAGCTTGGCGCTGATTTTGAAGACCTCGTCGCAATGTTGTAGCACATTGACGCCTTCGGATTTCTCCATGCTGATGAGCTGTTGCTAGAGATAGATGCGACCAGCCACCGTAAAGTGTCTTCACACGCACCCATGCGACCCATGCTAGCTCGCAGTCATCGACGACGTGATGATAGTCTGCGTCCATGTGAAGCAGCATAAGTCCGAAGGCGATGTTGCTGACCTTGACGTCCTCATCCTTTGCACGAGAGTCGATGAAGGCGGGAGTCGCCTGACAATTTACCACGTGCCACATTGACTTGGTCAGGAACACACCACGCATGTAGCGACTCCACGCCACGTAGTTGTTTCCGTTGAATTTGTCGATGAAGACTTTGGTGGAGACGTGTTGCGCAGGCGCAGTAGACATGGTAGTTGGGCTCATAACCTGTTGGTATTCTAAAGCGAAGGAGTGGGGAAGCGAAGCTTGCGGGGAGCGAAGAGCGAAGAAGGTACTTAATCTATTGAAGAAAGATTTGAAAGTATTTAATGTTCATTGAGTTCGTCTAATCACAAGCGTATCTTACTTGTCCAATCATCTTGTTCGTCTAATCAACGTGTGGTCGTATTGGATCGCTTCGGGCTAACCGGTAATGGATACAGCTGGTACATGGGTACAGCTGGTACAATGTGTTGAGGATACGACTCTTGTCGAAGATGTTGGCGGACAAACGCCTCGAACAGCGACTAAATATCGGCAAGTATCGGTATCTGCAATCAGTTGATGACTGACTGAGGGAGCGGGTTCAAGATGGGCAAAAGATTGATTTCGGGATGGGAAGATGATTGCGCCCGGATGGTGAGTCGTTCTGATTGGCTTAGATAAAACATTGGCTTAGAGGTAGCATGTAGTTGCGAACTAAGGACCCTTGAATATATTCACTTTGCATTTTACCAACTAGTGCACACTCGAGCTTCTTCAGGTTATGAGCCCAAGCTCCGTCTTCCCTGACTCCGACACCGACTTCGCCCTTGCCATGGACGCCTCCACCATCAACCGCATCAACAAGTTCGATGGAACGAACTTCCACACTTGGAAGTTGAAGATGCAGATGGTGCTGGAGGAGCGTGACATGTGGGAAGTGGCGAGCGGGGAGATCAAGCTGGAACACCTGACTACTGCGCTGGACCAGAACACGTTCAAACGGAAGTCGAGGAAGGCGCTCGCGATCATCTGTCTTGCGATGGAGGACTCGCAGCTGCCGTTGGTCCGTTCGGCGAGTGGGGCACACGATGCATGGTCGCGGCTTGAGGGACATTTCGAGAAGAAGAGCCTTGCGAATAAGCTTTTTCTTCGTCGTCGCTTCTTTACGGCCAAGATGGATGAAGGGGAAGATGTGCTCGCGCACATTAACAAGATGAAGACGCTGGTGGAGAACCTCGACGCTGTGGGTGCTCGGGTTAGCGAGGACGACCTTGTGATCTCGCTTTTGGCAAGTCTCAGCGAGTCGTACGCGTTTCTTATCACGGTACTCGAGCCAAGAGCCGACTCTTTATCGTGGGAACTCGTCACGTCTCGGCTGCTACACAAAGACTTAAAGCGCAAAGAGCAAGGTTGCGGCGTCGATGGAGCCGCGCACGGCCAAGGTCAAGCATTTGTAATGGCGGACAATGGACGACGCAAGGGACGACAAGCGTCAGTGAATGCAAACAGTACTTGCCACTATTGTGGAGAGCATGGGCATTGGATTGCCAAGTGCCCGGCTCGATTCGTGACAATGCGGAATGACAAGCGGCCGCAGCGTGCTAGTGTCGCGCAGAGTAACGATGACGACTCTGGCGACTATCTTTTCTCGGTTGGTGAAGCTGCCTATTCCACCAAGTCGAGCTGTGTGTGGCTAGTTGACTCGGGGGCCACTCAACACATGACATACTCGAAAGAGTACATGAAAAACTACAAGAGAATCGACCCAGTGGATGTGCATCCTGCGGATGATGGCGTGGTTCAAGCTGTGGGAACGGGTGACATTGTTATGTCGAGGCCTACGCCTCGCGGAATGAAGAAGGGTGTTCTCACTTCGGTTTGGCACATTCCAAAACTTTCGCGCAATTTATTCTCCGTTGGACGCTTTACAAAGGATGTTGGTCCAGTCACGTTTGAGCACGACGGCTGCTTTGCTGAAGCGAAAGGTTTTCGCTGAAAGTCGGGCGCTCGTGAGAAAAAGGGGCTGTTCAAGCTCTACATGAAGCCGATTATTGAAGACGAGTCAAATTTGACTAGCTCGTTGGGATGCCATGGGGACACCACGTCGTACCTCTGGCACCTTCGACTAGGTCACATTGGTCACGGTGGTCTTTCGACTATTGTTGCAAAAGGCTGTGGAGTAGGTATTGACCTGAAGTCTGTTAAATAGTGGGAGCTGTGCAAAGCATGCGCTCTTGGCAAACAGACGCGGGTAAGCTTCACGAAGTCTTCACCCAATCGGGCAAAGAAAGTTCCTGAGGTCATTCACAGCGATGTGTGTGGACCCATGCAAACGGCGACATTCAGAGGCAAGCGCTATTTTGCTAGTTTTATCGACGAGAAGTCGCATTACTGTGCTGTGTACTTGCTACAAAACAAGTCCGAGGTTGCCAACAAGTTTGCAACATTCGTTGCGATGGCCGAAAATCAGACGAATATGCGCGTTAAATCACTCTGTTGTGATCATGGCGGCGAGTACACTTCTGAAGCAATGGCAAAGTTTTGTGCAGAGCGTGGCATCATACAGAAGTTTACGCCACCATACACGCCACAACTGAATGGAGTCGCAGAACGCATGAGTCGTACACTTGTTGAATGTGGACGGTGTATGCTGGAGCACGCTGGTCTGCCAAAAACTTATTGGGGTGAAGCTGTTTTAACTGCTGCGTTTCTTCGCAACCGATGCCCGACACGAGCTGTTGATCATGATGCGTCGCCGTTTCAACTGTGGACTGGCAAGAAGTCTTTGTTGGCAAATTTAAAGGTATTCGGCTGCCATGCTTATGTCTCAGTTCCCAAGGAGAAACGATCCAAGTTTGATGCTCGTTCGACTCGGTGCCGCTTTCTTGGCTATTCAGAACACAAAAAGGCGTACAGGTTTGAAGAAATCGGTAGTGGTCGCGTTCTATTAAGTCGGGACGCAAAATTCATGGTAGATACTTTTGACGACAAGATACCAAGTACCAAGTCATCAGAAGCTGTATTTGACGAGACCGAAACAGCCAATTTTGACCGCTCAGAAAATGAAAACGCTATGCAAGATCAGGACATGGAGCCTAAAAGCAATCAGCACTCACAAACGCAGCTTATTGTGGATTTGGATTTTGAGCCCGGGAGTAAACGACACCAGCAAAATCAATCACTTGAAAAAGCGGCGCAAATTCCAACACCAAAGAGGCCAAGTCGCTATCAGTCCCTGGAGGAAATGTCTGCATCGGCTCAAGATTTTGAGGCGGCCTTTGTTGTGGATTTAGTGGGAGAAATGCCGAAAACTTTCAAGTCGGCAATGGATTCGAGCAACGCGGCCGAATGGAAAGAGGCGCGTGATGTTGAAGTGAGCTCTCTTCGTAAGAACAAGACCTGGGACTTAGTACATTTGCCGAAAGGTCGCCAGGCTATTGGCTGTAGATGGGTCTTCCGGATCAAAGAAAAACAAGCCGGAGAGATCGAGCGGCTCAAAGCACGACTCGTGGCCAAAGGTTTTTCTCAGAAGTATGGAGTCGACTACGAAGAGACTTTCGCTCCAGTGGCCAAGTTTACTTCGATCAGGATTCTACGAAGTCTGTCGGCTAAGCACAATTTGATGCTGCATCAGATGGACGTCAAGACAGCCTTTCTCAATGGCACTTTGGACGAGGACATTTACATGGCGCAACCGGATGGATATGTCAACGACGTTTACCCAAACTACGTCTGTCAGCTAAAGCGCTCCCTTTATGGTTTGAAGCAGTCGCAACGGATGTGGAACCAGACAATTGACGCGTTCATGCTGAAAATGAAGTTTACCAAGTGTGATGCCGACCATTGCATTTACATCAAGCGCAATGACGAAAAATTGATCCTCGTGGCACTTTACGTTGATGGCCTGGTGCTTGCATGCAACAACGACTTGCTGCTGAAGAGGACTAAGAAAGCACTCAGCGAGCGATTCGAAATGACGGATCTTGGTCGACTCAAGTTCTTCTTGGACATGTGAGATTCATCAAGAACTTTTGAGTGGTAACGTGTCCATTCGCCAGACAAAATTCGCGAGTGACATCTTGAAAAAGTTTGGCATGGAAAACAGCAATCCCGTCAGGACGCCGCAAGATCCAGGACTCAAGTTGACCAAGGCCATGTGCGAAGGAGGGTGTTGTCATGAAAAGACAATGGCAAAAGTCCCATATCGAATTGCCGTTGGTTGTCTTATGTACTTGATGGTTGGGACTCGCCCGGACTTAGCAGCCGCAGTGGGAGTACTCAGCCAATTTGCCTCGGACCCATGTCCAACTCACTGGCAGGCACTCAAAAGGGTCTTTCGATACATACAAGGAACAAAGACGCATGGCATGACGTTTCAAGCTCAAGACCAAGAAGGACTTCGAGGCTATTCCGATGCAGATTGGGCAGGCGATTTGGAAACCCAAAGAAGCACAAGCGGCTACGCGTTCATGATGATTGGGGCTTGCATCAGCTGGAGAAGCAAGAAACAACGGACAGTGGTACTTTCTTCGACAGAAGCAGCGTACATGGCTTTGACAGAAGTAGCTCAAGAGGCAACTTGGTTAAAAACCTTTCTGTGCGAGCTTGGTGAAATATCAAGAAGTAAAGCGATCAAGATCTACGAGGACAACCAAGGTTCCATCGCTTTGGCCAAGAATCCAGAGTTTCACAAGCGCACCAAGCATATCGACATTCGGTATCACTTCGTGCGGGAGAAAGTAGAAGACGGTCAAGTCATGCTGCAGTATTGTTCGACGCACGACATGCTCGCTGACATTATGATCAAGCCAATAACTGCGGTCCAAATTCAAAATCTTCGGAACAAATTGGGCATCAAGTCTCCAAGCGCTGACGAGTCGAGTGGAAGTGTTGAGGATACGACTTTTGTCGAAGATGTTGGCGGACAAACGCCTCGAACAGCGACTACATATCGGTGCGTATCGGTATCTGCAATCAGTTGATGACTGATTGAGGGAGCGGGTTCAAGATGGGCAAAAGATCGGTTTCGGGATGGGAAGATGATTGCGCCCGGATGGTGAGTCGTTCTGATTGGCTTAGATAAATCATTGGCTTAGAGGTAGCATGAAGTTGTGAACTAAGGACCTTTTAAATATATGCACTTTGCATTTTACCAACTAGTGCACACTCGTGCTTCTTCAGGTTATGAGCCCAAGCTCCGTCTTCCCTGACTCCGACACCGACTTCGCCCTTGCCATGGACGCTTTCACCACCAACCGCATTAACAAATTTGATGGAACGAACTTCCACACTTGGAAGTTGAAGATGCAGATGGTGCTAAAGGAGCGTGACTTGTGGGAAGTGGTGAGCGGGGAGATCAAGCTAGAACACCTGACTACTGCGCTGGACCAGAACACGTTCAAACGCAAGTCGAGGAAGGCGCTCGCGATCATCTGTCTTGCGATGGAGGACTCGCAGCTGCCGTTGGTCCGTTCGGCGAGTGGGGCACACGATGCATGGTCGCGGCTTGAGGGACATTTCGAGAAGAAGAGCCTTGCGAATAAGCTTTTTCTTCGTCGTCGCTTCTTCACGGCCAAGATGGATAAAGGGGAAGATGTGCTCGCGCACATTAACAAGATGAAGACGCTGGCGTAGCAACTCGACGCTGTGGGTGCTCCGGTTAGCGAGGACGACCTTGTGATCACGCAAGTCTCAGCGAGTCGTACGCGTTTCTTATCACGGCACTCGAGTCAAGAGCCGACCCTTTATCGTGGGAACTCGTCACGTCTCGGCTGCTACACGAAGACTTAAAGCGCAAGGAGCAAGGTGGCGGCGTCGATGGAGCCGCGCACGGCCAAGGTCAAGCATTTGCAATGGCGGACAATGGACGACGCAAGGGACGACAAGTGCAAGTGAAGGGAAGCAGTACTTGCCACTATTGTGGAGAGCATGGGCATTGGATTGCCAAGTGCCCGGCTCGAATTCGTGACAATGCCGAACGACAGCGACCGCAGCGTGCTAGTGTCGCGCAGAGTAACGATGACGACTCTGGCGACTATCTTTTCTCGGTTGGTGAAGCTGCCTACTCCACCAAGTCGAGCTGTGTGTGGCTAGTTGACTCGGGGGCCACTCAACACATGACATACTCGAAAGAGTACATGAAAAACTTCAAGAGAATCGACCCAGTGGATGTGCATCTCGCGGATAATGGCGTGGTTCAAGCTGTGGGGACGGGTGACATTGTTATGTCGATGCTTACGCCTCGCGGAATGAAGAAGGGTGTTCTCACTTCGGTTTGGCACATTCCAAAGCTTTCGCGCAATTTATTCTCCGTTGGACGCTTTACAAAGGATGTTGGTCCAGTCACGTTTGAGCACGACGGCTGCTTTGCTGAAGCGAAAGGTCTTCGCTGGAAGTCGGGCGCTCGTGAGGGAAAGGGGTTGTTCAAGCTCTACATGAAGCCGATTATTGAAGACGAGTCAAATTTGACTAGCTCGTTGGGATGCCATGGGGACACCACGTCGTATCTCTGGCACCTTCGACTAGGTCACATTGGTCACGGTGGTCTTTCGACTATTGTTGCAAAAGGCTGTGGAGTAGGTATTGACCAGAAGTCTGTTAACAAGGGGGAGCTGTGCAAAGCATGCGCTCTTGGCAAACAGACGCGGGTAAGCTTCACGAAGTCTTCGCCCAATCGGGCAAAGAAAGTTCTTGAAGTCATACACAGCGATGTGTGTGGACCCATGCAAACGGCGACATTCAGAGGCAAGCGCTATTTTGCTACTTTTATCGACGAGAAGTCGCATTACTGTGCTATGTACTTGCTACGAAACAAGTCCGAGGTTGCCGACAAGTTTGCTACTTTCGTTGCGATGGCCGAAAATCAGGCGAACATGCGCGTTAAATCACTCTGTTGTGATCATGGCGGCGAGTACACTTCTGAAGCAATGGCAAAGTTTTGTGCAGCCACAACTAAATGAAGTCGCAGAACGCATGAATCGTACACTTGTTGAATGTGGACGGTGTATGCTGGAGCACGCTGATCTGCCAAAACCTTATTGGGGTGAAGCTGTTTTAACTGCTGCGTTTCTTCGCAATCGATGTCCGACACGATCTGTTGATCATGATGCGTCGCCGTTTCAACTGTGGACTGGCAAGAAGCCTTTGTTGGCAAATTCAACGGTATTCGGCTGCCATGCTCACGTCTCAGTTCCCGAAGAGAAACGATCCAAGTTTGATGCTCGTTCGACTCGGTGCCGTTTTCTTGGCTATTCAGAACACAAAGAGGCGTACAGGTTTGAAGAAATCGGTAGCGGTCGCGTTCTATTAAGTCGGGACGCAAATTTCATGGTAGATTCTTTTGACGACAAAATACCAAGTACCAAGTCATCAGAAGCTGTATTTGACGAGACCGAAACAGCCAATTTTGACCGCTCAGAAAATGAAAACGCTATGCAAGATCAGGACATGGAGCCTAAAAGCAATCAGCACTCACAAACGCAGCTTATTGTGGATTTGGATTTTGAGCCCGGGAGTAAACGACACCAGCAAACCAATCACTTGAAAAAGCGCGAAATTCCAACACAAAGAGGCCAAGTCGCTATCAGTCCCTGGAGGAAATGTCTGCATCGGCCCAAGATTTCGAAGCGGCCTTTGTTGTGGATTCAGTGGGAGAAATGCCGAAAACTTTCAAGTTGGCAATGGAATCCAGCAATGCGGCCGAATGGAAAGAGGCGTGTGATGTTGAAGTGTGCTCTCTTCGCAAGAACAAGACCTGGGACTTAGTACCTTTGCCGAAAGGTCGCCAGGCTATTGGCAGTAGATGGGTCTTCCGGATCAAAGAAAATCAAGCCGGAGAGATCGAGCGGCTCAAAGCACGACTCGTGGCCAAAGGTTTTTCTCAGAAGTATGGAGTCGACTACGAAGAGACTTTCGCTCCAGTGGCCAAGTTTACTTCGATCAGGATTCTACTAAGTCTGTCGGCCAAGCACAATTTGATGCTGCATCAGATGGACGTCAAGACAGCCTTTCTCAATGGCACTTTGGACGAGGACATTTACATGGCGCAACCGGACGGATATGTCAACGACGTATACCCAAACTACGTCTGTCAGCTAAAGCACTCCCTTTATGGTTTGAAGCAGTCGCCACGGATGTGGAACCAGACAATTGACGCTTTCATGCTGGAAATGAAGTTTACAAAGTGTGATGCCGACCATTGCATTTACGTCAAGCGCAATGACGAAGAATTGATCCTCGTGGCACCTTACGTTGATGACCTGGTGCTTGCATGCAACAACGACTTGCTGCTGAAGAGGACTAAGAAAGTACTCAGCGAGCGATTCGAAATGACGGGTCTTGGTCGACTCAAGTTCTTTTTGGACATGGAGATTCATCAAGAAACTTTGAGTGATAGCATGTCCATTCGCCAGAAAAAATTTGCGAGTGACATCTTGAAAAAGTTTGGCATGGAGTACAGCAATCCCGTCAGGACGCCGCAAAATCCAGGAATCAAGTTGACCAAGGCCATGTGCGAAGGAGGGTGTTGTCATGAAAAGACAATGGCAAAAGTCCCATATCGAAATGCCGTTGGTTGTCTTATGTACTTGATGGTTGGGACTCGCCCGGACTTAGCAGCCGCAGTGGGAGTACTCAGCCAATTTGCTTCGGACCCATGTCCAACTCACAGGCAGGCACTCGAAAGGGTCTGGAGACACGTGCATGGAACAATGACGCAAGGCATGATGTTTCTGTTGTCGAAGATGCTGGTGATGATACGCCTCGACCAGCGACTACATATCGGTAAGTACCGGTATCTGCAATCAGTTGATGACTGACTGAGGGAGCGGGATCAAGATGGGCAAAAGATCGGTTTCGGGATGGGAAGATGATTGCGCCCGGATGGTGAGTCGTTCTGATTGGCTTAGATAAATCATTGGCTTAGAGGTAGCATGTAGTTGTGAACTAAGGACCTTTTTAAATATATTCACTTTGCATTTTGCCAACTAGTGCTCACTTCGACCTTTTCAACAGGTTATGAGCCCAACCCCGCCGACTCTGCCTCCCCCTTCTTTGACTCTGCCTTCCCCACCATGGACGCGTCTTTGCAAGTCGAATCAACAAGTTCGACGGCACCAACTTTCACACCTGGAAGTTCAAGATGCAGATGGTGCTGGAGGATAGGGACCTGTGGGAAGTCGCAAGTGGTGAGATCAAGCTGGAGCACTGCACGAATGCGATGGATCAGTCGACTTACAAGAGGAAGTCTCTGAAAGCGCTAGCAATAATCTGTCTTGCGACGGAAGACTCGCAACTGCCACTGGTCCGGTCGTCAAGTGGTGCGCATGATGCATGGTCGCGACTGGAAGGACACTTTGAGAAGAGGAGCCTCGCAAACAAGCTCTTTCTTCGTTGACGTTTTTTAACGACAATGATGGAAGAAGGTGATGATGTTCTGGAGCTCATCAACAAGCTCAAGACGCTAGCGGAGCAGCTCGATGCTGTAGGTGCCCCGGTGAGCGAGGACGACTTGGTTATCACGCTTCTTGGGAGTCTTAATGACTCGTACCAGTTTCTCATTACTGCATTGGAATCTCGTGCAGACACTTTAACCTGGGAGCTGGTGACGTCTCGACTTCTCCATGAGGATATGAAGCGCAAGGAGCAGGGCGGCGATGGAGCTGCGTCTGGCCAAGCGTTCATGATGAAGGATGCGAAGCGCAAAGGACGGCCGGTGAAGACGACTGGTGCGTGCCATAATTGCGGCAAACAAGGACACTGGATCGCAGATTGCCCCTCGCGAGTCCAGAATGATGCTGAGCGATATCGATCGCAGCGGGCAAACGTCGCGCAGATTGAAGATTCTGGTGACTGTCTTTTCTCGGTTGGCGGTAGCAGTGGCTCTGTCAAGCCGAATGACGTCTGGCTGGTCGACTCGGGGGCGACTCAGCATATGCCAAGTTCCAAGAAGTTCATGAGGAGCTACAGGACTTTTCCCCTATCGACGTACATCTGGCAGACGACGGCGTCGTACAAGCTATTGGCAGCGGTGACATTGTGATGGCTATGATGACGTCGCACGGAATTAAGAAGGGTGTGTTGACAAATGTGTGACACATCCCCAAGTTGTCGAGAAATTTGTTTCCAGTTGGTCGCTTTACCAAGGACGTCGGGCCTGTTGTTTTCAACAAGGAGGGATGCTTTGCCGAAACAAAAGGTGTCAAGTGGAAAATCGGTGCGCGCGAAGGAAACGGATTATTTCGGCTGCACATGACTCCGGTTGCTCGTGAAGAAGCAAATACGGTCAAGACTTTGACAAGCAACGAGGACGCCTCATATTTGTGGCATCTTCGACTCGGTCATATTGGTCACGACGGGCTGATCGCAATCGTGAGAAAAAATCTCGCCATTGGATTCGACATTACGTCTGTGAACAAGTGGGAGATTTGTGATGGCTGTGCACTGGGTAAGCAGACTCGTGTACGGTTCCAATCGATGTCAACGGCTCGAGCGAATGAGCTTTTGGAGGTTATACACAGCGATGTGTGCGGTCCCATGCAGTCTCCAACGTTTAGTGGCAAGCGCTACTTCGTGACGTTCATCGACGACAAGTCAAGATATTGTGTCGTCTATCTGATCAAGAGCAAGTCAGAAGTCGTGTTCGCCAATTTTGTGGCATTCGCAGAAAAGCAGACCGGCAAACGCGTAAAATCTCTTCGCAGTGACAATGGTGGCGAGTATGCATCCACGAAAATGGCCAAGTTTTGCTCGGATAATGGAATTGTGCTCAAGTATATGCCGCCGTACACACCACAGCTTAAAGGAGTTGCGAAGCGTATGAATCGGACGCTTGTGGAATGCGCAAGGTGCATGTTGGAGCACGGGGGTCTCGCCAAACACTACTGGGGAGAAGCAGTTATGACAGCAATGTTTCTTCGAAATCGGTGTCCATCGCGTGCTATCGAGCACCAAACGTCACCTTTCGAGCTTTGGACAGCCAAGAAACCGCTTTTGGCCAACTTGAAAGTGTTTGGTTGTCACGCGTTCGTGCATGTTCCGAAAAAAAAAGCGCTCGAAACTGGATGCGAAAGCAATATTGTGTCGATTTTTGGGCTACTCGGAGCACTAAAAGACGTATGGTTTCGAAGAATTGTCGACTGGTCGAATCGTTATGAGTCGTGATGCTCAGTTCAAGGAAGACACTTTCGACAGTGGAAGAACGACTTTCAAATTAAAAGCACTAATGTTGAGATTCATGATGAGGATGAAGGAATATCGACGGACGACAAGTACGGACTCCGAATTGGGAAGTAAGCGGCACACTCGTACTCAATCATTGGAAAAGGTGACTGAAGTTCCGCAGCCCAAGCGTCATGTGCCCAAATACCAACGCTCGACACTTGGAGAAATGTCGGCTCTGGCTACAATTCGCGAAGAGGGCTACGAAGCTGCCCACGTCGTGAAATCAGTGGGAGAATTGCCGACAACGTTCAAGTCGGCGATGGAATCCAGTGACGCGGGCCAATGGAACGCTGCATGCGACTCGGAGCTAGAGTCACTCCACAAGAACAAGAGTTAGAATGTTGTTCCTCTGCCTAAAGGACGCAAAGCGATCGGCTGCAGATGGGTGTTTCGAGTCAAGGAAAACCAAGATGGGATTATCGAGCGGTTCAAGGCGCGACTCGTTGCCAAGGAATTTTCACAAAAGTTTGGAGTTGATTATGAGGAGACATTTGCGCCGGTGGCGAAGTTTACTTCAACTCGAAATGCGTTGAATATGGCTGCCAAGTACGGTTTGACGCTACATCAGATGGACGTGAAGACTGCTTTCTGAAACGGAGTTCTGGATGAAGAAATTTATATGCAGCAGCCTGAAGGATATGTGAGCGAAAACAAACAAGATCATGTATGTAAGCTGAAGCGTTCGTTGTACGGTCTTAAGCAATCACCGCGCATGTGGAACCAAATCATCGACGACTTTATGATCAAGATGAGTTTCAGCGAGTGTGAGTCCGATCACTGTGGCATCAAGCGCGTGGACGACGATATGGTTATTGTTGTGCTGTACGTGGATGATCTCATTGTAGCAAGCAGCAACAACTCGCTCCTTGTCTCCACCAAGCGTGCGCTAAGCGACCGATTTGAGATGACTGACCTCGGCGAGCTTAAGCACTCTCTCGGTATGGAAATCGGTCAAGACCAAGTATCCGGTCGAGTCACGATGCGACAAACCAAGTTTCTCAAGTCAATTCTGAGCAAGTTTGGTATGCAAGATAGCAAGCCTGTCAAGATGCCTCAAGAAGCAGAGCTCAAGCTGACAAAGAACATGTGTGAAGGCGGCTGCAAACATGAAGACACGATGAAGAATGTGCCTTATCGAAGTTGTGTTGGTGGCATAATGTATCTTATGGTTGCGACGCGACCGGACATTGCTGCGGCTGTGGGGATTCTAAGCCAGTTTGCTGCTGATCCGTGTCCGACGCATTGGCAAGCACTCAAGCGGGTTCTGCGATACTTAAGGCAACGGAAACGCATGGACTCTAGTTCTCAAGTTGCGGTCCGGCTAAGCTACTTGGGTATTTGGATGCAGACTGGGCTGGAGACATCGAATCTCGCCGAAGTACAAGCGGCTATGCATTTACACTTAATAATGGATGCATCAGCTGGCGAAGTAAGAAGCAACGAAGTGTGGCGCATTCCTCAACAGAGGCAGAGTACATGGCTTTATCAGAAGCCACTCAAGAAGCGGTTTGGCTCAAGGTATTTCTGTGCGAGCTTGGTGAGATGACTTCCAATGAGTTTTTGTCAAGATATTTGAGGACAATCAAGGTTCTATTGCGCTGGCCAAGAATCCGGAATTTCACAAGCGCACAAAACGTATCGACATTCGCTACCACTTTGTGCGAGAAAAGGTTGAGGACGGCCAAGTCAACCATGAGTACATCCCTACGCAAGACATGCTGGCCGACATAATGACGAAGCTGTTAATTGTCTGAGACCGGAAGGTAAGGAAGGCTGAAGAAACGAAGTGAAGGGTCGTTTGCGTTGAAGCGAAGACACTTGACTGAGAGGAAGTAAATTTGGAAGTAATTGATTTATTGGGGTTTAAACTCCTACTACTCGTAAACATAACGTAATTACCTTGAACCGAAAAAAGTAAAAACTATGTTGAATCGAGGTTCAGATTGGACCGGGTTGGGTTGTGTACGTTACCTGAAACCCATAACCCTCAATAGAAGCCAATTCCATCCGCGCAGTTCGCTGTTCTGCGTTCTAAACTTGGGATACAAGGCGTCGCCGTTGCCGAGTCGAGTGGGAGTGTTGTCGAAGATGCTGGTGATAATACGCCTCGACCAGCGACTACAAATCGGTAAGTACCGGTATCTGCAATCAGTTGATGACTGACTGAGGGAGCGGGTTCAAGATGGGCAAAAGATCGGTTTTGGGATGGGAAGATGATTGTGCCCGGATGGTGAGTCGTTCTGATTGGCTTAGATAAATCATTGGCTTAGAGGTAGCATGTAGTTGTGAACTAAGGACCTTTTTAAATATATTCATTTTGCATTTTGCCAACTAGTGCTCACTTCGACCTTTTCAACAGTTTCAAGCTCACGACCAAAAAGGACTTCGAGGCTATTCCTATGCAGATTGGGCAGGCGATTTGGAGACCCAAAGAAGCACAAGCGGCTATGCGTTCATGATGAATGGAAGTTGCATCAGCTGGAGAAGCAAGAAACAACGAAAAGTGGCACTTTCTTCTACGGAAGCAATGTACATGGCTTTGACAGAAGCAGCTCAAGAGGCAACTTGGTTAAAAACCTTTCTGTGCGAGCTTGGTGAAATATCAAGAAGTCAAGCGATCAGATCTACGAGGACAATCAAGGTTCCATCGCTTTGGCCAAGAATCCAGAGTTTCACAAGCGCACCAAGCATATCGACATTCGGTACCACTTCGTGCGGGAGAAAGTAGAAGACGGTCAAGTCATGCTGCAGTATTGTCGAACGCGCGACATGCTCGCTGACATCATGACCAAGCCAATAACTGCGGTCCAAATTCAAAATCTTCGGAACAAATTGGGCATTAAGTCTCCAAGCGCTGACGAGTCGAGTGGGAGTGTTGAGGATACGACTCTTGTCGAAGATGTTGGCGGACAAACGCCTCAAACAGCGACTACATATCGGTAAGTATCGGTATCTGCAATCAGTTGATGACTGACTGAGGGAACGGGTTCAAGATGGGCAAAAGATCGGTTTCGGGATGGGAAGATGATTGTGCCCGGATGGTGAGTCGTTCTGATTGGCTTAGATAAATCATTGGCTTAGAGGTAGCATGTAGTTGTGAACTAAGGACCTTTTTAGAAATATTCACGTTGCATTTTATAAACTAGTGCACACTCGAGCTTCTTCACCTTCTTGAACCGCTAACCTTAGAGCAATGTACTCAGCTTCGCTGGTTGACAATGAAACGCTTGACTGCTTTTTACTTCCCCACCTTACCGGAGCACTCATCAGCATAAAAGCGAATTCAGAAGTCGACTTGCGGTCGGTGTGATCACCTGCCCAATCAGCGTCCGAGTATCCACAAAAAATGACTTTGTTGCCGGGCTGAAAGCAAATTCCGTGAGACTTTGTACCTTGCAGATAGCGAAATATACGCTTGACTGCAGTCCAATGCTCAATCTGTGGGTTTTCCATTAACCGTGATACGTAGCCAACTCCAAACGCAATGTCCGGCCGCGTCGCTGTCGTCAAATGCATTAGAGCTCCGACCGCTTCTCGCAATGGTGCGTAAACTTGGTTGGAGAGTCACTTGGCACGAGCTTTGTGCTAATGTCTGTTGGACTTATAACTGTCGAAAAGGTCACTTGAGCGGAAGATGGCAAAATGCAAAGTGAATATATTTAGAGGTCCTTAGTTCGCGACTACTAAAGAAGCTCGAGTGTGCACTAGTTGGTAAAATGCAAAGTGCATATATTTAAAAAGGTCCTTAGTTCACAACTACATGCTACCTCTAAGCCAATGATTTATCTAAGCCAATCAGAACGACTCACCATCCGGGCGCAATCATCTTCCCATCCGGGCGCAATCATCTTCCCATCCCGAAACCGATCTTTTGCCCATCTTGATCCCGCTCCCTCAGTCAGTCATCAACTGATTGCAGATACCGGTACTTACCGATATGTAGTCGCTGGTCGAGGCGTATCATCACCAGCATCTTCGACAACAGAAACATCATGCCTTGCGTCTTTGTTCCATGCACGTGTCTCCAGACCCTTTCGAGTGCCTGCCTGTGAGTTGGACATGGGTCCGAAGCAAATTGGCTGAGTACTCCCACTGCGGCTGCTAAGTCCGGGCGAGTCCCAACCATCAAGTACATAAGACAACCAACGGCATTTCGATATGGGACTTTTGCCATTGTCTTTTCATGACAACACCCTCCTTCGCACATGGCCTTGGTCAACTTGATTCCTGGATTTTGCGGCGTCCTGACGGGATTGCTGTACTCCATGCCAAACTTTTTCAAGATGTCACTCGCAAATTTTTTCTGGCGAATGGACATGCTATCACTCAAAGTTTCTTGATGAATCTCCATGCCCAAAAAGAAATTGAGTCGACCAAGATCCGTCATTTCGAATCGCTCGCTGAGTGCTTTCTTAGTCCTCTTCAGCAGCAAGTCGTTGTTGCATGCAAGCAGCAGGTCATCAACGTAAGGCGCCACGAGGATCAATTCTTCGTCATTGCGCTTGACGTAAATGCAATGGTCGGCATCACACTTTGTAGTCTTCATTTCCAGCATGAAGGCGTCAATTGTCTGGTTCCAATCCGTGGCGACTGCTCCAAACCATAAAGAGAGCGCTTTAGCTGACAGACGTAGTTTGGGTATACGTCGTTGACATATCCGTCCGGTTGCGCCATGTAAATGTCCTCGTCCAAAGTGCCATTGAGAAAGGCTTTCTTGACGTCCATCTGATGCAGCATCAAATTGTGCTTGGCCGACAGACTTAGTAGAATCCTAATCGAAGTAAACTTGGCCACTGGAGCGAAAGTCTCTACGAAGTCGACTCCATAATTCTGAGAAAAACCTTTGGCTACGAGTCGCGCTTTGAACCGCTCGATCTCTCCGGCTTGATTTTCTTTGATCCGGAAGACCCATCTACTGCCGATAGCCTGGCGACCTTTCGGCAAAGGTACTAAGTCCCAGGTCTTGTTCTTGCGAAGAGAGCCCACTTCGGCATCACACGCCTTTTTCCATTCGGCTGTGTTGCTGGATTCCATTGCCGACTTGAAAGTTGTCGGCATTTCTCCAGTTGAATCCAAAACAAAGGCCGCTTCGAAATCTTGGGCCGATGCAGACATTTCCTCCAGGGACTGATAGCGACTTGGCCTCTTTGCTGTTGGAATATTCGCTGCTTTTTCAAGCGATTGGTTCCGCTGGTGTCGTTTGCTGCCAGGCTCAAAATCCAAGTCCACAATAGGCTGAGTGCCTGCGTGCTGCTTCTTTTCAGGCTCCATGTCCTGATCTTGCATAGCGTTTTTGTTTCGGTCTCGTCAAATACGGCTTCTGATGACTTGGTACTTGGTATCTTGTCGTCAAAAGTATCTTCCATGAAATTGGCGTCCCGACTCAATAGAACGCGACCGCTACCGATTTCTTCAAACCTGTACGCCTTTTCATGTTTTGAATTGCCAAGAAAACGGCACCGAGTCGAACGAGCATCAAACTTGGATCGTTTTCTTTGGGGACTGAGACGTAAGCATGGCAGCCGAATACCTTTAGATTTGCCAACAAAGGCTTCTTGCCTGTCCACAGTTGAAACGGCGACGCATCATGATCAACAGCTCGTGTCGGACATCGATTGCGAAAAAACGCAGCAGTTAAAACAGCTTCACCCCAATAAGTTTTTGGCAGACCAGCGTGCTCCAGCATACACCGTCCACATTCAACAAGTGTACGATCCATGCGTTCTGTATCAAAGGTAACCGGTTTCCAAGGCTGTCCAATACGAGCGGCTGTCCGACGTTTCAAGCAAACAACGATGACGTCATGAATAGACACATAAACAGGCGCACTCAAGATAATTGCGCCCGGATGGGAAGATACTTGCGCCCGGATGGTAAGTTCTTCTGATTGGCTTAGATGAATGAATGGCTTAGATGTAGCAAGGAGTTGTGAACTAAGGACCAAATTAATAAACTCACTTTCGAATCTTCATTCAACACCGCAAGTGCCTTCTTCGCTCTTCGCTCACCGTAACCTTCGCTCCTCCACTTCAACAATTCCAACATTCTGCGACTCCATTCAGTTGTGTCGTGTATGGTCGCGTAAACTTCTGTATGATGCCACGCTCTGCACAAAACTTTGCCATTGCTTCAGAAGTGTACTCGCCGCCATGATCACAACAGAGTGATTTAACGCGCATGTTCGCCTGATTTTTGGCCATCGCAACGAAAGTAGCAAACTTGTCGGCAACCTCGGACTTGTTTCGTAGCAAGTATACAGCACAGTAATGCAGTTTCTCGTCGATAAAAGTAGCAAAATAGCGCTTGCCACTGAATGTCGCCGTTTGCATGGGTCCACACACATCGCTGTGTATGACTTCAAGAACTTTCTTTGCCCGATTGGGTGAAGACTTCGTGAAGCTTACCCGCGTCTGTTTGCCAAGAGCGCATGCTTTGCACAGCTCCCCCTTGTTAACAGACTTCAGGTCAATACTTACTCCACAGCCTTTTCAACAATAGTCGAGAGACCACCGTGACCAATGTGACCTAGTCGAAGGTGCCAGAGGTACTACGTGGTGTCCCCAGAGCATCCCAACGAGCTAGTCTAATTGGCCTCGTCTTCAATAATTGGCTACATGCAGAGCTTGAACAGCCCCTTTCCCTCTCGAGCGCCCAACTTCCAGCGAAGACCTTTTGCTTCAGCAAAGCAGCCGTCGTGCTCAAACGTGACTGGACCAACATCCTTTGTAAAGCGTTGCGCGAAAGCTTTGGAATGTGCCAAACCGAAGTGAGAACACCCTTCTTCATTCCGCGAGGCGTAAGCATCGACATAACAATGTCACCCGTTCCCACAGGCTGAACACGCCATCATCCGCGAGATGCACATCCACTGGGTCGATTCTCTAGTAGTTTTTCATGTCATGTGTTGAGTGGCCCCCGAGTCAACTAGCCACACACAGCTCGACTTGGTGGAATAGGCAGCTTCACCAACCGAGAAAAGATAGTCGCCAGAGTCGTCATCGTTACTCTGCGCGACACTAGCACGCTACGGTCGCTGTCGTTCGGCATTGTCACGAATTCGAGCCGGGCACTTGGCAATCCAATGCCCATGCTCTCCACAATAGCGGCAAGTACTGCTTGCCTTCACTGACGCTTGTCGTCCCTTGCGTCGTCCATTGTCAACCATTGCAAATGCTTGACCTTGGCCGTGCGCGGCTCCATCGACGCCGCCACCTTGCTCTTTGCGCTTTAAGTCTTTGTGTAGCAGCCGAGACGTGACAAGTTCCGTCGATAAAGAGTCGGCTCTTGACTCGAGTGCCGTGATAAGAAACGCGTACGACTCGCTGAGACTTGCGTGATCACAAGGTCGTCCTCGCTAACCGGAGCACCCACAGCGTCAAGTTGCTCCGCCAGCGTCTTCATCTTGTTAATGTGCACGAGCACATCTTCCCCTTCATCCATCTTGGCCGTAAAGAAGCGACGACGAAGAAAGAGCTTATTCGCAAGGCTCTTCTTCTCGAAAATGCTCCTCAAGCCGCGACCAAGCATCGTGTGCCCCACTCGCCGAACGAACCAACGGCAGCTGCGAGTCCTCCATCGCAAGACAGATGATCGCGAGCGCCTTTCTCGACTTGTGCTTGAACGTGTTCTGGTCCAGCGCAGTAGTCAGGTGTTCCAGCTTGATCTCCCCGCTCACCACTTCCCACAAGTCACGCTCCTCCAGCACCATCTGCATCTTAATCTTCCAAGTGTGGGAGTTCGTTCCATCGAATTTGTTGATGCGGTTGGTGGTGGAGGCGTTCATGGCGAGGGCGAAGTCGGTGTCGGAGTCAGGGAAGACGGAGCTTGGGCTCATATCCTGAAGAAGCTCGAGTGTGCACTAGTTGGTAAAATGCAAAGTGAATATATTTAAAAGGTCCTTAGCTCACAACTACATGCTATTTCTAAGCCAATGATTTATCTAAGCCAATCCTAACGACTCACCATCCGGGCGCAATCATCTTCCCATCCGGGCGCAATCATCTTCCCATCCCGAAACCGATCTTTTGCCCATCTTGAACCTGCTCCCTCAGTCAGTCATCAACTGATTGCAGATACCGATACTTACCGATATGTAGTCGCTGTTTCGAGGCGTTTGTCTGCCAAGAGTCGTATCCTCAACAACTACATGCTACTTCTAAGCCAATGATTTATATAAACCAATCAAACCGACTTACCATCCGGGCGCAAGCATCTTCCCATCCGGGCGCAATCATCTCAAGTGCGCCTGTCCCATGCGCCTTTCCATGAAGTCACTGTCGCTTGGTCGCACCGTCTACTGGTATCAATACCGATAGCCTACCGGTCATGTACTGCTGGTCGAGGCGTCATACCTTCAGCACGAGGTATTTCCATAAACAACAATAACTGACTTGCAATCGTCCATACCGAATCGCTTGAGAATGTCGTTGATGTATCGCCGTTGACGTATTATAACACTGCCGTTGTCATTGTCTACAAGCTCAATGCCCAGGACGAACGCGCATTTGCCACTATCGGTCATCTCAAAGCGATTCTTTAAGGCAATTTTCGTATTCACAATCAATGATGTTGAACTTCCAGTAATCAAGACATCATCGACATATACCAGAATAGTAGCGCGCAGCCGTTGCTCGAGACCTTGATGTAAAGGCACGGATCGAAGGCTGAAACTTGATATCCAATCGAGCACACAAACTCATCAAAAGTCTCATTCCATACGCGAGAAGCTTGTTTCAGACCATAAATTGCCTTGTCGAGTACAAGACAGTCAAATTCTTTGTCAAGTTCAACTCCTTCTGGTGTAGTGCAGTAGACAACTTCCTTCATCCTTCCATACAGAAAAGCTGTCACAACGTCCAATTGATCAGTGGCCACTCGAAGTACTTCGTCAAGGCGATGACCATCCGTAACGTCACGTACTTGACCACAGGCGAAAACGTTTCTGTATAGTCAATTCCGTATTTCTGTCGAAAACCCTTTGCCACGAGTCGAGCCTTGTATTTATCAATTGAGCCGTCGGCCTTTCGATTGATCTTAAAAATCCACTTAGTTCCGATAGCTTGAAGTCCTGATGGCAACTTTGCGGCTCGAAAGACTTGACGAAGCCGCATTGAATCAAGTTCCGCACGAATGGCTTTGCGCCAATGAAGCTGATCGGGTCCGATTATAGCTTCTCGATAAGTGGTTGGCTCGGATAAGTCGTAAGCTTCGACAGCGTTTACACTCGCACGCCAGAATGTCGGTGAAGTTGAGCCTGTGTTTTCGTCTTCGGAAGCATGAGCTTCTCGGCCAACGCTAGATCCTGTTTGCATACGAGATTGTCGCTTGGTTCGACGTGAGTCCATTTCTTCAGGAGCACTTGTTTCATCCAGTCCTGCTTCACGATACTCGGGACTTGAAGCTCTATCTGATTGACGCTGCTTGCGCTTACCTGTTTGCTTGAAGTTCGTCGTGTATGTGAAGCCTTCGTCTTCTATTTCGAGTGAGTCGACGTCCATGTTTGCTTCCTCAATATCGTCAAAAATGTTGACTTTCAAATCACCAAAACTTGATTCATCAAACTTTACGTCCCGACTGATCACTATTTGCTGAGTTTAGATGTCGTAGACTCGATATGCTTTGGACAATTCTTCATAGCTCACAAACACACCAGCTCGAGACTTGGGGTCCCACTTGAGCCTCTTTTCTTTTGGAGTCAAAACGTAGGTCCGACACCCAAAGACACGCATATGTCCAACGCTTGGCTTGAGCTTGTGAATGATCTCGAATGGAGTCTTGTTCTTCATTTTTGGTGAGGGAATGCGGTTCTTGATGTATATTGCAGTCATAGCGGCCTCTCCCCAAAAAACTCTTGTCCAGTTGAGCGTGACGTAGTATGCTGCGTCTAATAATCAAAATCGTCCTTATTGCACGCTCAGCTGTTCCGTTGGTTTGATGCGCGTATGGGACTGTTACCTGCTGCTCGATACCATTCATCTCGTAAAAACCAATTAACGAGTTGGTTGCAAACTCACGAGCTCCGTCATGACGTACAAACTTGACTTTCTTTTCAAATTGAGTCTGAACCTTCAAAATGTAAGTTCTGATTGCATCTTCGCTGTCCGATCTGACATGCAAGCAGACACCCTTCATACATCCACTTGCCTCATCCACAATTAGTAGAAGATACTTGCTTCCCCCAAGTGATACTTGTTCCTTTGGGCCGCAGATGTCAAAGTGGAGAAACTCAAAGGAGGCAAATCGACGCTTGTCAGGATTACTTGGAAACGGTTTCTGAACCATCTTGCCCTCTTGGCACCCGCGACAAATGTTCGGCAAAGTTGACATTGATGCATCACAAACGTCTTTAATCATTCCACCAGCAATCATTTTGCGGAGCACATCACTAGGCGCGTGACCCAACCGTGCATGCAGGTCAATCTTGTTACTCGATTCAGTCATATCAGCCGATGGCCGTAAGGTCCGTAGCCAGTAAAGACCGTCAACTAGGTCGGCTGTTGCCACTATCCCTTCCGAATTCTTCGACTCAATGTCCATGCGGGCACCGTCAAAAACCTGGAAGCAACCGTTTTTGTTGATCTGCGGGACAGAGAGCAGATTCTTGCTCATCTTTGGAACGTAAAGCGCATCTTTGATTTCAATGTCGCGTATGTCACCGTTGGGTAGCACCACCCGCTCAAAAATGGTTCCCACACCCATAATTGCAGTTTTGCTTCCATCTGCTACCGCAAGTTCGCCACAATTCTGTTCATCGAGAGTCCGAAACTTGGACTTGTCGTAGCAAATGTGGTGCGTGGCACCACTGTCAATGGCCCACATGCCTGGCATATCTTTGCCCGAAGACAGCTCGCTATTCCAATGATACTGCAAATGCGATTCGATCGTAATCGTTGTCGTTGTTGTACCGAAACTGTACATTGCTTGCTCCGCGTCCACGATTTTGTACGCCGCGTCGAGCTCATCGATTGTCATCCTTTGCTTGGTCCAGCATCGTTCCATCGTATGCCCCAATTTGCCACAATATGTGCATTGGCGGGACTCTCTTTCGGCAATGAACGCCTTGGCTGCGTCTTCAATTTTCACCGCTGGAGTCCTCTCACCTTGTCGTTTGATGTGCTCGTTTGTCAGCACCTTCACAACGTCTTGCGTCCGCAATTCTGCACTGCTCATCTCCAAGTTTAGCACGACGTTCTCGTAGCTTTTCGGCAGACTTCGAAGCAGACAAATCGCGACGTCCTCATCCTCCATCTTGGCACCGATACTGCTTAGCTTGGCGCTGATGTTGAGAACCTCATTGCAGGAATGCAGAACGTTGTCGCATTCCGCCATTTCCATGCTGAAAAGTTGTCGCTTCAGGTAAATGCGACCAGCCTTTTGTGACCCGCGGTAAAGTGTTTTGATACGGATTCAGGCAGCATAGGCTTCTTCGCAGTTGTCGACTACATGATGATAGTCCGCGTCCTTTTGTAGTAGCATCAAGCCGAACGCAATGTTGCTGGCTCTGACGTACTCATCGCTGGCGCGAGCATCAGTGAATGTCGGCGTGACCTCCCGATTAACCACGTGCCACACCGACTTGGTGAGAAACACGCCGCGCATGTATCGGCACCACGTAGCGTAGTTATCCCCGTTGAATTTGTCGACAAGTACTTTTGACGAAACATCTTGCGTGGAGGACATGGTCGTTGGGCTCATAATTTGTTAATTGTCTGAGACCGGAAGGTAAGGAAGGCTGAAGAAACGAAGTGAAGGGTCGTTTGCGTTGAAGCGAAGACACTTGACTGAGAGGAAGTAAATTTGGAAGTAATTGATTTATTGGGGTTTAAACTCCTACTACTCGTAAACATAACGTAATTACCTTGAACCGAAAAAAGTAAAAACTATGTTGAATCGAGGTTCAGAGTTGTATACGTTACCTGAAACCCATAACCCTCAATAGAAGCCAATTCCATCCGCGCAGTTCGATGTTCTGCGTTCTAAACTTGGGATACAAGGCGTCGCCGTTGCCGAGTCGAGTGGGAGTGTTGTCGAAGATGCTGGTGATGATACGCCTCGACCAGCGACTACATATCGGTAAGTACCGGTATCTGCAATCAGTTGATGACTGACTGAGGGAGCGGGATCAAGATGGGCAAAAGATCGATCTCGGGATGGGAAGATGATTGCGCCCGGATAAGAAGATGATTGCGCCCGATGGTGAGTCGTTCTGATTGGCTTAGATGAATCATTGGCTTAGAGGTAGCATGTAGTTGTGAACTAAGGACCTTTTTAAATATATTCATTTTGCATTTTGCCAACTAGTGCTCACTTCGACCTTTTTAACAGTTTCAAGCTCACGACCAAAAAGGACTTCGAGGCTATTCCGATGCAGATTGGGCAGGCGATTTGGAGACCTAAAGAAGCACAAGCGGCTATGCGTTCATGATGAATGGAGGTTGCATCAGCTGGAGAAGCAAGAAAGAACGGACAGTGGCGCTTTCTTCGACAGAAGCAGAGTACATGGCTTTGACAGAAGCAGCTCAAGAGGCAACCTGGTTGAAAACCTTTCTGTGCGAGCTTGGTGAAATATCAAGAAGTCAAGCGATCAAGATCTACGAGGACAATCAAGGTTCCACCGCTTTGGCCAAGGATCCAGAGTTTCACAAGCGCACCAAGCATATCGACATTCGGTATCACTTTGTGCGGGAGAAAGTAGAAGACGGTCGAGTCATGCTGCAGTATTGTTCGACGCACGACATGCTCGCTGACATCATGACCAAGCCAATAACTGCGGCCCAATTTCAAAATCTTCGGAACAAATCAAGCATCAAGTCTCCAAGCGCTGACGAGTCGAGTGGGAGTGTTGAGGATACGACTCCTGTCGAAGATGTTGGCGGACAAACGCCTCGAACAGCGACTACATATCGGTGCGTATCGGTATCTGCAATCAGTTGATGACTGACTGAGGAAGCGAGTTCAAGATGGGCAAAAGATCGGTTTCGGGATGGGAAGATTTCGCCCGGATGGTGAGTCGTTCTGATTGGCTTAGATAAATCATTGGCTTAGAGGTAGCATGTAGTTGCGAACTAAGGACACTTGAATATATTCACTTTGCATTTTACCAACTAGTGCACACTCGAGCTTCTTCACATTGTACCATAAACCGATTACCCTCAACAACTTTTAAATTTAGCACGACGTTTCCGTAGCTTTTTGGTAGACTCCGAAGCCGAAAAATCGCACTCAAAAAGAAGCACTTGAGCTGAAGATGAAAAATGCAAAAGTGAGTTTATATTTAGAGGTCCTTATTCGCTGTGCTACCTCTAAGCCTGTTTAAAACATTCTACCAAATTTTCTACTGAATTCTTTCACTGGACTTATCTTGATACCGATTTACTTTAGCCAACCAGAGAGTGACACGTAGTCTTCCATCCTGGGTGCAATTATCACCATCCGAGCGCGATCATCTTGGGTGTTATCATCGAGGACAAAATCAAACCGATAAGCCATCCGTTCCTTACCGGTACAATACTACTGGTCGAGGCATCAGATCTTCAGCTATCTCGACAACACTCCCACTCGACTCGATAGCCGTTGGTGCTTAAACGCTGAGCAAACTCCGAAATTTTAAATTGCGTAGCTGGGATAGACTTCGTCATGATGTCGACCAGCATATCTTAAGTTAGACAGCACTCAAGCACACTTAATTGGCTGCAACCTTTTGCGCACAAAGTGGTATCCAATGTCAATGTGCTTAGTGCGCTTGTGAAACTCCGGGTTCTTCGCCAGCGCGATCGAGCCTTGGTTGCCTACATAGACCTTGAATTTGAACGCATCGTTGATGAAAAGGTCGAAGTGAGCACTTAATGGAAAAATGCAAAGGAATATATTTAAAGGTCCTTAGTTTGCAACAACATGCTACCTCTAAGTCAATGATTTATCTAAGCCAACCAGAACGACTCACCATCCGAGCGCAATCATCTTCCCATCCGGGCGCAATCATCTTCCCATCTCAAAGTCGATCTTTGCCCATCTTGAACCCGCTCCTTCAAGCAGTCATCAACTGATTGCAGATACTGGTACTTACCGATATGCAGTCGCTGGTCGAGGCGTTTCTTTGTCAGTATCTTCGACAACACTCCCACTCGACTGACAGCCTTTTGTCCTTGTATGCCAAGTCGGCTTCGAAGCATAGCAAATTGTGGTGCAGATATCGGCTTGGTCATGAGGTCGGCCAGCATGTCCGATGTTGAAATGTACTCAAGCGAAACTTGGCCGTCTTCAACCTTTTCGCGAACAAAGTGATAGCGTATGTCGATATGCTTGGTACGCTTGTGGAACTCCGATTCTTGGCCAACGCAATCGATCCTTGATTATCTTCAAATATCTTGACCGCTTCATCATGAGCCATTTCCCCGATTTCGCACAGAAAGAACTTGAGCCAAACTGCTTCTTGGGTAGCTTCGGAAAGCGCCATGTATTCCGCCTCGGTTGATGACAACGCAACTGCTCGCTGTTTCTTGCTTCGCCAGCTAATGCATCCGCCGTTCATCATGAATGCATATCCGCTTGTACTCTTTCTTGAGCCAACGTCACCAGCCCAGTCCGCATCCGAATAGCCTTGAAGCCTTTTGATGCTGTCCGCTCGAAACACGATGCCATGAGTCTGCGTACCTTGTATATATCGAAATACTCTCTTGAGCGCCTGCCAATGAGTAGGGCACGGGTCCGCCGCGAATTGACTTAGTGTTCCAACGGCTGCTGCAAGATCCGGGCGTGTGCCGACCATCAAATACATTAAACAGCCGACCGCATTCGGTAGGGAACATTTGTCATGGTTTCGTGATGCTTGCAACTTCCTTCTCATATGGCCTTGGTAAGCTTGAGACCCGGTTCCTGAGGCGTCTTTACTGATGAAAAGGTCGAAGTGAGCACTTGTTGGTAGAATGCAAAGTGAATATATTTAAAGGTCCTTAGTTCGCAACTACATGCTACCTCTAAGCCAATGATTTATTAAGCCAATCAGAACGACTCACCATCCGGGCGCAATCATCTTCCCATCCGGGCCTAATCATCTTCCCATCCGGGCGCAATCATCTTCCCATCTCAAAGTCGATCTTTGCCCATCTTGAACCCGCTCCTTCAAGCAGTCATCAACTGATTGTAGATACCGGTACTTACGATATGCAGTCGCTGGTCGAGGCGTTTCTTTGTCAGTATCTTCGACAACACTCCCACTCGACTCGACAGCCTTTTGTCCTTGTATGCCGAGTCGGCTTCGAAGCATAGCAAATTGTGGTGCAGATATCGGCTTGGTCATGAGGTCGGCCAGCATGTCCGATGTTGAAATGTACTCAAGCGAAACTTGGCCGTCTTCAACCTTTTCGCGAACAAAGTGATAGCGTATGTCGATATGCTTGGTACGCTTGTGGAACTCCGGATTCTTGGCCAACGCAATCGATCCTTGATTATCTTCAAATATCTTGACCGCTTCATCATGAGCCATTTCCCCGATTTCGCACAGAAAGAACTTGAGCCAAACTGCTTCTTGGGTAGCTTCGGAAAGCGCCATGTATTCCGCCTCGGTTGATGACAACGCAACTGCTCGCTATTTCTTGCTTCGCCAGCTAATGCATCCGCCGTTGATCATGAATGCATATCCACTTGTACTCTTTCTTGAGCCAACGTCACCAGCCCAGTCCGCATCCGAATAGCCTTGAAGCCTTTTGATGCTGTCTGCTCGAAACACGATGCCATGAGTCTGTGTACCTTGTATATATCGAAATACTCTCTTGAGCGCCTGCCAATGAGTAGGGCACGGGTCCGCCCCGAATTGACTTTGTATTCCAACGGCTGCTGCAAGATCCGGGCGTGTGCCGACCATCAAATACATTAAACAGCCGACCGCATTCGGTAGGGAACATTTGTCATGGTTTCGTGATGCTTGCAACTTCCTTCGCATATGGCCTTGGTAAGCTTGAGACCCGGTTCCTGAGGCGTCTTTACTGATGAAAAGGTCGAAGTGAGCACTTGTTGGTAGAATGCAAAGTGAATATATTTAAAGGTGCTTGGTTCGCAACTACATGCTACCTCTAAGCCAATGATTTATCTAAGCCAATCAGAACGACTCATCATCGGGGCGCAATCATCTTCCCATCCGGGCGCAATCATCTTCCCATCTCAAAGTCGATCTTTGCCCATCTTGAATCCGCTCCTTCAAGCAGTCATCAACTGATTGTAGATACCGGTACTTACCGATATGCAGTCGCTGGTCGAGGCGTTTCTTTGTCAGTATCTTCGACAACGCTCCCACTCGACTCAACAGCCTTTTGTCCTTGTATGCCGAGTCGGCTTCGAAGCATAGCAAATTGTGGTGCAGATATCGGCTTGGTCATGAGGTCGGCCAGCATGTCCGATGTTGAAATGTACTCAAGCGAAA
This sequence comes from Plasmopara viticola, assembly GCA_001695595.3. Taxonomy (NCBI): domain Eukaryota; phylum Oomycota; class Peronosporomycetes; order Peronosporales; family Peronosporaceae; genus Plasmopara; species Plasmopara viticola. Next base: position 456,203 of record MBPM02000062.1, read on the forward strand.
CTTGGCCGTCTTCAACCTTTTCGCGAACAAAGTGATAGCGTATGTCGATATGCTTGGTACGCTTGTGGAACTCCGGATTCTTGGCCAACGCAATCGATCCTTGATTATCTTCAAATATCTTGACCGCTTCATCATGAGCCATTTCCCCGATTTCGCACAGAAAGAACTTGAGCCAAACTGCTTCTTGGGTAGCTTCGGAAAGCGCCATGTATTCCGCCTCGGTTGATGACAACGCAACTGCTCGCTGTTTCTTGCTTCGCCAGCTAATGCATCCGCCGTTGATCATGAATGCATATCCACTTGTACTCTTTCTTGAGCCAACGTCACCAGCCCAGTCCGCATCCGAATAGCCTTGAAGCCTTTTGATGCTGTCTGCTCGAAACACGATGCCATGAGTCTGTGTACCTTGTATATATCGAAATACTCTCTTGAGCGCCTGCCAATGAGTAGGGCACGGGTCCGCCCCGAATTGACTTTGTATTCCAACGGCTGCTGCAAGATCCGGGCGTGTGCCGACCATCAAATACATTAAACAGCCGACCGCATCTCGGTAGGGAACATTTGTCATGGTTTCGTGATGCTTGCAACTTCCTTCGCATATGGCCTTGGTAAGCTTGAGACCCGGTTCCTGAGGCGTCTTTACTGATGAAAAGGTCGAAGTGAGCACTTGTTGGTAGAATGCAAAGTGAATATATTTAAAGGTGCTTGGTTCGCAACTACATGCTACCTCTAAGCCAATGATTTATCTAAGCCAATCAGAACGACTCATCATCGGGGCGCAATCATCTTCCCATCCGGGCGCAATCATCTTCCCATCTCAAAGTCGATCTTTGCCCATCTTGAATCCGCTCCTTCAAGCAGTCATCAACTGATTGTAGATACCGGTACTTACCGATATGCAGTCGCTGGTCGAGGCGTTTCTTTGTCAGTATCTTCGACAACGCTCCCACTCGACTCAACAGCCTTTTGTCCTTGTATGCCGAGTCGGCTTCGAAGCATAGCAAATTGTGGTGCAGATATCGGCTTGGTCATGAGGTCGGCCAGCATGTCCGATGTTGAAATGTACTCAAGCGAAACTTGGCCGTCTTCAACCTTTTCGCGAACAAAGTGATAGCGTATGTCGATATGCTTGGTACGCTTGTGGAACTCCGGATTCTTGGCCAACGCAATCGATCCTTGATTATCTTCAAATATCTTGACCGCTTCATCATGAGCCATTTCCCCGATTTCGCACAGAAAGAACTTGAGCCAAACTGCTTCTTGGGTAGCTTCGGAAAGCGCCATGTATTCCGCCTCGGTTGATGACAACGCAACTGCTCGCTGTTTCTTGCTTCGCCAGCTAATGCATCCGCCGTTCGTCATGAATGCATATCCACTTGTACTCTTTCTTGAGCCAACGTCACCAGCCCAGTCCGCATCCGAATAGCCTTGAAGCCTTTTGATGCTGTCCGCTCGAAACACGATGCCATGAGTCTGCGTACCTTGTATATATCGAAATCCTCTCTTGAGCGCCTGCCAATGAGTAGGGCACGGGTCCGCCGCGAATTGACTTAGTGTTCCAACGGCTGCTGCAAGATCCGGGCGTGTGCCGACCATCAAATACATTAAACAGCCGACCGCATCTCGGTAGGGAACATTTGTCATGGTTTCGTGATGCTTGCAACTTCCTTCTCATATGGCCTTGGTAAGCTTGAGACCCGGTTCCTGAGGCGTCTTTACTGATGAAAAGGTCGAAGTGAGCACTTGTTGGTAGAATGCAAAGTGAATATATTTAAAGGTCCTTAGTTCGCAACTACATGCTACCTCTAAGCCAATGATTTATCTAAGCCAATCAGAACGACTCACCATCCGGGCGCAATCATCTTCCCATCCGGGCCTAATCATCTTCCCATCCGGGCGCAATCATCTTCCCATCTCAAAGTCGATCTTTGCCCATCTTGAACCCGCTCCTTCAAGCAGTCATCAACTGATTGTAGATACCGGTACTTATTGATATGCAGTCGCTGGTCGAGGCGTTTCTTTGTCAGTATCTTCGACAACACTCCCACTCAACTCGACAGCCTTTTGTCCTTGTATGCCGAGTCGGCTTCGAAGCATAGCAAATTGTGGTGCAGATATCGGCTTGGTCATGAGGTCGGCCAGCATGTCCGATGTTGAAATGTACTCAAGCGAAACTTGGCCGTCTTCAACCTTTTCGCGAACAAAGTGATAGCGTATGTCGATATGCTTGGTACGCTTGTGGAACTCCGGATTCTTGGCCAACGCAATCGATCCTTGATTATCTTCAAATATCTTGACCGCTTCATCATGAGCCATTTCCCCGATTTCGCACAGAAAGAACTTGAGCCAAACTGCTTCTTGGGTAGCTTCGGAAAGCGCCATGTATTCCGCCTCGGTTGATGACAACGCAACTGCTCGCTGTTTCTTGCTTCGCCAGCTAATGCATCCGCCGTTGATCATGAATGCATATCCACTTGTACTCTTTCTTGAGCCAACGTCACCAGCCCAGTCCGCATCCGAATAGCCTTGAAGCCTTTTGATGCTGTCTGCTCGAAACACGATGCCATGAGTCTGTGTACCTTGTATATATCGAAATCCTCTCTTGAGCGCCTGCCAATGAGTAGGGCACGGGTCCGCCCGAATTGACTTTGTATTCCAACGGCTGCTGCAAGATCCGGGCGTGTGCCGACCATCAAATACATTAAACAGCCGACCGCATCTCGGTAGGGAACATTTGTCATGGTTTCGTGATGCTTGCAACTTCCTTCGCATATGGCCTTGGTAAGCTTGAGACCCGGTTCCTGAGGCGTCTTTACTGATGAAAAGGTCGAAGTGAGCACTTGTTGGTAGAATGCAAAGTGAATATATTTAAAGGTGCTTGGTTCGCAACTACATGCTACCTCTAAGCCAATGATTTATCTAAGCCAATCAGAACGACTCATCATCGGGGCGCAATCATCTTCCCATCCGGGCGCAATCATCTTCCCATCTCAAAGTCGATCTTTGCCCATCTTGAATCCGCTCCTTCAAGCAGTCATCAACTGATTGTAGATACCGGTACTTACCGATATGCAGTCGCTGGTCGAGGCGTTTCTTTGTCAGTATCTTCGACAACGCTCCCACTCGACTCAACAGCCTTTTGTCCTTGTATGCCGAGTCGGCTTCGAAGCATAGCAAATTGTGGTGCAGATATCGGCTTGGTCATGAGGTCGGCCAGCATGTCCGATGTTGAAATGTACTCAAGCGAAACTTGGCCGTCTTCAACCTTTTCGCGAACAAAGTGATAGCGTATGTCGATATGCTTGGTACGCTTGTGGAACTCCGGATTCTTGGCCAACGCAATCGATCCTTGATTATCTTCAAATATCTTGACCGCTTCATCATGAGCCATTTCCCCGATTTCGCACAGAAAGAACTTGAGCCAAACTGCTTCTTGGGTAGCTTCGGAAAGCGCCATGTATTCCGCCTCGGTTGATGACAACGCAACTGCTCGCTGTTTCTTGCTTCGCCAGCTAATGCATCCGCCGTTGATCATGAATGCATATCCACTTGTACTCTTTCTTGAGCCAACGTCACCAGCCCAGTCCGCATCCGAATAGCCTTGAAGCCTTTTGATGCTGTCTGCTCGAAACACGATGCCATGAGTCTGTGTACCTTGTATATATCGAAATCCTCTCTTGAGCGCCTGCCAATGAGTAGGGCACGGGTCCGCCCCGAATTGACTTTGTATTCCAACGGCTGCTGCAAGATCCGGGCGTGTGCCGACCATCAAATACATTAAACAGCCGACCGCATCTCGGTAGGGAACATTTGTCATGGTTTCGTGATGCTTGCAACTTCCTTCGCATATGGCCTTGGTAAGCTTGAGACCCGGTTCCTGAGGCGTCTTTACTGATGAAAAGGTCGAAGTGAGCACTTGTTGGTAGAATGCAAAGTGAATATATTTAAAGGTGCTTGTTCGCAACTACATGCTACCTCTAAGCCAATGATTTATCTAAGCCAATCAGAACGACTCATCATCGGGGCGCAATCATCTTCCCATCCGGGCGCAATCATCTTCCCATCTCAAAGTCGATCTTTGCCCATCTTGAATCCGCTCCTTCAAGCAGTCATCAACTGATTGTAGATACCGGTACTTACCGATATGCAGTCGCTGGTCGAGGCGTTTCTTTGTCAGTATCTTCGACAACGCTCCCACTCGACTCAACAGCCTTTTGTCCTTGTATGCCGAGTCGGCTTCGAAGCATAGCAAATTGTGGTGCAGATATCGGCTTGGTCATGAGGTCGGCCAGCATGTCCGATGTTGAAATGTACTCAAGCGAAACTTGGCCGTCTTCAACCTTTTCGCGAACAAAGTGATAGCGTATGTCGATATGCTTGGTACGCTTGTGGAACTCCGGATTCTTGGCCAACGCAATCGATCCTTGATTATCTTCAAATATCTTGACCTCTTCATCATGAGCCATTTCCCCGATTTCGCACAGAAAGAACTTGAGCCAAACTGCTTCTTGGGTAGCTTCGGAAAGCGCCATGTATTCCGCCTCGGTTGATGACAACGCAACTGCTCGCTGTTTCTTGCTTCGCCAGCTAATGCATCCGCCGTTGATCATGAATGCATATCCACTTGTACTCTTTCTTGAGCCAACGTCACCAGCCCAGTCCGCATCCGAATAGCCTTGAAGCCTTTTGATGCTGTCTGCTCGAAACACGATGCCATGAGTCTGTGTACCTTGTATATATCGAAATCCTCTCTTGAGCGCCTGCCAATGAGTAGGGCACGGGTCCGCCCCGAATTGACTTTGTATTCCAACGGCTGCTGCAAGATCCGGGCGTGTGCCGACCATCAAATACATTAAACAGCCGACCGCATTCTCGGTAGGGAACATTTGTCATGGTTTCGTGATGCTTGCAACTTCCTTCGCATATGGCCTTGGTAAGCTTGAGACCCGGTTCCTGAGGCGTCTTTACTGATGAAAAGGTCGAAGTGAGCACTTGTTGGTAGAATGCAAAGTGAATATATTTAAAGGTGCTTGGTTCGCAACTACATGCTACCTCTAAGCCAATGATTTATCTAAGCCAATCAGAACGACTCATCATCGGGGCGCAATCATCTTCCCATCCGGGCGCAATCATCTTCCCATCTCAAAGTCGATCTTTGCCCATCTTGAATCCGCTCCTTCAAGCAGTCATCAACTGATTGTAGATACCGGTACTTACCGATATGCAGTCGCTGGTCGAGGCGTTTCTTTGTCAGTATCTTCGACAACGCTCCCACTCGACTCAACAGCCTTTTGTCCTTGTATGCCGAGTCGGCTTCGAAGCATAGCAAATTGTGGTGCAGATATCGGCTTGGTCATGAGGTCGGCCAGCATGTCCGATGTTGAAATGTACTCAAGCGAAACTTGGCCGTCTTCAACCTTTTCGCGAACAAAGTGATAGCGTATGTCGATATGCTTGGTACGCTTGTGGAACTCCGGATTCTTGGCCAACGCAATCGATCCTTGATTATCTTCGAATATCTTGACCGCTTCATCATGAGCCATTTCCCCGATTTCGCACAGAAAGAACTTGAGCCAAACTGCTTCTTGGGTAGCTTCGGAAAGCGCCATGTATTCCGCCTCGGTTGATGACAACGCATCTGCTCGCTGTTTCTTGCTTCGCCAGCTAATGCATCCGCCGTTCATCATGAATGCATATCCACTTGTACTCTTTCTTGAGCCAACGTCACCAGCCCAGTCCGCATCCGAATAGCCTTGAAGCCTTTTGTTGCTGTCCGCTCTAAACACGATGCCATGAGTCTGTGTACCTTGTATATATCGAATACTCTCTTGAGCGCCTGCCTATGAGTAGGGCACGGGTCCGCCGCGAATTGACTTTGTATTCCAACGTCTGCTGCAAGATCCGGGCGTGTGCCGACCATCAAATACATTAAACAGCCGACCGCATTTCGGTAAGGAACATTTGCCATGGTTTCGTGATGCTTGCAACTTCCTTCGCACATGGCATTGGTAAGCTTGAGACCCGGTTCCTGAGGCGTGTTTACAGGATTGCTGTTATCCATTTTAAACTTCTTTAGAATATTACCCGCAAATTTGGACTGTCTCACGATCATCTTTCCAGCTTCAAAATCTTGTTCAATTTCCATGCCGAGAAAATACTTGATCTGGCCCATGTCTGTCGTGTCGTGTAGCAATGTCGAGTTGTTGCTTGCAAGAATGAGATCGTCGACGTAAAGCGCAATGAAGATCATGTTTTTGCCGTCACGCCTTAAATAGATGCAGTGGTCGGACACGCTCTTTTTGAACTTGAGTCGAAGCATGAAGTCGTCAATAGTTTTATTCCACATACGCGGCGACTGCTTTAATCCGTAAGGAGATCGTTCAAGCTTGCAAACGAAATCCGGGCATTTTTCATCGACAAATTCATCGGGCTGGGTCATGTAGATGTCCTTATCGAGAAGTCCATTCAAAAACGCAGTCTTGACATCCATTTGATGGACGGTAAGGCTGTACTTGGCTGCCAGACTAAGCAGAATTCGAATCGAAGTGAACTTGGCCACTGGCGCAAACGTTTCTTCATAGTCGACGCCATACTTTTGCGAAAATCCCTTGGCCACCAAACGCGCATTGTACCTCTCGATTTCGCCGATTTGATTTTCCTTGAGTCGAAACACCCATCTGTTGCCTATAGCTTTGCGACCTTTTGGTAATGGCACGAGTGTCCAGGACTTGTTCTTGTGTAGTGATTCTATTTCCGAGTCGCACGCTTCCTTCCACTTGGCTGCGTCATTTGATTCCATTGCCGAGCTGAACGATGTCGGCATTTTCCCCACTGAATCAACAATGTACGCAGCTTCAAAATCCTGGGCTGCAGCGGATATCTCTACAAGACCTTGGCAACGACTTTTACGCTTGGACCGAGGAACTTCTGTTACTTGTTCTAGCGACTTCGCACGCTGGTGTCGCTTGCCTAACGGCATCAGTCAAAATTCTCCGCTGGGTCTTCTACTTCATGATCTGTTTCGTCATTCGGTGTTGCATCCTGCTGTGGTTCTTCGTCATCTTGAATAACAACTTCATCACAACCATATTTGACGAGTTTTCCACCGTCAAAGGTGTCTTCCATGAACTGTGCGTTTCGGCTCACAAGCACTCGACCGCTTTCAATTGTTTCAAAACGACACGCTTTCTCGTGCTCGCTGTATCCAAGAAACCGACATCGCACCGAACAAGCATCAAACTTGGATCGTTTTTCTTTCGGCACGTGTACGTAAGCATGGCAATCAAAGACTTTGAGATTTGCCAAAAGAGGTTTCTTGCCAGTCCAAAGTTGATGTGGCGACTTGTCGTGGCTAACAGCGCGTGTTGGGCACCGGTTTCGAAGGAATGTTGCGGTCATTACAGCCTCACCCCAATACGCTTTATTGAGACTAGCATGCTCAAGCATACACCGAGCACACTCAACCAAAGTTCGGTTCATGCGCTCGGCAACACCATTAAGCTGAGGGGTGTATGGAGGCGTGAACTTCTGCACAATGACACGGTCAGCACAAAACTTGGCCAACGCTCCTGACGTGTATTCGCCACCGTTGTCGCTTCGAAGCACCTTGAGCCGCTTATTCGTCTGCTTTTCAGCGTAAGCAACAACCTTAGCGAACTTGTCAGCCACTTCCGATTTATTTCGAAGCAGATAAACTGCACAGAAGTGCGACTTGTCATCTATGAAAGTGACAAAATATCGCTTGCCACTGTGTGTTGGGGTCCGCATTGGACCACATACATCACTGTGAATGACATCAAGCACATCTTTTGCTCGGTTGGGCGACGACTTTATGTATGTTGCTTGGGTTTGCTTTCCCAATGCGCACCCATCACAAAGCTCCCACTTTTTTACTGACGGAATGTCAATGCCAGTGCCGTAACCCTTTTTGACGATGGCTTCTAGGCCGCCATGGCCAATATGACCAAGTTGAAGGTGCCAGAGGTACGAATTGGTGTCCCCAACGCAGCCTTTCGAGCTTGCCATATTGACCTCGTCTGTCTTAAGTGGCGTCATGCAAAGCTTAAACAAGCCTTTGCCTTGACGTTCAACAAGTTTCCACCGAATCCGTTTTGCTTGAGCAAAACAGCCATCGGTTTCGAACGCGACTGGACCCACGTCTTTCGTAAAGCGTCCAACCGAAATTAAGTTTCGCGTTAGCTTCGGGATATGCCACACGTTCGTGAGCTATTGAAGGTAGCCGGTTTCCCTCAGTTTTATTCCGGTTTCCGAGGCTGTCCAATACGAGCGGCTGTCCGACGGTTCAAACAAACAACGATGGCGTCATGGATAGACGCACGGACAGGCGCACTCAAGATTATTGCGCCCGGATGGGAAGATGATTGCGCCCGGATGGTAAGCTCTTTTGATTGGCTTAGATAAATGAATGGCTTAGATGTAGCAAAGAGTTGTGAACTAAGGACCAAGTGAATACACTCACTTTGAAAACTTCTTTCTTCCTCACAAGTGTCTTCGCTCGGTTCTCCCTCGCGCAGACTCTTCACCACACACCTCTAACTCTTCGCCTTCGCCCCGCTCACCCTTCCAACAGGTTATGAGCCCAACCATGACCTCGGTGCATGACGTCTCGGCCAAGGTCGTCATCGACAAGTTCAACGGCGACAACTATGCAACGTGGAACCGCTACATGCGTGGCGTGTTCCTTACCAAGGCCGTGTGGCATGTTGTCAACCGCGAGGTGACTCCGACGTTTGTTGACCCTCGTGCCTCGGACGAATATGTCAGGACAAGCAACATTGCTTTTGGATTGATACTGCTCCATATGGATGCGGACTATCACCACGTTGTTGATGACTGCGAGGAAGCGTGGGTTGCGTGGGCGCGTATTAAGACGCTGTATGGTGGATCGCAAAAGGCTGGTCGCATCTACTTGAAGCGACAACTCTTCAGCATGGAGATGGCCGAAGGTGGTAATGTCTTGCATCACTGCAATGAAGTCCTCAATATCAGCGCAAAGCTTTCCAGTATCGGCGCGAAAATGGAGGACGAAGACGTTGCAATCTGCCTTTTGCGTAGTCTGCCCAAGAGCTACGAGAATGTCGTGCTCAACTTGGAGATCAGCAATGCGGAGTTGAGGACTCAGGATGTGGTTAAGGTGCTGACGAATGAGCACATTAAGCGACAAGGGTCGAGAACTACGACAGTTAAGACTGAGGAAGTGGCAAAGGCGTTCAGCACAGAGCGAGAATATCGCCAGTGCGCATACTGCGGAGAATTGGGGCACTCGGCGGAGCGGTGCTGGACCAAGCAGAAGGATGAGAATCGGAATGCTCGACGCGGCGGCCAATCTCGTGGACGCGGAGCAAACAATGTTCACTATCGACCAAGCGATCAATACGACTACGACCGTGTTGAGTTTGCGGTCTCACTGGAGTGTGGACTTTCAACAACAAAAATATGCCTGGAATGTGGGCGATCGACAGTGACGCAACGCATCATATATGCAACAACAAGGACAAGTTTGCAAGACTCGAAGAGCACAACTTTGGCAAACCCTCGGTCGCTGACGGAAACAAAACTGCAATCAAAGGTGTCGGGACAATCATTGAACGCGTGGTTTTGCCCAATGGTATAGAATCCGACATTGAATTCAAGGACGTATTGTTCGTGCCAGCAATAAACGAGAATTTGCTTTCGGTGCCACAGATCAACAAGAGTGGCAAGTTCCAAGTGGTATTTGATGGTCCACTCATGGACATTGCGCGCAAAGTCTCAAATCAGGTTGTGGCTACAGCAGACCTTGTGGACGGTCTTAACTGGCTTCGTACTTCCCAGTATTCAGCAAATTCGGCGGTGCGGGGACAAAACACCAATCTGCACGCAAGAATGGGTCACGCTCCAATCGACATGCTTCGCAGGATGGTCAATGGTGGAAGGATCAAAGACGCAAATGTGCCATTAGGTTCAAGTGATCAAGGCATGTGTCGAGGGTGTCAGTTAATAAAAAATGGCTCAAAAACCATTTCCTAGCTCCCAAGACAAGCGTCAATATGATACGTATGAGCTTCTACACTTTGACATATGCGGTCCCATGGAACAAGACTCTTTGGGTGGAAGCAGGTACTTGCTCCTCATTGTAGACGAGGCCAGCAGATGCATGAAGGGCTTTTGCTTAAGGGCCAAATCTGAATCCGAAGAATGTCTCACAAGCTACATCCTCAAGGTTCAAACGCAATTCGGTAAGCAAGTCAAGTTTGTGAGACATGATGGAGCGCGAGAATTCGCAACAAATTTGCTCAAGATCTTCTATGGCGATCAAGGTATTGAGCAGCAGTCACACTTCCATACGCGCATCAAACAAATGGAACAGCTGAGCAGGCCATCAGAACTATCGTTACGATCGGCCGCGCTTTACTGCACTATGCAAAACTCGACAAGCTCTTTTGGGGTAAAGCGGCAATGACGGCAATTTATATCGAGAATTGACTGCCTTCACCCAAGATTGCAAACAAAACCCCGTTTGAGGTTGTGTACAAGTCCGAGCCAAGTGTAAAACACCTGCGTGTATTCGGCTGCCGAACATTTACACTCACACCAAAACAAAAGCGACTCAAGTGGGATCCAAAAGCTCGCACTGGCATTTTTATGGGCTATCAAGAGTCATCAATGTTGAAAAGGTCGAAGTGAGCACTAGTTGGCAAAATGCAAAGTAAATATATTTAAAAAGGTTCTTAGTTCACAACTACATGCTACCTCTAAGCCAATGATTAATCAAAGCCAATCAGAACGACTCGCCATCCGGGCGCAATCATCTTCCCATCCCGAGATCGATCTTTTGCCCATCTTGAACCCGCTCCCTCGGTCAGTCATCAACTGATTGCAGATACCGATACTTACCGATATGTAGTCGCTGGTCGAGGCGTATCATCACCAGCATCTTCGACAACACTCCCACTCGACTCGGCAACGGCGACGCCTTGTATCCCAAGTTTAGAACGCAGAACATCGAACTGCGCGGATGGAATTGGCTTCGTCATTATGTCGGCCAGCATGTCTTGCGTAGGGATGTACTCAAGGTTGACTTGGCCGTCCTCAACCTTTTCTCGCACAAAGTGGTAGCGAATGTCGATATGTTTTGTGCGCTTGTGAAATTCTGGATTCTTGGCCAACGCAATAGAACCTTGATTGTCCTCAAATATCTTGACAGAAACTCATTGGAAGTCATCTCACCAAGCTCGCACAGAAATACCTTGAGCCACACCGCTTCTTGAGTGGCTTCTGATAAAGCCATGTACTCCGCCTTTGTTGAGGAAAGCGCCACACTTCGTTGCTTCTTACTTCGCCAGCTGATGCATCCATTATTAAGTGTAAACGCATAGCCGCTTGTACTTCGGCGAGATTCGATGTCTCCAGTCCAGTCTGCATCCGAATACCCAAGTAGCTTAGCCGAACCGCAACTTGAAGACTGGAGTCCATGCGTTTCCGTCGCCTTTAAGTATCGCAGAACCCGCTTGAGTGCTTGTCAATGCGTCGGACACGGATCAGCAGCAAACTGGCTTAGAACTCCCACAGCCGCAGTAAGGTCCGGTCGCGTCGCAACCATAAGATACATTATGCCACCAACACAACTTCGATAAGGCACATTCTTCATCGTAACTTCATGCTTGCAGCCGCCTTCACACATGTTCTTTGTCAGCTTGAGCCCTGCTTCTTGAGGCGTCTCGACAGGCTTGCTATCTTGCATGCCAAACTTGCTCAGAATTGACTTGAGAAACTTGGTTTGTCGCATCGTGACTCGCCCGGATACTTGGTCTTGACCGGCATCCATACCGAGAAAGTACTTAAGCTCGCCGAGGTCAGTCATCTCAAATCGGTCGCTTAGCGCACGCTTGGTGGAGACAAGGAGCGAGTTGTTGCTGCTTGCTACAATGAGATCATCCACGTACAGCACAACAATAACCATATCGTCGTTCACGCGCTTGATGTAGACACAGTGATCGGACTCACACTTGCTGAAACTCATTTTGATCATAAAGTCGTCGATGGTTTGGTTTCACATGCGCGGTGATTGCTTAAGACCGAACAACGAACGCTTCAGCTTACATACATGATCTTGTTTGTTTTCGCTCACATATCCTTCAGGCTGCTGCATATAAATTGCTTCATCCAGAACTCCGTTTAAAAAAGCAGTCTTCACGACCATCTGATGTAGCGTCAAACCGTACTTGGCAGCCATATTCAACGCATTGCGAATTGAAGTAAACTTCGCCACCGGCGCAAATGTCTCCTCATAATCAACTCCAAACTTTTGTGAAAATCCCTTGGCAACGAGTCGCGCCTTGAACCGCTCGATAATCCCATCTTGGTTTTCCTTGACTCGAAACACCCATCTGCAGCCGATCGCTTTGCGTCCTTTAGGCAGAGGAACAACATCCCAAGTCTTGTTCTTGTGGAGTGACTCTAGCTCCGAGTCGCATGCAGCTTTCCATTGGCCCGCGTCACTGGATTCCATCGCCGACTTGAACGTTGTCGGCAATTCTCCCACTGAAAACACGACGTGGGCGGCTTCGTAGCCCTCTTCGCAAATTGTAGCCAGAGCCGACATTTCTTCGAGTGTCGAGTGTTGGTTTTTGGGCACATGACGCTTGGGCTTCGAAACTTCAGTCACCTTTTCCAAAGATTGAGTACGAGTGTGCCGCTTACTTCCCAATTCGGAGTCCGTACTTGCATCTTGTGTCTCATCCTGCTCTTGCTCAAACTCGTTTTCGTCGTCCGTCGATATTCCTTCATCCTCATCATGAATCTCGACAATAGTACTTTTATTTTTGAAAGTCGTTCTTCAACTGTCGAAAGTGTCTTCCTTGAACTGAGCATCACGACTCATAACGATTCGACCAGTCGACAATTCTTCAAAGCGATACGTCTTTTGGTGCTCCGAGTAGCCCAAAAATCGACACAATATTGCTTTCGCATCCAGTTTCGAGCGCTTTTCTTTCGGAACATGCACGAACGCGTGACAACCAAACACTTTCAAGTTGGCTAATAGTGGTTTCTTGGCTGTCCAAAGCTCGAAAGGTGACGTCTGGTGCTCGATAGCACGCGATGGACACCGATTTCGAAGAAACATTGCTGTCATAACTGCTTCTCCCCAGTAGTGTTTGGCGAGACCCGCGTGCTCCAACATGCACCTTGCGCATTCCACAAGCGTCCGATTCATACGCTCCGCAACTCCGTTAAGCTGTGGTGTGTACGGCGGCGTATAATTGAGCACAATTCCATTATACGAGCATAACTTTGTTGACAAGAATGCGCCTCGACAAGATACTGGTGTTGTCGAAGATGCCGTGAAAGTAACGCCTCGACCTGCGACTTCATACTGGTAAGTACCGGTATCTGCAATCAGTTGATGACTGACTTAGAAAGCGGGTTCAAGATGGGCAAAAGATCGGTTTCGAGATGGGAAGATGATTGCGCCCGGATGGGAAGATAATTGCGCCCGGATGGTGAGTCATTCTGATTGGCTTAGATAAATCATTGGCTTAGAGGTAGTATGTAGTTGCGAACTAAGGACCATTGAATATATTCACTTTGCATTTTGCCAACGACCGCTCAAGTGACCTTTCCATTAGGTTATGAGCCCAAGCCCCGCAACCTCTGCCCCAGACACCAACTACGCCTTCGCAATGGACGCCGCCTCAGCTACGACCTCTCGCATCAACAAGTTCGACGGAACGAATTTCTACACGTGGAAATTCAAGATGCAGATGGTGTTGGAGGAGCGCGATTTGTGGGAGTTGGTCAGCTGAGAGACCAAGCTGGAACATTTTGTTACGCCGTCGGATCAGAACAATTTCAAGCTCAAGTCTCGCAAGGCGATGGCAATCATCTGCCTTGCGATGGAGGATTCGCAATTGCCGTTGGTTCGCTCGTCGAGTGGTGCGCACGATGCATGGTCAAGGCTCGAGGGACATTTCGAGAAGAAGAGTTTGGCCAATAAGCTCTTTCTTCGTCGTCGTTTCTTCACGGCCAAGATGGAAGAAGGTGAGGATGTGCTCGCGCATATCAACAAGATGAAGGCTCTAGCGGAGCAACTCGACGCGGTTGGTGCTCCAGTAAGCGAGGACGTTTTGGTGATCACGCTTCTTGCAAGTCTTAGTGAGTCGTTCGCATTTCTCATTACAGCATTGGAGTCAAGAGCCGACTCGCTGTCTTGGGAGCTTGTGACGTCTCGGCTGCTTCACGAGGTTATGAAGCGCAAGGAACAAGATGGCGGCGTCGATGGAGCCGTAAACGGTCAGGTGCAAGCGTTCGTGTCAGCGGACAATGGACGGCGCAAGGGACGACAAGTCTCAATGAAGCCCACGAGTACCTGCCACTACTGTGGCGAGCAAGGGCACTGGATCGCAAAATGTCCGGCTCAGATTCGAGAGAATGGAGAGCGTCAAAGGACGCAACGCGCTAATGTCGCGCAGAGTGAGGATTACTCTGGCGAATTTTTGTTTTCGGTTGGTGGGAGTACCACCAAGTCAAGTTCTGTGTGGCTGGTCGACTCGGGTGCGACGCAGCACATGACGTACTCGCGAGAGTACATGAAAAGAATTACAAGACAATCTCACCGATGGACGTGCATCTTGCAGATGATGGAGTGGTTCAGGCAGTGGGCACGGGTGACATTGTTATGTCTATGGCTACTCCGCGCGGACTCAAGAAGGGTGTGCTTACTACGGTGTGGCACATCCCAAAGCTTTCGCGCAATCTTTTTTCCGTTGGACGCTTTACGAAAGATGTTGGCCCGGTCACGTTTGAGCGCGATGGATGTTTTGCCGAAGCTAAAGGTGTCCGTTGGAAGCTTGGTGCTCGCGAAGGCAAGGGTTTGTTTAGGCTCTGCATGACGCCTGTCAATATTGACGCAGCCAATGTGACAAGTTCGTCGGGATGCCATGGGGACACCACGTCGTACCTCTGGCACCTTCGACTTGGCCACATTGGTTACGGCGGTCTAGATGCCATTGTCAAGAAGAAGTTTGGAATTGGTATCAACCTCAAGACAGCTACTCAGTGGGAAACATGCGAGGGCTGTGCGCTGGGCAAACAGACGCGGGTGAGCTTTATGAACTCCTCCCCAAGTCGTGCCAAACACGTGTTGGAGACTATTCACAGCGACGTGTGCGGTCCCATGCAATCACCAACGTTTGGAGGCAAGCGCTATTTCGTTACATTCGTTGACGAAAAGTCGCATTTTGCGTTGTCTTCTTGCTCAGAAACAAGTCTGAAGTATCCGACAAGTTTGCAGAATTTGTTGCGCTAGCGGAAAACCAAACTTGCCGCCGCGTCAAGACACTTCGTTGCGATAATGGCGGAGAATACGTGAACGGCGCCATCACGACGTTCTGTACAGAGCGTGGTATTGTACAGAAATTGACACCGCCGTACACACCCCAGCTAAATGGCGTTGCAGAGCGAATGAATCGGACGCTTGTGGAATGTGCTCGCTGTATGCTAGAGCACGCCAACTTGCCGAAGTCTTACTGGTGTAGCCGTCATGACTGCCACTTTCCTACGGAATCGGTGCCCAACGCGCGCCATCAAGTCCGAGATGTCACCTTATCAAATTTGGACCAGCAAGAAACCGCTTCTGGCAAACCTTAAGGTTTTTGGTTGCCACGCGTACGTTCAAGTGCCGAAGGAAAAACGGACCAAGTTTGATGCTCGATCGGTGCGGTGCCGATTTCTTGGTTACTCGGATCACGAAAAAGCGTATCGCTTTGAAGAAATTGTGAGTGGTCGAGTACTTGTGAGCCGCGACGCACAGTTCATGGAGGATGTCTTCGACAGTGGGAGACGAAGTTATGACAGCAATGAAGTGATTATTCAAGATGATGCAAGCGATTGTTCGGCAGGATCTAATGGGACTGACTGCGAGCAAGAAGAAGTTACGGCTCCGGATGTGGAGGTCGAACCAGGAAGCAAGCGTATTCAGCGGTCGCGATCGCTAGAGAAGGTTGCAGACCACCCAAAGCCCAAGCGTCAAAGCCGACCACAGATGTCACTGGACGAGATGTCAGCAGTGGCTCACGGCGATTTTGAAGCGGCCTTTGTTGTAGATTCAGTGGGAGAAGTGCCAACTACGTACAAGTCGGCAATGGAATCTAGCAACGCGGCCAAGTGGAAAGAGGCATGCGACTCGGAAATCGACTCCCTCCGCACAGACAAGACGTGGTCGTTGGTGCCGTTGCCTCAAGGACAAAAAGCTATTGGCTGTCGATGGGTGTTTCGAGTCAAGGAGAATCAAGCAGGAGGGATTGAGCGATTCAAGGCTCGACTTGTCGCCAAAGGATTTTCGCAAAAGCACGGTATCGACTATGATGAAACATTTGCACCGGTGGCCAAGTTTACTTCAATTCGGATTCTCCTCAGTTTGACAGCCAAGTACGGACTTAAAGCGCACCAGATGGATGTCAAGACAGCTTTCTTGAACGGGTCTCTCGATGGAGACATTTACATGGTTCAGCCACAAGGTTACGAGGACGAACGCCAGCCAGATCATGTTTGTCAGCTCAAGCGGTCGCTTTACGGATTGTAACAGTCACCTCGTATGTGGAATCAGACGATTGACAAGTTCATGATTATGCTGGGATTCAAGAAGTGCGAAGCCGATCATTGTGTGTACGTGAAGCGAGATGACCAGCACATGACTTTTGTGGCTCTTTACGTTGATGATTTGGTACTCGCGAGCAGTGACGGCAGGATGCTCAAGTCAACTAAGCGAGCATTAAGCGAGCGTTTCGAAATGACTGACTTAGGTGATCTCAAGTATTTTCTGGGCATCGAAATTGAACAGGATCGTTCTGCTGGTATTGTGGCAATGCGTCAGACCAAGTTCGCCAAAGACATTTTGATGAAGTTCGGCATGGTGAACAGCAACCCGGTCAAGACACCCCAATAACCTGGCCTCAAGCTGACGAAGACAATGTGCGAAGGCGGCTGCCAGCACAGTACAACGATGGCAAATGTTCCGTACCAAAATGCGGTTGGGTGTCTCATGTATCTCATGGTCGGGACGCGGCCGGACCTCGCCGCTGCAGTGGGAGTTCTTTCTCAATTTGCTGCTGATCCATGCCCTACGCATTGGCAAGCTCTCAAGCGCGTGTTTCGGTACATTTAAGGCACGACTACACATGGAATCACGTTCGACAAATCAAGCAAGGACAAGCTGCAAGGTTTTTCTGACGCGGACTGGGCTGGCGATGCTGATACTCGACGAAGTACAAGTGGTTACGCGTTTACAATGAATTCAGGGTGCATCAGCTGGAGAAGCAAGAAACAAAGGACGGTTGCGCTCTCGTCAACGGAGGCAGAGTACATGGCGCTGACAGAAGCTGTTCAAGAGGCGATTTGGCTTAAAGCATTCCTATGCGAGCTTGGTGAAATGAAGAGCAACGAGCCTGTCAAGATTTACGAAGACAATCAAGGCTCGATTGCGCTTGCCAAGAACCCCGAGTTCCACAAGCGTACCAAGTGTTGTCGAAAATGCTGGCGCAGAAACGCCTCGACCAGCGGCTATATATCGGTAAGTACGGGTATCTGCAATCAATTGTTGACTGACTGAATGAGCGGGTTCAAGATGGGCAAAAGATCGGTTTCAGGATGGGAAGATGATTGCGCCCGGATGGGAAGATGATTGCGCCACGATTGTAAGTCTCTCTGATTGGCTTAGATAAATCATTGGCTTAGAGGTAGCATGTAGTTGCGAACTAAGGACGTTTTAAATATATTCACTTTGCATTCTGCCATCTACAGCACAAGTGCTTCTTACAACAGGTTATGAGCCCAAGCTCCGCCAACTCTGCCCCCGACACCGACTACGCTTTCGCTATGGACAATGCCACCGCCACCAACTCACGCATCAACAAGTTCGATGGAACAAATTTCCACACATGGAAGTTCAAGATGCAGATGGTGCTTGAGGAGCGGGACCTATGGGAGGAAGCGAGTGGGGTAGTCAAGATGGAGGACTTGACAACGGCCTTGGACCAGCTGACGTTTAAGCGCAAGTCAAGAACGGCGCTTGCAATCATCTGTCTCGCGATGGAAGATTCGCAGCTGCCTCTTGTGCGCTCGGCAACTGGAGCGCATGATGCATGGTCACGGCTCGAAGGCCACTTCGAGAAGAAGAGCTTAGCGAACAAGCTCTTTCTTCGTCGTCGTTTCTTCACGGCCAAGATGGACGAAGGTTACGATGTGCTCGCGCATATCAACAAGATGAAGACTCTGGCAGAACAGCTCGACGCAGTGGGCGCTCCGGTAACAGAGGATGACTTGGTGATCACGCTTCTTGGGAGTTTGAGTGAGTCATTTTCATTTCTTATAACAGCTTTGGAGTCGAGATCGGACTCGCTGTCGTGGGAGCTCGTGACATCTCGACTATTGCATGAAGACATGAAACGAAAGGAACAAGGTATTGGGGCCGATGGAGCTGCGCATGGTCAAGGGCAAGCGTTTTTTGGCGAATGACTACAGCAAGCGTAAGGGTGGGCGACCAGTGCAAAAGGTCAGCGCGTGCCACTACTGTGGGGAACAAGGACATTGGATTGCCAAGTGTCCTGTTCGAATTCGCGAGAATGGTGAGCGACAGAAATCGCAACGAGCGAATATCGCGCAAGTCGATGATGACAATGGCGATTTTCTCTTTTCGGCTGGAGACAGCATTCCCAAATCGGGTGAAGTGTGGCTGATTGACTCTGGAGCGACGCAGCACATGACAAGTTCCAAAAAATTCATGCGAAATTTCAAGACAATTACGCCGAGGGATGTGCACCTTGAAGACGATGGAGTGGTGCAAGCGATTGGGTCCGGCGACATCGTGATGTCAATGCACACTCCACACGGTATAAAGAAGGGACTGCTTACTGGTGTGTGGTATATCCCAAAGCTTTCTCGAAATTTTTTTTCAGTCGGCCGATTTACGAAGGATGTTGGCGCCGTGACGTTTGAACATGAAGGTTGTTTTGCTATGACAAAGGGCCTCAAGTGGAAGCTTGGTGCTCGCGAAGGCAAAGGTCTGCTCAAGCTCTGCATGACGCCACTTCTTCCGGATGAGGCTAATGTGATAACTTCGTCGGGATGCCATGGGGACACCTATTCGTACCTCTGGCACCTTCGATTTGGTCATATAAGCTATGGTGGTCTCGACACTATGATAAAGAAAAAGATCGGCTACGGACTTGGCATGGGTTCAGTTAAACAGTGGGAGAAGTGTGTCGGGTGCTCACTCGGTAAGCAAACAAGAGTGAGTTTCTCAAATTTGTCACCAAGCCGCTCAAAGCAACTGCTTGAGGTAATTCACAGCGATGTGTGTGGGCCGATGCAGACATCGACTTTTGGTGGAAAGCGTTACTTTGTCACATTTATTGATGACAAGTCACACTTTTGCATGGTTTACTTGCTGCGGAACAAGTCGGAAGTAGCCGCGAAATTCGAAAATTTTGTCGTTCTTGCCGAGAACCAAACAGGAAAGCGAGTGAAAACGCTTCGCAGTGTTAATGGCGGAGAGCACACTTCGAGCGAAATGGCCAAGTTTTGCAGCAATCATGGAATCGTGCAGAAATTTACGCCGCCCTACACTCCTCAGCTTAACGGAGTTGCAGAGCGAATGAACAGAACATTGGTGGAATGTGCACGCTGCATGATGGAGCATGCTGGATTGACGAAGGTGTACTGGGGTGAAGCAGTCATGACGGCTATGTTTCTTCGAAATCGGTGTCCAACGCGTGCTCTCAATCAAGACATTTCGCCATATCAAGCTTGGACGGGAAAGAAGCCATTGCTTGCGAATCTGAAAGTCTTTGGCTGCCATGCATATGTGACGATGCCTAAAAAGAAGCGCGCAAAGTTTGATGCCCGATCGGTTCGCTGTCGATTTATCGGATATTCGGATCATGAAAAAGCGTATCGGTTCGAGGAAATCAAGAGTGGTCGTGTGCTGGTAAGCCGAGACGCGCAATCCATGGAAGACGTTTTCGACATTGGAAAGCGTGGTTATCGTCAAGAGCAAGTCTTATACATGATGAAAATACAACGGATGAGGACTCGCAGCATGAGGACCAAATTCATAACGATGATGCGGAAATGGAAGAAAGCGATGAAAGTGGTAACAAGAGACACCAGCGAACGGATTCGTTGGAGAAGGCCACTGAGACAAGAAGTGCTAAGCGGTTCGCACAGCACAACACGCACTCTGCTCGGTATAGCAGAAATCAAGGCCTTGATGTGATGTCAGCAGCAGCTCAAGATGGCTCAAGCTTCGAGGCTGCTTACGTCATGGATTCAGGGGGAGATATGCCAACTACGTTCAAGTCGGCTATGGAATCCAAGAACGCAAGCAAATGGAAAGCAGCATGTGACTCGGAGATCGACTCGCTGTCTAAAAATGACACCTGGGATTTCGTGCAACTGCCAAAAGGACGCAAAGCAATCGGCTGCAGATGGGTGTTTCGTGTCAAAGAAAACCAGGATGGTCGAGTTGAGCGATACAAGGCTCGACTGGTTGCAAAGGGTTTTTCGCAGAAGTTTGGCATCGACTACGAGGAAACTTTCGCACCTGTGGCCAAGTTCACCTCGATTCGGATCGTGCTGAGTTTGGCAGCCAGGTACAATCTTTTGCTTCACCAAATGGATGTGAAGACAGCGTTTCTGAACGGTATGCTCGATGAAGACATCTATATGACACAGCCGGACGGATACGTTGACGCAACCCACCCCGACTACGTTTGCAAGCTTAAACGATCGTTATACGGCTTAAAATAGTCACCTCGCATTAGAACCAGACCATTGACGATTTTATGCTCAAGATTGGTTTTATCAAGTGCGACTCAGACCATTGTGTGTACGTCAAACGGAATGGTAATGGTGACATGGCTTTTGTGGTTCTTTACGTTGACGACCTCATCATCGCAAGTGGCAACGAAGAGCTCATTGAATCGACTAAGCGCATGCTGAGCAATCGGTTTGAGATGACAGATCTTGGTGAACTCAGGTATTTTCTCGGTGTTGAGATCAAGGTCGACCACAAGGCTGGCCAAGCGACGATGCGGCAAACAAATTTCCTGAAGTCAATATTAATCAAGTTTGGCATGCAAGAAAGTAAGCCTGTGAGGACGCCTCAAGACCCTGGACTTAAGTTGAAGAAGAACATGTGCGAGGGCGGCTGCAAACATGAAGAAACCATGAAGAATGTGCCTTACCGAAGTGCTGTCGGAGCTATCATGTACTTGATGGTGGCGACGCGTCCGGACCTCGCTGCGGCAGTAGGTGCCCTCAGCCAATTTGCGTCGGATCCCTGTCCAACACACTGGCAAGCTCTCAAGCGCGTATTGCGGTATCTTCAAGCAACACCAACATATGGACTCGAATTTACGCGTAACGGCACCGCCAAGCTAATGGGCTATTCAGATGCAGATTGGGCTGGAGACATTGAGTCTCGCAGAAGCACAAGCGGATATTTGTTCAAGCTAAATGGCGGATGTATCAGCTGGTGAAGCAAGAAACAGCGGACGGTGGCGCTTTCATCGACCGAAGCCGAATACATGGCCCTTTCGGAGGCTACACAAGAAGCAGTGTGGCTCAAGACTTTTCTATGCGAACTCGGCGAAATAAGAAAGGACGATGCGATCAAGATTTATGAAGACAACCAAGGCTCGATCGCGCTGGCCAAGAACCCGAAGTTCCACAAGCGCACTAAGCACATCGACATTCGAACCATTTCGTGCGCGAGAAGGTTGAAGCCAATCAAGTGGTGCTCGAGTACTGTCCGACTCAGGATATGCAGGCCGATATCATGACGAAGTCAATTCCAGCTACGCAATTCTGCAAACTTCGAAGCATGCTCGGTATTCAAGCACAAAAGGCTGTCGAGTCGAGTGGAAGTGTTGTCGAAGATGCTGGCGCAGAAACGCCTCGACCAGCGGCTATATATCGGTAAGTACGGGTATCTGCAATCAATTGATGACTGACTGAATGAGCGGGTTCAAGATGGGCAAAAGATCGGTTTCAGGATGGGAAGATGATTGCGCCACGATTGTAAGTCTCTCTGATTGGCTTAGATAAATCATTGGCTTAGAGGTAGCATGTAGTTGCGAACTAAGGACCTTTTAAATATATTCACTTTACATTTTGTCATCTACAGCACAAGTGCTTCTTACAACACCAAGCACATCGACATTCGCTATCACTTTGTTCGGGAGAAGGTTGATGACGGTCAAGTTGTCCTGCAATACTGTTCGACTAAAGACATGAAGGCAGACATGATGACCAAGCCAATCCCAGCTTGCAGTTTGAGTTTCTTCGCAACATGCTTGGGATACAAGGTTTAAGGACTGCCGAGTCGAGGGGGAGTGTTGACAAGAATGCGCCTCGACAAGATACTGGTGTTGTCGAAGATGCCCTGAAAGTAACGCCTCGACCAGCGACTTCATACTGGTAAGTACCGGTATCTGCAATCAGTTGATGACTGACTTAGAGAGCGGGTTCAAGATGGGCAAAAGATCGGTTTCGGGATGGGAAGATGATTGCGCCCGGATGGGAAGATGATTGCGCCCGGATGGTGAGTCATTCTGATTGGCTTAGATAAATCATTGGCTTGAGGTAGTATGTAGTTGCGAACTAAGGACCATTAAATATATTCACTTTGCATTTTGCCAACGACCGCTCAAGTGACCTTTCCATTAAACTTGGCCATTTTCGTGGATGCATACTCGCCACCGTTGTCACTGCGAAGAGATTTTACGCGTTTGCTGTCTGCTTTTCTGCGAATGCCACAAAATTGGCGAACACGACTTCTGACTTGCTCTTGATCAGATAGACGACGCAATATTTTGATTTGTCGTCGATGAACGTCACGAAGTGGCGCTTGCCACTAAACGTTGGAGACTGCATGGGACCGCACACATCGCTGTGTATAACCTTCAAAAGCTCATTCGCTCGATCCGTCGACATCGATTGGAACCGTACACGAGTCTGCTTACCCAGTGCACAGCCATCACAAATCTCCCACTTGTTCACAGACGTAATGTCGATTCCAATGGCAATATTCTTCCTCACGATTGCGTTCAGCCCGTCGTGACCAATATGACCAAGTCGAAGATGCCACAAATATGAGGTGACCTCGTTGCTTGTCAAAGTCTTGACCGTATGTGCTTCTTCACGAGCAACCGGAGTCATGTGCAGCCGAAATAATCCTTTTCCTTCGCGCACACCGATTTTCCACTTGACAACTTTTGTTCCGGCAAAGCATCCCTCCTTGTCGAAAACAACAGGCCCGACGTCCTTGGTAAAGCGACCAACTGAAAACAAATTTCTCGACAACTTGGGGATGCGCCACACATTCAACACACCCTTCTTAATTCCGTGCGACGTCATCACCATCACAATGTCACCGCTGCCACGACGCCAGATGTACGTCGATAGAAAAGCTAATCAACCTGAGAGTCGATCATTCGGCTTGACAGAGCCACTGCTACCGCCAACGGAGAAAAGATAGTCACCAGAATCTTCAATCTGCGCAACGTTTGCCCGCTGCG
Organism: Plasmopara viticola; assembly: GCA_001695595.3. Taxonomy (NCBI): domain Eukaryota; phylum Oomycota; class Peronosporomycetes; order Peronosporales; family Peronosporaceae; genus Plasmopara; species Plasmopara viticola. The sequence goes on from MBPM02000062.1 coordinate 479,779, forward strand.
ATCGATATCGTTCAGCATCATTCTGGACTCACGAGGGGCAATCTGCGATCCAGTGTCCTTGTTTGCCGCAATTATGGCACGCACCAGTCTTCTTCACCGGTCGTCCTTTGCGCTTCGCATCCTTCATCATGAACGCTTGGCCAGACGCAGCTCCATCGCCGCCCTGCTCCTTGCGCTTCATATCCTCATGGAGAAGTCGAGACGTCACCAGCTTCCAGGTCAAAGTGTCTGCACGAGATTCTAATGCAGTAATGAGAAACTGGTACGAGTCATTAAGACTCCCAAGAAGCGTGATAACCAAGTCGTCCTCGCTCACCGGGGCACCTACAGCATTGAGCTGCTCCGCTAGCGTCTTGAGCTTGTTGATGTGTTCCAGAATACCATCACCTTCTTCCATCATTGTCGTGAAAAACCGTCGACGAAGAAAGAGCTTGTTTGCGAGGCTCCTCTTCTCAAAGTGTCCTTCCAGTCGCGACCATGCATCATGCGCACCACTTGACGATCGGACCAGTGGCAGTTGCGAGTCTTCCATCGCAAGACAGATTATCGCTAGCGCTTTCCGAGACTTCCTCTTGTAAGTCGACTGATCCATCGCATTCGTGCAGTGCTCCAGCTTGATCTCACCACTTGCGACTTCCCACAGGTCCCTCTCCTCCAGCACCATCTGCATCTTGAACTTCCAGGTGTGAAAGTTGGTGCCGTCAAACTTATTGATTCGATTTGGCATAGACGCGTCCATGGTGGCGAAGGCAGAGTCAGAGAAGGGGGAGGCAGAGTCGGCGGGGCTTGGGCTCATAACCTGTTGAAAAGGTCGAAGTGAGCACTAGTTGGCAAACTGCAAAGTAATATATTTAAAAAGGTCCTTAGTTCACAACTACATGCTACCTCTAAGCCAATGATTTATCTAAGCCAATCAGAATGGCTCACCATCCGGGCGCAATCATCTTCCCATCCCGAAACCGATCTTTTGCCAATCTTGAACCCGCTTCCTCAGTCAGTCATCAACTGATTGCAGATACCGATACTTACCGATATATAGTCGCTGGTCGAGGCGTATCATCACCAGCATCTTCGACAACAATCAAAGGCCTATCGGATCTTTGACATCGAGGCAGGACAAATAATTGTTAGTCGTGACGTCAACTTTGATGAATCAAGGCTTGGCTTCGCATCTACAGGGCCACCAGCTTCTGAAAGTGATGACGATTACCTCAATCTTGATCCGCTCACCATCGATGACAGTAATCCAGTGTATCGAATGAATCTCAAGTTGTCCGGAAAGCGCAAGAACCGATCAGGCACATATGACGCTAACAATGATTCAGCTCTCCCACGTTACGAGTATCACGAAAATGGACTCGAGGAATTAAGTGCGCCTGAAAGTCTTGACGAGCGACGAGCCAAACGCAGATCGGTCGAGCGCATGACCAGTAATCGGGAAAATGAAGACGAAAAGAGCGAAACAAATGATCATTCGGTGCCACGCGATTTTTGGCATGCAAGCGCTAATGCAGTCAAAGCTACCGACCTTTCTGAACCATCGAGTTATCAAGATGCGGTAAGCGGACCAGATCAAGTACATTGGCGAGAAGCAGTGCGTGCAGAATTGGATTCTATGCGAATTCGCAACGTGTTTCGAGCGGCCAAACTTCCAGCAGGACAACATGCTATTGGAACGAAGTGGGTTTTCAAGATCAAGCGCAAAGCCGACGGATCAATTGAAAAATACAAGGCGCGTCTCGTCGCAAGAGGATTCAAACAGCAATACGGCATTGACTACACGGAAACGTTTTCGCCTGTGGTCAAGTACGTCACACTGCGTATGGTGATCAGCTTGACAAAGTATCTTGGATGGCCCCTTGACCAGCTTGATGTTGTCACGGCATTTCTCTACGGTGTAATGAAAGAAGTCGTTTACTGTGTGGTACCAGAGGGAGTGGAGATCGAAGGTAATTTCGATTGCGTGGAACTGTTGAAAGCGATTTACGGCCTAAACAAGCATCCCGAGTTTGAAACGAGACCTTTGATGAGTTTGTATGCTCCATTGGTTTCTGTGTTTCTGCTTTCGACCCATGTCTCTATATCAAAAACGTCGACGGCCATTGCATATTGCTACTGGTTTATGTAGACGATGTACTCATCACTAACAGCTCGGCCCAGCTCATCGCGGAAACTAAAGACAGTCTCAAGTCACGCTTTGAAATGACGGACAGTGGAAAATGTGCTTTTGTTCTGGGCATTGAGTTAGTGGATAACGCTGACGGCAGCATCACACTTTGCCAGAGACGCTATCTCGACGACATTCTCAAGCGATTCGGCATGAGTGATTGCAAGCCAGTAATAAGTCCGACCAACTTAAGCTTACGACTCGTGCCAAGTGCTGCAACAACAAAGGCTGACGTTTCATTTCGCGAAGCTGTGGGTGCCTTGATGCATCTGACAACTGCAACACGTCCAGACATTGCTTTTGCTGTTGGATATGTATCACGTTTTATGGAGAACCCGCAAGCTGAACACTGGGTTGCGATAAAGAGAGGTCTTCGCTACCTCCAAGGAAGCAAGTCGCATGGCATCACATTCAAGGCTAGCGATCATGTTAATTTCCGGGGATGCTCGGATGCAGATTGGGCTGGCGATCATGCGGACCGCAAGTCAACCTCTGGCTATGCATTTATGTTGATGAGGGCACCTGTGAGTTGGGGAAGCAAGAAACAATCAAGCGTTTCACTGTCAACCAGCGAAGCTGAATATATTGCACTCAGCCTGGCGATACAAGAAGGCAAGTGCATCGTCTTCTTTGTGAAATTTTAGGTGCAGCTGGTAAAGATAAACCGGAGCTGAGAATATTTGAAGACAATCAATCATGTATCAAGATGATGAAGAATTCGTTCAACCATGGTCGATCCAAGCACATTGATATCAAGTATCATCACATCCGTGACGAAGTCAAATGCGGTGAAGTCAAGCTTGAATATTGCGAGACCTCGGCAACGCTGGCAGACACCATGACGAAGGCACTTCCAGGACCACGTCATGCCGACCTAATGAGGGCTCTTGGAATTCACGCGTGCTCGTATTGAGGAAGAGTATTGAAGGTAGCCGGTTTCCCTCAGTTTTATTCCGGTTTCCGAGGCTGTCCAATACGAGCGGCTGTCCGACGGTTCAAACAAACAACGATGGCGTCATGGATAGATGCACGGACAGGCGCACTCAAGATGATTGCGCCCGGATGGGAAGATGATTGCGCCCGGATGGGAAGATGATTGCGCCCGGATGGGAAGATGATTGCGCCCGGATGGGAAGATGATTGCGCTTGGATGGTAAGTGCCTCTGATTGGCTTAGATAAATGAATGGCTTAAATGTAGCAAAGAGTTGTGAACTAAGGACCAAATGAATACACTCACTTTGAAATCTTCTTTCTTCCTCACAAGTGTCTTCGCTCGGTTCTCCCTCGCGCAGACTCTACACCACACGCCTCAAACTCTTCGCCTTCGCCCCACTCACCCTTCCAACAGGTTATGAGCCCAACCAATGACCTCGGTGCATGACGTCTCGGCCAAGGTCGCCATCGACAAGTTCAACGGCGACAACTATGCAACGTGGAACCGCTACATGCGTGGCGTGTGCTGGAAGTGGCGACGGAGTGAGGCTTAAAAAGGCGAGGCGAAGGGAGTTCTTGATCGATTGACCAAGAAGACACTTGAGCTGTAGATGGGAGATTCGAAAGTGATTGATTTGTCGGAGCTTATTCCTACTGCCTGATTTATATGTGTACACATATAAATCATGTGGGTCTTCCAATCAACCTACTCGTCTAATCATATCTAAGGTAATTACCGTAAAAACTATCCGTAAGAACTCACCCTTTAAGTTCGGATTGTACCGGTAACCCCGGTAACCCTCAATACACCCCCTCAATGCGAACTTCCATGAATGCCGAGAGCCGCCGTTAAGTCCTTGTGGCGTGGCCCTGATAGTCCCTTGGTGATAATGTCCGCTAGCATGATCGTCGTCTCACAGTACTTGAGCTTGACTTCTCCGCGCTTGACCTCATCACGGATCTGATAGTACTTTATGTCGATGTGTTTTGCGCGACCATGGTTTACCGGGTTCTTGGTCATCTTGATGCATGATTGATTGTCCTCGAAAATGACGAGTTCCCGTCCTGCATCGTTGGCCGTCATCATGATCTCGCATAGTAGACGATGAATCCACTTGCCTTCTTGGATGGCCAGACTCAGCGCGATGTATTTGGCTTCGCTCGTTGATAGCGACACACTTGCTTGTTTCTTGCTTCCCCAGCTGATAGGTGCACCAAGCACCATAAAAATGTAGCCCGACGTTGACTTGCGATCCGCGTGGTCACCAGCCCAATCCGCGTCGGAGTAACCTCGGAAGTCGATTTCGCCGCTTGGTTGATAGCGTAGTCCGTGCGACTTGGTGCCTTGAAGGTAGCGGAAAATACGCTTGACGGCAGTCCAATGCTCTTGTTGCGGGTTCTCCATGAACCGCGACACATAGCCCACGGCGTATGCAATATCCGGGCGCGTCGCTGTCATCAAGTGCATCAAAGCACCCACTGCTTCTCGAAACGGAGCATTCACCTTGGTTGCACTCTTGCTTGGCAATAGTTGAGTGCTCAAGTCGACCGGGCTGACAGTGGCCTTACAGTCATTCATCCCAAAACGCTTGAGAATGTCATTGATGTAGCGTCGCTGGCACATGATAACACCGCCGTTGGGTTCATCCACCAACTCGATGCCCAGCACAAATGTGCACTTGCCACTGTCCGTCATCTCGAAACGCGCCTTGAGGTCGCACTTCGTCTGCTCGATCAGGTCTCGTGAGTTGCCTGTGACCAAAACATCGTCCACGTAGACCAGGACCAGCACGCAGTGACCGTTCACCAACTTGATGTACAGACATGGGTCGAAGTCCGAAACTTGGAAACCAATCGAGCACACGAATTCGTCGAAAGTCTCATACCAGACGCGCGAGGCTTGCTTGAGACCGTAGATCGCTTTCACCAGTTCAAGGCAGTTAAAGTCGCCATCCATTTCGACGCCTTCAGGGATGACGCAGAACACTTTCTCCTTCATCACACCGTACAGGAACGCTGTCACAACATCGAGTTGGTCCAAAGGCCAGTCGAAGTGCTTGGTTCCTGCGACAATCATTCGTAGAGTCGCGTACTTGACGACCGGTGAGAACGTCTCCATGTAGTCGATCCTGTATTTCTGCTTGAATCCTTTAGCAACGAGGCGCGCCTTAAATTTCTCGATCGAGCCATCCGCCTTTCGCTTGATCTTGAATACCCATTTGGTATCAATGGCGCGTTGGTTGGTCGGCAACTTGGCAGCACGAAAGACTCCGCGAAGACGCATCGACTCCAGCTCGGCTTGAATGGCCTTGCGCCAGTGCACTTGGTCTGGTCCATTGACTGCATCTCGAAAAGTTGCAGGCTCAGCCAGATCGCTTGCTTCGACCGCGTTGGCACTGGCTCGCCAAAATGTTGGCGGCGTAGAATCATCATCTTGATCACTAGTCCCTTTTTCTTCCTCGTCAATCAGTACATCCCGCGTCCTTGATCGACTTCTCCGGTGGTGGTCGTGTTCATTGTCCGGCGCACTTAATTCTTCCAGTCCTCTTTGACGATGACCCGAGCGTACGACATTCGTGTCCTGTCGTGATTTACGCTTGCCAGTCTGCTTGTAGTTGATTTGACGCACGCTGTCCTCGTTTATCTCAAGCAAATCGAGGTCCAGCACCGCATCCTCCAGGTCTTCGTGTGGTGAGTCCGCCGAAAGTCCAAAGCTTGATTCATCAAAGTTGACGTCCCGACTGATGACTATTTGTCCGGCCTCGATGTCGAATACTCGATACGCTTTGGAGACTTCTTCGTACCCCATGAACAGTCCGACACGAGCCTTGGGGTCCCACTTGAGGCGCTTTTCACTTGGGGTCAGGATGTGTGCTCGACACCCAAAAACGCGCATGTGTTTGACGCTTGGCTTGGAATTGTGCACGATTTCGTACGGTGTCATGTGGGGAATCTTGGGCGATGGCAGTCGGTTCTTCACGTAGATCGCCGTCATTGCTGCTTCGGCTCAGAAACACTTGTCCAGTTTTGCATGATGCAGCAGACTCCGGCCGATGGTGACAATTGTTCTGATGGCCCGTTCTGCCGTCCCGTTGGTCTGATGCGCATACGGGACGGTGACCTGTTGCTCGATGCCTTCATCTTCGTAGAACATCTTGAGAGAGTTGGCAGCGAATTCTCGAGCTCCATCGTGGCGAACAAACTTGACCTTCTTCTCGAAATGGTGCTGAATTTTGACGATGAAGTTCCGGATGCAGTCTTCACTCTCGGACTTGGATCGCAAACAGAATCCCTTCATGCAGCCACTTGCTTTGTCCACGATCAATAGCAGATTTCTGCTGCCACCAATCGACGCTTGTTCCATGGGGCCACAGATGTCAAAGTGAAGAAGCTCGAAGGTGTCGTAGCAGCGCTTGTCACGGTTGCTTGGGAATGGTTTTTAGACCATCTTTCCTTGCTGACAGCCGAGACACACGCTTGATCCACTTGACTTCGCAGGCATGGTCGCATCCTTGATCATGCCACTTGTGATCATTTTTCGAAGAACATCTAGTGGCGCATGACCCATGCGTGCATGTAGATCAGCAGATCTGGAGCTCGTCACCATGTTTGCAGATCTGTGCGGTGTCCGAAGCCAGTATAGTCTATCAGCGAGGTCCGCCATTGCCACTACTTGAGTCGAGTTCTTGCATGCTACATGCATTTTGGAACCGTTAAACACCACTCGAAATTTGCCGGTCTTGTTTATCTGCGGCACCGACAGCAGATTCTTGTTCATGTTCGCCACGAACAACGCATTCTTGATCTCGATGTCTTGTTCATCGCCATTGGGTAGAACCACCCGTTCGATGATGGTTCCCACACCCTTGATTGCAGCTTTGCTGCCATCAGCCACCGAAAGTTCGCCTCCATCTTGTTCGTTGAGGCTTGTAAACTTGGCCTTGTCGTTGCAGATATGGTGCGTTGCGCCTCTGTCGACCGCCCACATCCCTGGCATACTCTTGCCCGTTGATAGTCCACATTCAAGCGAAACTGCGAAGGCGACTCGATCATGGTATTCGTAGTCGTCGTCGCTGCGCCATTGGACATTGTTGGCCCCGCGTCCACGATCATTGCCGCCGCGTCTTGGCCCTCTGTTTTCAGCTTTCTGCCTGGTCCAGCACCGATCCACCGAGTGCCCCAGTCTTCCGCAATACGTGCATTGGTGCGGCTCACGTTCGGCACTGAACGCTTTCGCAGCGTCTTCAGTCTTCACCACCGTAGCCTCCGCACCTTGCCTCTTGATATGCTCGTTCATCAGTACTCTCACGACGTCCCGCGATCGAAGCTCGTTGCTGCTCATTTCCAAGTTGAGAACGACGTTCTCGAAGCTCTTGGGCAGACTGCGCAGCAAACAGATCGCAACGTCCTCGTCCTCCATCTTGGCGCCGATGCTGCTTAGCTTGGCCGCGATGTTGAGGACTTCATTGCAATGATGCAACACATTGCCGCCTTCCGCCATCTCCATGCTGAATAGCTGGCGCTTCGAGTAGATACGCCCAGCCTTCTGCGACCCGCCGTAGAGTGTCTTGATGCGTGTCCACGCCACCCATGCTTCCTCACAGTCGTCAACCACATGATGGTAGTCCGCGTCCATATGCAGGAGCAAAAGACCGAAAGCGACGTTGCTCGACTTGACGTAGTCGTCCGAAGCGCGAGGATCCGTAAACGTCGGTGTCACCTCACGGTTCACGACATGCCAGACTGACTTGGTCAGGAACACGCCACGCATGTAGCGGTTCCAAGTCGCGTAGTTGTCTCCATTGAATTTGTCAATGGAGATCTTGGCCGTGGAATCTTGCAAAGAGGACATGGCGCTTGGGCTCATAACCTGTTGGAAGTGGCGACGGAGTGAGGCTTAAAAAGGCGAGGCGAAGGGAGTTCTTGATCGATTGACCAAGAAGACACTTGAGCTGTAGATGGGAGATTCGAAAGTGATTGATTTATCGGAGCTTATTCCTACTGCCTGATTTATATGTGTACACATATAAATCATGTGGGTCTTCCAATCAACCTACTCGTCTAATCATATCTAAGGTAATTACCGTAAAAACTATCCGTAAGAACTCACCCTTTAACCCTCAATAGCGTGTTCCTTACCAAGGCCGTGTGGCATGTTGTCAACCGCGAGGTGACTCCGACGTTTGTTGACCCTCGTGCCTCGGACGAGTATGTCAGGACAAGCAACATTGCTTTTGGATTGATACTGCTCCATATGGATGCGGACTATCACCACGTTGTTGATGACTGCGAGGAAGCGTGGGTTGCGTGGGCGCGTATTAAGACGCTGTACGGCGGATCGCAAAAGGCTGGTCGCATCTACTTGAAGCGACAACTCTTCAGCATGGAGATGGCCGAAGGTGGTAATGTCTTGCATCACTGCAATGAAGTCCTCAATATCAGCGCAAAGCTTTCCAGGATCGGCGCGAAAATGGAGGACGAAGACGTTGCAATCTGCCTTTTGCGTTGTCTGCCCAAGAGCTACGAGAATGTCGTGCTCAACTTGGTGATCAGCAATGCGGAGTTGAGGACTCAGGATGTGGTTAAGGTGCTGACGAATGAGCACACTAAGCGACAAGGGTCGAAAACCACGACAGTCAAGACTGAGAAAGTGGCAAAGGCGTTCAGCGCAGAGCGAGAATATCGCCAGTGCGCATACTGCGGAAAATTGGGGCACTCGGCGGAGCGGTGCTGGACCAAGCAGAAGGATGAGAATCGGAATGCTCGACGCGGCGGCCAAGCTCGTGGACGCGGAGCAAACAATGTTCACTATCGACCAAGCGATCAATACGACTACGACCGTGTTGCGTTTGCGGTCTCACTGGAGTGTGGACTTTCAACAACAAAAAATATGCCTGGAATGTGGGCGATCGACAGTGGCGCAACGCATCACATATGCAACAACAAGAACAAATTTTCAAGACTCGATGAAAACAATTTTGGCGAACTCTCGGTCGCTGACGGAAACAAGACTACAATCAAAGGTGTCGGGACAATCATTGAACGCGTGGTTTTGCCCGATAATATGGAATCCGACATTTAATTCAAGGACGTATTGTTCGTGCCAGCAATGAACAAGAATTTGCTTTCGGTGCCACAGATCAACAAGAGTGGCAAGTTCCAAGTGGTATTTGATGGTCCACGCATGGACATTGCGCGCAAAGTCTCGAATCAGGTTGTTGCTACAGCAGACCTTGTGGACGGTCTTTACTGGCTTCGTACTTCCCAGTATTCAGCAAATTCGGCGGTGCGGGGACAAAACACCAATCTGCACGTAAGAATGGGTCACGCTCCAATCGACATGCTTCGCAGGATGGTCAATGGTGGAATGATCAAGGACGCAAATGTGCCATTACTTCAAGTGATCAAGGCATGTGTCGAGGGTGTCAGTTAGAAAATGGTTCAAAAACCATTTCCTAGCTCCCAAGACAAGCGTCAATATGATACGTTTGAGCTTCTACACTTCGACATATGCGGTCCCATGGAACAAGACTCTTTGGGTGGAAGCAGGTACTTGCTCCTCATTGTAGACGAGGCCAGCGGATGCATGAAGGGCTTTTGCTTAAGGGCCAAATCTGAATCCGAAGAATGTCTCACAAGCTACATCCTCAAGGTTCAAACGCAATTCGGCAAGCAAGTCAAATTTGAGACATGATGGAGCGCGAGAATTCGCAACAAATTCGCTCAAGATCTTCTATGGCGATCAAGGTATTGAGCAGCTGGTCACGGTTCCATACGCGCATCAAACAAATGGGACAGCTGAGCAGGCCATCAGAACTATTGTTACGATCGGCCGCGCTTTATTGCACTATGCAAAACTTGACAAGCTCTTTTGGGGTGAAGCGGCAATGACGGCAATTTATATCAAGTATCGACTGCCTTCACCCAAGATTGCAAGCAAAACCCCGTTTGAGGTCGTGTACAAGTCCAAGCCAAGTGTAAAGCACCTGCGTGTATTCGGCTGCCGAACATTTACACTCACACCAAAACAAAAGCGACTCAAGTGGGATCCAAAAGCTCGCACTGGCATTTTTATGGGCTATCAAGAGTCATCAATGTTGAAAAGGTCGAAGTGAGCACTAGTTGGCAAAATGCAAAGTAAACATATTTAAAAAGGTCCTTAGTTCACAACTACATGCTACCTCTAAGCCAATGATATTGCTTTTGCTGTTGGATATGTATCACGTTTTATGGAGAACCCGCAAGCTGAACACTGGGTTGCGATGAAGAGAGTTCTTCGCTACCTCCAAGGAAGCAAGTCGCACGGCATCACATTCACGGCTAGCGATCATGTGGATTTCCGGGGATACTCGGATGCAGATTGGGCTGGCGATCACGCGTACCGCAAGTCAACCTCTGGCTATGCATTTATGTTGATGGGGGCACCTGTGAGTTGGGGAAGCAAGAAACAATCAAGCGTTTCACTGTCAACCAGCGAAGCTGAATACATTGCACTCAGCCTGGCGATACAAGAAGGCAAGTGCATCGTCTTCTTTGTGAAATTTTAGGTGCAGCTGGTAAAGATAAACCGGAGCTGAGAATATTTGAAGACAATCAATCATGTATCAAGATGACGAAGAACCCGTTCAACCATGGTCGATCCAAGCACATTGATATCAAGTATCGTCACATCCGCGACGAAGTCAAATGCGGTAAAGTCAAGCTTTAATATTGCGAGACCTCGGCAATGCTGGCAGACACCATGACGAAGGCACTTCCAGGACCACGTCATGCCGACCTAATGAGGGCTCTTGGAATTCACGCGTGCTCGTATTGAGGGGGAGTATTGAAGGTAGCCGGTTTCCCTCAGTTTTATTCCGGTTTCCGAGGCTGTCCAATACGAGCGGCTGTCCGACGGTTCAAACAAACAACGATGGCGTCATGAATAGACGCACGGACAGGCGCACTCAAGATTATTGCGCCCGGATGGGAAGATGATTGCGCCCGGATGGTAAGTGCCTCTGATTGGCTTAGATAAATGAATGGCTTAGATGTAGCAAAGAGTTGTGAACTATATTGAGGGTTACCGGTACAATCCGAACTTAAAGGGTGAGTTCTTACGGATAGTTTTTACGGTAATTACCGTAGATATGATTAGACGAGTAGGTTGATTGGAAGACCCACATGATTTATATGTGTACACATATAAATCAGGCAGTAGGAATAAGCTCCGATAAATCAATCACTTTCGAATCTCCCATCTCATCTCAAGTGTCTTCTTGGTCAATCGATCAAGAACTTCCTTCGCCTCGCCTTTTTAAGCCTCACTCCGTCGCCACTTCCAACAGGTTATGAGCCCAAGCGCCATGTCCTCATCGCAAGATTCCACGGCCAAGATCTTCATTGACAAATTCAATGGAGACAACTACGCGATTTGGAACCGCTACATGCGTGGCGTGTTCCTGACCAAGTCAGTCTGGCATGTCGTGAACCGTGAGGTGACACCGACGTTTACGGATCCTCGCGCTTCGGACGACTACGTCAAGTCGAGCAACGTCGCTTTCGGTCTTTTGCTCCTGCATATGGACGCGGACTACCATCATGTGGTTGACGACTGTGAGGAAGCATGGGTGGCGTGGACACGCATCAAGACACTCTACGGCGGGTCGCAGAAGGCTGGGCGTATCTACTTGAAGCGCCAGCTATTCAGCATGGAGATGGCGGAAGGCGGCAATGTGTTGCATCATTGCAATGAGGTCCTCAACATCGCGGCCAAGCTAAGCAGCATCGGCGCCAAGATGGAGGACGAGGACGTTGCGATCTGTTTGCTGCGCAGTCTGCCCAAGAGCTTCGAGAACGTCGTTCTCAACTTGGAGATGAGCAGCAACGAGCTTCGATCGCGGGACGTCGTGAGAGTACTGATGAACGAGCATATCAAGAGGCAAGGTGCGAAGGCTACGGTGGTGAAGACTGAAGACGCTGCGAAAGCGTTCAGTGCCGAACGTGAGCCGCACCAATGCACGTATTGCGGAAGACTGGGGCACTCGGTGGATCGGTGCTGGACCAGGCAGAAAGCTGAAAACAGAGGGCCAAGACGCGGCGGCAATGATCGTGGACGCGGGGCCAACAATGTCCAATGGCGCAGCGACGACGACTACGAATACCATGATCGAGTCGCCTTCGCAGTTTCGCTTGAATGTGGACTATCAACGGGCAAGAGTATGCCAGGGATGTGGGCGGTCGACAGAGGCGCAACGCACCACATCTGCAACGACAAGGCCAAGTTTACAAGCCTCAACGAACAAGATGGAGGCGAACTTTCGGTGGCTGATGGCAGCAAAGCTGCAATCAAGGGTGTGGGAACCATCATCGAACGGGTGGTTCTACCCAATGGCGATGAACAAGACATCGAGATCAAGAATGCGTTGTTCGTGCCGAACATGAACAAGAATCTGCTGTCGGTGCCGCAGATAAACAAGACCGGCAAGTTTCGAGTGGTGTTTAACGGTTCCAAAATGCATGTAGCATGCAAGAACTCGACTCAAGTAGTGGCAACGGCGGACCTCGCTGATGGACTATACTGGCTTCGGACACCGCAAAGATCTGCAAACATGGTGACGAGCTCCAGATCTGCTGATCTACATGCACGCATGGGTCATGCGCCACTAGATGTTCTTCGAAAAATGATCACAAGTGGCATGATCAAGGATGCGACCATGCCTGCGAAGTCAAGTGGATCAAGCGTGTGTCTCGGCTGTCAGCAAGGAAAGATGGTCTAAAAACCATTCCCAAGCAACCGTGACAAGCGCTGCTACGACACCTTCGAGCTTCTTCACTTTGACATCTGTGGCCCCATGGAACAAGCGTCGATTGGTGGCAGCAGATATCTGCTATTGATCGTAAACAAAGCAAGTGGCTGCATGAAGGGATTCTGTTTGCGATCCAAGTCCGAGAGTGAAGACTGCATCCGGAACTTCATCGTCAAAATTCAGCACCATTTCGAGAAGAAGGTCAAGTTTGTTCGCCACGATGGAGCTCGAGAATTCACTGCCATCTCTCTCAAGATGTTCTACGAAGATGAAGGCATCGAGCAACAGGTCACCGTTCCGTATGCGCATCAGACCAACGGGACGGCAGAACGGGCCATCAGAACAATTGTCACCATCGGCCGGAGTCTGCTGCATCATGCAAAACTGGACAAGTGTTTCTGGGCCGAAGCAGCAATGACGGCGATCTACGTGAAGAACCGACTGCCATCGCCCAAGATTTCCCACATGACACCGTACGAAATCGTGCACAATTCCAAGCCAAGCGTCAAACACATGCGCGTTTTTGGGTGTCGAGCACACATCCTGACCCCAAGTGAAAAGCGCCTCAAGTGGGACCCCAAGGCTCGTGTCGGACTGTTCATGGGGTACGAAGAAGTCTCCAAAGCGTATCGAGTATTCGACATCGAGGCCGGACAAATAGTCATCAGTCGGGACGTCACCTTTATTGAATCAAGCTTTGGACTTTCGGCGGACTCACCACACGAAGACCTGGAGGATGCGGTGCTGGACCTCGATTTGCTTGAGACAAACGAGGACAGCGTGCGTCAAATCAACTACAAGCAGACTGGCAAGCGTAAATCACGACAGGACACGAATGTCGTACGCTCGGGTCATCGTCAAAGAGGACTGGAAGAATTAAGTGCGCCGGACAATGAACACGACCACCACCGGAGAAGTCGATCAAGGACGCGGGATGTACTGATTGACGAGGAAGAAAAAGGGACTAGTGATCAAGATGATGACTCTACGCCGCCAACATTTTGGCGAGCCAGTGCCAACGCGGTCGAAGCAAGCGATCTGGCTGAGCCTGCAACTTTTCGAGATGCAGTCAATGGACCAGACCAAGTGCACTGGCGCAAGGCCATTCAAGCCGAGCTGGAGTCGATGCGTCTTCGCGGAGTCTTTCGTGCTGCCAAGTTGCCGACCAACCAACGCGCCATTGATACCAAATGGGTATTCAAGATCAAGCGAAAGGCGGATGGCTCGATCGAGAAATTCAAGGCGCGCCTCGTTGCTAAAGGATTCAAGCAGAAATACGGGATCGACTACATGGAGACGTTCTCACCGGTCGTCAAGTACGCGACTCTACGAATGATTGTCGCAGGAACCAAGCACTTCGACTGGCCTTTGGACCAACTCGATGTTGTGACAGCGTTCCTGTACGGTGTGATGAAGGAGAAAGTGTTCTGCGTCATCCCTAAAGGCGTCGAAATGGATGGCGACTTCAACTGCCTTGAACTGGTGAAAGCGATCTACGGTCTCAAGCAAGCCTCGCGCGTCTGGTATGAGACTTTCGACGAATTCGTGTGCTCGATTGGTTTCCAAATTTCGGACTTCGACCCATGTCTGTACATCAAGTTGGTGAACGGTCACTGCGTGCTGGTCCTGGTCTACGTGGACGATGTTTTGGTCACAGGCAGCTCACGAGACCTGATCGAGCAGACGAAGTGCGACCTCAAGACGCGTTTCGAGATGACGGACAGTGGCAAGTGCACATTTGTGCTGGGCATCGAGTTGGTGGATGAACCCAACGGCGGTGTTATCATGTGCCAGCGACGCTACATCAATGACATTCTCAGGCGTTTTGGGATGAATGACTGTAAGGCCACTGTCAGCCCGGTCGACTTGAGCACTCAACTATTGCCAAGCAAGAGTGCAACCAAGGTGGATGCTCCGTTTCAAGAAGCAGTGGGTTCTTTGATGCACTTGATGACAGCGACGCGCCCAGATATTGCATACGCCGTGGGCTATGTGTCGCGGTTCATGGAGAACCCGCAACAAGAACATTGGACTGCCGTCAAGCGTATTTTCCGCTACCTTCAAGGCACCAAGTCGCACGGACTACGCTATCAACCAAGCGGCGAAATCGACTTCCGAGGTTACTCCGACGCGGATTGGGCTGGTGACCACGCGGATCGCAAGTCAACATCGGGCTACGTTTTTATGGTGCTTGGTGCACCCATCAGCTGGGGAAGCAAGAAACAAGCAAGTGTGTCGCTGTCAACGAGCGAAGCCGAATACATCGCGCTGAGTCTGGTCATCCAAGAAGGCAAGTGGATTCATCGTCTACTATGCGAGATCATGATGACGGCCAACGATGCAGGACCGGAACTCGTCATTCTCGAGGACAATCAATCATGCATCAAGATGACCAAGAACCTGGTGAACCATGGTCGCGCAAAACACATCGACATAAAGTGCCATCATATCCGTGATGAGGTCAAGCGCGGAGAAGTCAAGCTCAAGTACTGTGAGACGACGATCATGCTGGCGGACATTATCACCAAGGGACTATCAGGGCCACGCCACAAGGACTTAACGGCGGCTCTCGGCATTCATGGAAGTTCGCATTGAGGGGGCGTATTGAGGGTTACCGGTACAATCCGAACTTAAAGGGTGAGTTCTTACGGATAGTTTTTACGGTAATTACCTTAGATATGAGTAGACGAGTAGGTTGATTGGAAGACCCACATGATTTATATGTGTACACATATAAATCAGGCAGTAGGATTTAAAGAAAGGTCGAAGTGAGCACTAGATGGTAGAATGCAAAGTGATTATATTTAAAGGTCCTTAGTTCGCAACTACATGCTACCTCTAAGCCAATAATTCATCTAAGCCAATCAGAACGACTCGCCATCCGGGCGCAATCATCTTCCCATTGAAGAAAAGGTCGAAGTGAGCACTTGTTGGTAGAATGCAAAGTGAATATATTGAAAGGTCCTTAGTTCGCAACTACATGCTACCTCTAAGCCAATGATTTATCTAAGCCAATCAGAACGACTCACCATCCGGGCGCAATCATCTTCCCATCCCAAAGTCGATCTTTGCCCATCTTGAACCCGCTCCTTCAAGCAGTCATCAACTGATTGTAGATACCGGTACTTATTGATATGCAGTCGCTGGTCGAGGCGTTTCTTTGTCAGTATCTTCGACAACACTCCCACTCGACTCGACAGCCTTTTGTCCTTGTATGCCAAGTCGGCTTCGAAGCATAGCAAATTGTGGTGCAGATATAGGCTTGGTCATGAGGTCGGCCAGCATGTCCGATATTGAAATGTACTCAAGAGAAACTTGGCCGTCTTCAACCTTTTCGCGAACAAAGTGATAGCGTATATCGATATGCTTGGTACGCTTGTGGAACTCCGGATTCTTGGCCAACGCAATCGATCCTTGATTACCTTCGAATATCTTGACGGCTTCATCATGAGCCATTTCCCCGATTTCGCACAGAAAGAACTTGAGCCAAACTGCTTCTTGGGTAGCTTCGGAAAGCGCCATGTATTCCGCCTCGGTTGATGACAACGCAACTGTTCGCTGTTTCTTGCTTCGCCAGCTAATGCATCCGCCGTTCATCATGAATGCATATCCGCTTGTACTCTTTCTTGAGCCAACGTCACCAGCCCAGTCCGCATCCGAATAGCCTTGAAGCCTTTTGTTGCTGTCCGCTTTAAACACGATGCCATGAGTCTGTGTACCTTGTATATATCGGAATACTCTCTTGAGCGCCTGCCAATGAGTAGGGCACGGGTCCGCCGCGAATTGACTTAGTGTCCCAGCGGCTGCTGCAAGATCAGGGCGTGTGCCGACCATCAAATACATTAAACAGCCCACCGCATTTCGGTAGGGAACATTTGCCATGGTTTCGTGATGCTTGCAACCTCCTTCGCACATGGCCTTGGTAAGCTTGAGACCCAGTTCCTGAGGCGTCTTTACAGGATTGCTGTTATCCATTTTAAACTTCTTTAGAATATCACCCGCAAATTTGGACTGCCTCACGATCATCTTTCCAGCTTTAAAATCTTGTTCAATTTCCATGCCGAGAAAATACTCTAACTGACCCATGTCTGTCATTTCGAACCGATCACTTAGCGTTTGCTTGGTGTCGTGTAGCAATGTCGAGCTGTTGCTTGCAAGAATGAGATAGTCGACGTAAAGCGCAATGAAGATCATGTTTTTGCCGTCACGCCTTGAATAGATGCAGTGGTCGGACACGCTCTTTTTGAACTTGAGTCGAAGCATGAAGTCGTCAATAGTTTTATTCCACATACGCGGCGACTGCTTTAATCCGTAAAGAGATCGCTCAAGCTTGCAAACGAAATCCGGGCATTTTTCATCGACAAATTCATCGGGCTGGGTCATGTAGATGTCCTCATCAAGAAATCCGTTCAAAAACGCAGTCTTGACATCCATTTGATGGACAGTAAGGCTGTACTTGGCTGTCAGACTAAGCAGAATTCGAATCGAAGTGAACTTGGCCACTGGCGCAAACGTTTCTTCATAGTCGACGCCATACTTTTGTGAAAATCCCTTGGCCACCAAACGCGCATTGTATCTGTTGACAAGAATGCGCCTCGACAAGATACTGGTGTTGTCGAAGATGCCGTGAAAGTAACGCCTCGACCAGCGACTTCATACCGGTAAGTACCGGTATCTGCAATCAGTTGATGACTGACTTAGGGAGCGGGTTCAAGATGGGCAAAAGATCGGTTTCGTGATGGGAAGATGATTGCGCCCGGATGGTGAGTCATTCTCATTGGCTTAGATAAATCATTGGCTTAGAGGTAGCATGTAGTTGCGAACTAAGGACCATTAAATATATTTACTTTGCATTTTGCCAACTAGTGCTCACTTCGACCTTTCCAATAGGTTATGAGCCCAAGCCCCGCCGACTCTGCCTCCCCCTTCTCTGACTCTGCCTTCGCCACCATGGACGCGTCTATGCCAAGTCGAATCAACAAGTTCGACGGCACCAACTTTCACACCTGGAAGTTCAAGATGCAGATGGTGCTGGAGCAGAGGGACCTGTGGGAAGTCGCAAGTGGTGAGATCAAGCTGGAGCACTGCACGAATGCGATGGATCAGTCGACTTACAAGAGGAAGTCTCGGAAAGCGCTAGCGATAATCTGTCTTGCGATGGAAGACTCGCAACTGCCACTGGTCCGATCGTCAAGTGGTGCGCACGATGCATGGTCAAGGCTCGAGGGACATTTCGAGAAGAAGAGTTTGGCAAATAAGCTCTTTCTTCGTCGTCGTTTCTTCACGGCCAAGATGGAAGAAGGTGAGGATGTGCTCGCGCATATCAACAAGATGAAGACTCTAGCGGAGCAACTCGACGCGGTTGGTAACTCCAGTAAGCGAGGACGACTTGGTGATCACGCTTCTTGCAAGTCTCAGTGAGTCGTTCGCATTTCTCATTACAGCATTGGAGTCAAGAGCCGACTCGCTGTCTTGGGAGCTTGTGAAGTCTCGGCTGCTTCACGAGGATATGAAGCGCAAGGAACACGATGGCGGCGTCGATGGAGCCGTGCACGGTCAGGTGCAAGCATTCGTGTCAGCGGACAATGGACGGCGCACGACAAGTCTCAATGAAGCCCACGAGTACCTGCCACTACTGTGGCGAGCAAGGGCACTGGATCGCAAAATGTCCGGCTCGAATTCGAGAGAATGGAGAGCGTCAAAGGACGCAACGCGCTAATGTCGCGCAGAGTGAGGATTACTCTGGCGAATTTTTGTTTTCGGTTGGTGGGAGTACCACCAAGTCAAGTTCTGTGTGGCTGGTCGACTCGGGTGCGACGCAGCACATGACGTACTCGCGAGAGTACATGAAGAATTACAAGACAATCTCACCGATGGACGCGCATCTTGCAGATGATGGAGTGGTTCAGGCAGTGGGCACGGGTGACATTGTTATGTCTATGGCTACTCCGCGCGGACTCAAGAAGGGTGTGCTTACTACAGTGTGGCACATCCCAAAGCTTTCGCGCAATCTTTTTTCCGTTGGACGCTTTACGAAGGATGTTGGCCCGGTCACGTTTAAGCGCGATGGATGTTTTGCCGAAGCTAAAGGTGTCCGTTGGAAGCTTGGTGCTCGCGAAGGCAAGGGTTTGTTCAGGCTCTGCATGACGCCTGTCAATGTTGACGCAGCCAATGTGACAAGTTCGTCGGGATGCCATGAGGACACCACGTCGTACCTCTGGCACCTTCGACTTGGCCACATTGGTTACGGCGGTCTAGATGCCATTGTCAAGAAGAAGTATGGAATTGGTATCAACCTCAAGACAGCTACTCAGTGGGAAACATGCGAGGGCTGTGCGCTGGGCAAACAGACGCGGGTGAGCTTTATGAACTCCTCCCCAAGTCGTGCCAAACACGTGTTGGAGACTATTCACAGCGACGTGTGCGGTCCCATGCAATCACCAACGTTTGGAGGCAAGCGCTATTTCGTTACATTTGTTGACGAAAAGTCGCATTTTTGCGTTGTCTTCTTGCTCAGAAACAAGTCTGAAGTATCCGACAAGTTTGCAGAATTTGTTGCGCTAGCGGAAAACCAAACTTGCCGCCGCGTCAAGACACTTCGTTGCGATAATGGCGGAGAATACGTGAACGGCGCCATGACGAAGTTCTGTGCAGAGCGTGGTATTGTACAGAAATTGACACCGCCGTACACACCCCAGCTAAATAGCGTTGCAGAGCAAATGAATCGGACGCCTGTGGAATGTGCTCGCTGTATGCTAGAGCACGCCAACTTGCCGAAGTCTTACTGGGGTGAAGCCGTCATGACTGCCACTTTCCTACGTAATCGGTGCCCAACGCGCGCCATCAAGTCCGACATGTCACCTCATCAAATTTGGACCGGCAAGAAACCGCTTCTGGCAAACCTTAAGGTTTTTGGTTGCCACGCGTACGTTCAAGTGCCGAAGGAAAAACGGACCAAGCTTGATGCTCGATCGGTGCGGTGCCGATTTCTTGGTTACTCGGATCACGAAAAAGCGTACCGCTTTGAAGAAATTGTGAGTGGTCGAGTACTTGTGAGCCGCGACGCACAGTATATGGAGGATGTCTTCGACAGTGGGAGACGAAGTTATGACAGCAATGAAGTGATTATTCAAGATGATGCAAGCGATTGTTCGGCAGGATCTAATGGGACTGACTGCGAGCAAGAAGAAGTTTCGGCTCCGGATGTGGAGGTCGAACCAGGAAGCAAGCGTATTCGGCGGTCGCGATCGCTAGAGAAGGTTGCAGACTCCCCAAGGCCCAAGCGCCAAAGCCGACCATACATTTTAAAGGACAAAAAGCTTTTCGCCGATTTACCATCGGCACTGGACGAGATGTGAGCAGTGGCTTACGGGGATGGCGATTTTGAAGCGGCCTTTGTTGTAGATTCAGTGGGAGAAGTGCCAACTACGTACAAGTCGGCAATGGAATCTAGCAACGCGGCCAAGTGGAAAGAGGCATGCGACTCGGAAATCGACTCCCTCCGCAAAAACAAGACGTGGTCGTTGGTGCCGTTGCCTCAAGGACGAAAAGCTATTGGCTGTCGATGGGTGTTTTGAGTCAAGGAGAATCAAGCAGGAGGGATCGAGCAATTCAAGGCTCGACTTGTCGCTAAAGGATCTTCGCAAAAGCACGGTATCGACTATGATGAAACATTTGCACCGGTGGCCAAGTTTACTTCAATACGATTTCTCCTCAGTTTGACAGCCAAGTACGGACTTGAAGTGCACCAGATGAATGTCAAGATAGCCTTCTTGAACGGGTCTCTCGATGAAGACATTTACATGGTTCAGCCACAAGGTTACGAGGACGAACGCCAGCCAGATCATGTTTGTCAGCTCAAGCGGTCGCTTTACGGATTAAAACAGTCA
The DNA here is from genome assembly GCA_001695595.3 of Plasmopara viticola. NCBI lineage: Eukaryota > Oomycota > Peronosporomycetes > Peronosporales > Peronosporaceae > Plasmopara > Plasmopara viticola. Next base: position 500,557 of record MBPM02000062.1, read on the forward strand.
ACTCGTATGTGGAATCAGACGATTGACAAGCTCATGATTATGCTGGGATTCAAGAAGTGCGAAGCCGATCATTGTGTGTACGTGAAGCGAGATGACCAGCACATGATTTTTGTGGCTCTTTACGTTGATGATTTGGTTCTCGCGAGCAGTGACGACAGGATGCTCAAGTCAACTAAGCAAGCATTAAGCGAGCGTTTCGAAATGACTGACTTAGGTGATCTCAAGTATTTTCTGGGCACCGAAATTGAAAAGGATCGTTCTGCTGGTATTGTGGCAATGCGTCAGACCAAGTTTGCCAAAGACATTTTGACGAAGTTCGGCATGGTGAACAGCAACCCGGTCAAGACACCCCAAGAGCCTGGCCTCAAGCTGACGAAGACAATGTGCGAGGGCGGCTGCCAGCACAGTACAACGATGGCAAATGTTCCGTACCGAAATGCGGTTGGGTGCCTCATGTATCTCATGGTCGGGACGCGGCCGGACCTCGCAGCTGCAGTGGGAGTTCTTTCTCAATTTGCTGCTGATCCATGCCCTACGCATCGGCAAGCTCTCAAGCGCGTGTTTCGGTACATTCAAGGAACGACTACACATGGAATCAAGTTCGACAAATCAAGCAAGGACAAGCTGCAAGGTTTTTCTGACGCGGACTGGGCTGGCGATGCTGATACTCGACGAAGTACAAGTGGTTACGCGTTTACAATGAATTCAGGGTGCATCAGCTGGAGAAGCAAGAAACAAAGGACGGTTGCGCTCTCGTCAACGAAGGCAGAGTACATGGCGCTGACAGAAGCTGTTCAAGAGGCGATTTGGCTTAAAGCATTCCTATGCGAGCTTGGTGGAATGAAGAGCAACGAGCCTGTCAAGATTTACGAAGACAATCAAGGCTCGATTGCGCTTGCCAAGAAACCCGAGTTCCACAAGCGTACCAAGCACATCGACATTCGCTATCACTTTGTTCGGGAGAAGGTTGAAGATGGTCAAGTGGTCCTGCAATACTGTTCGACTAAAGACATGAAGGCGGACATGATGACCAAGCCAATCCCAGCTGTGCAGTTTGAGTTCCTTCGCAACATGCTTGGGATACAAGGTTCAAGGACTGCCGAGTCGAGTGGGAGTGTTGACAAGAATGCGCCTCGACAAGATACTGGTGTTGTCGAAGATGCCGTGAAAGTAACGCCTCGACCAGCGACTTCATACCGGTAAGTACCGGTATCTGCAATCAGTTGATGACTGACTTAGGGAGCGGGTTCAAGATGGGCAAAAGATCGGTTTCGTGATGGAAAGATGATTGCGCCCGGATGGGATGATGATTGCGCCCGGATGGTGAGTCATTCTGATTGGCTTAGATAAATCATTGGCTTAGAGGTAGCATGTAGTTGCGAACTAAGGACCATTAAATATATTTACTTTGCATTTTGCCAACAAAAGCTCACTTCGACCTTTTCAACAAGCTGCTCCGCCAGCGTTTTGATCTTGTTGATGTGCTGCAACACATCACCACCTTCGTCCATCATTGTCGTAAAGAAGCGTCGACGAAGAAAGAGCTTGTTTGCTAAACTCTTCTTCTCGAAGTGCCCTTCTAGACGCGACCATGCATCCTGCGCACCTTTCGCCGACCGTACCAATGGTAGCTGAGAGTCCTCCATGGCAAGGCAGATGATGGCCATAGCCTTGCGAGACTTGCGCTTGTACGTGCTTTGATCCAACTGCATAAGACAGTGCTCGTACTTGATCTCACCGCTCGTGACCTCCCACAGATCGCGCTCTTCCAGCACCATTTGCATCTTGAACTTCCACGTATGGAAGTTCGTTCCGTCGAACTTGTTGATACGCGAGGGTGCAGCGACGTCCATGGCGAGGGCTTGGTCGTTGTCGGAGAACAGGGCAGAGTGTGTGGGGCTTGGGCTCATAACCTGAAGAAAAGGTCGAAGTGAGCACTTGTTGGTAGAATGCAAAGTGAATATATTGAAAGTGTTGTAAAGGTCGAAGTGAGCACTAGTTGGCAAAATGCAAAGTGAATAAATTTAAAAAGGTCCTTAGTTCACAACTACATGCTACCTCTAAGCCAATGATCTATCTAATCCAATCATGTTGTCGAAGATGCTGGTGATGATACACCTCGACCAGCGACTACATATCGGTAAGTATCGGTATCAGCAATCAGTTGATGACTGACTGAGGGAGCAGGTTCAAGATGGGCAAAAGATCGGTTTCGGGATGGGAAGATAATTGCGCCCGGATGGGAAGATGATTGCGCCCGGAAGGTGAGTCGTTCTGATTGGCTTAGATAAATCATTGGCTTAGAGGTAGCATGTAGTTGTAAACTAAGGACCTTTTTAAATATATTCACTTTGCATTTTGCCAACTAGTGCTCACTTCGACCTTTTCAACAGGTTATGAGCCCAAGCACCGCCGACTCTGCCTCCCCCTTCTCTGACTCTGCCTTCGCCACCATGGACGCGTCTATGCCAAGTCGAATCAACAAGTTCGACGGCACCAACTTTCATACCTGGAAGTTCAAGATGCAGATGGTGCTGGAGGAGAGGGACCTGTGGGAAGTCGCAAGTGGTGAGATCAAGCTGGAGCACTGCACGAATGCGATGGATCAGTCGACTTACAAGAGGAAGTCTCGGAAAGCGCTAGCGATAATCTGTCTTGCAATGGAAGACTCGCAACTGCCACTGGTCCGGTCGTCAAGTGGTGCGCATGATGCATGGTCGCGACTGGAAGGACACTTTGAGAAGAGGAGCTTCGCAAACAAGCTCTTTCTTCGTCGACGGTTTTTCACGACAATGATGGAAGAAGGTGATGATGTTCTGGAACACATCAACAAGCTCAAGACGCTAGCGGAGCAGCTCGATGCTGTAGGTGCCCCGGTGAGCGAGGACGACTTGGTTATCACGTTTCTTGGGAGTCTTAATGACTCGTACCAGTTTCTCATTACTGCATTGGAATCTCGTGCAGACACTTTGACCTGGGAGCTGGTGACGTCTCGACTTCTCCATGAGGATATGAAGCGCAAGGAGCAGGGCGGCGATGGAGCTGCGTCTGGCCAAGCGTTCATGATGAAGGATGCGAAGCGCAAAGGACGACCGGTGAAGAAGACTGGTGCGTGCCATAATTGCGGCAAACAAGGACACTGGATCGCAGATTGCCCCTCGCGAGTCCAGAATGATGCTGAGCGATATCGATCGCAGCGGGCAAACGTCGCGCAGATTGAAAAATTCTGGTGACTAACTTTTCTCGGTTGGCGGTAGCAGTGGCTCTGTCAAGCCGAATGACGTCTGGCTGGTCGACTCGGGGGCGACTCAGCATATGACAAGTTCCAAGAAGTTCATGAGGAGCTACAAGACTTTTTCCCTATCGACGTATATCTGGCAGACGACGGCGTCGTACAAGCTATTGGCAGCGGTGACATTGTGATGGCTATGATGACGTCGCACGGAATTAAGAAGGGTGTGTTGAATGTGTGGCACATCCCCAAGTTGTCGAGAAATTTGTTTTCAGTTGGTCGCTTTACCAAGGACGTCGGGCCTGTTGTTTTCGACAAGGAGGGATGCTTTGCCGAAACAAAAGGTGTCAAGTGGAAAATCGGTGCGCGCGAAGGAAAAGGATTATTTCGGCTGCACATGACTCCGGTTGCTCGTGAAGAAGCAAATACGGTCAAGACTTTGACAAGCAACGAGGACACTTCATATTTGTGGCATCTTCGACTTGGTCATATTGGTCACGACGGGCTGAACGCAATCGTGAGAAAGAATCTCGCCACTGGAATCGACATTACGTCTGTGAACAAGTGGGAGATTTGTGATGGTTGTGCACTGGGTAAGCAGACTCGTGTACGGTTCCAATCGATGTCGACGGTTCGAGCGAATCAGCTTTTGGAGGTTATACACAGCGATGTGTGCGGTCCCATGAAGTCTCCAACGTTTAGTGGCAAGCGCTACTTCGTGACGTTCATCGACGACAAGTCAAGATATTGCGTCGTCTATCTGATCAAGAGCAAGTCAGAAGGTGGACAAGTTCGCCAATTTTGTGGCATTCGCAGAAAAGCAGACCGGCAAACGCGTAAAATCTCTTCGCAGTGACAACGGTGGCGAGTATGCATCCACGAAAATGGCCAAGTTTTGCTCGGATAATGGAATTGTGCTCAAGTATACGCCGCCGTACACACCACAGCTTAACGGAGTTGCGGAGCGTATGAATCGGACGCTTGTGGAATGCGCAAGGTGCATGTTGGAGCACGCGGGTCTCGCCAAACACTACTGGGGAGAAGCAGTTATGACAGCAATGTTTCTTCGAAATCGGTGTCCATCGCGTGCTATCGAGCACCAGACGTCACCTTTCGAGCTTTGGACAGCCAAAAAACCACTATTAGCCAACTTGAAAGTGTTTGGTTGTCACGCGTTCGTGCATGTTCCGAAAGAAAAGCGCTCGAAACTGGATGCGAAAGCAATATTGTGTCGATTTTTGGGCTACTCGGAGCACCAAAAGACGTATCGCTTTGAAGAATTGTCGACTGGTCGAATCGTTATGAGTCGTGATGCTCAGTTCAAGGAAGACACTTTCAACAGTGGAAGAACGACTTTCAAAAATAAAAGCACTATTGTCGAGATTCATGATGAGGATAAAGGAATATCGACGGACGACGAAAACGAGTTTGAGCAAGAGCAGGATGAGACACAAGACGCAAGTACGGACTCCGAATTGGAAAGTAAGCGGTGAAGAAGCTCGAGTGTGCACTAGTTGGTAAAATGCAAGGTGAATTTATTTGAAAGGTCCTTAGTTCGCAACTACATGCTACCTCTAAGCCAATGATTTATCTAAGCCAATTAGAACAACTCACCATCCGGGCGCAATCATCTTCCCATCCGGGCGCAATCATCTTCCCATCCCGAAACCGATCTTTTGCCCATCTTGAACCCGCTCCCACAGTCAGTCATCAACTGATTGCAGATACCGGTACTTACCGATATGTAGTCGCTAATCGAGGCGTTTGTCTGCCAACATCTTCGACAAGAGTCGTATCCTCAACACTCCCACTCGACTCGTCAGCGCTTGGAGACTTGATGCCCAATTTGTTCCGAAGATATTGAAATTGGGCCGCAGTTATTGGCTTGGTCATGATGTCAGCGAGCATGTCGTGCGTCGAACAATACTGCAGCATGACTTGACCGTCTTCTACTTTCTCCCGCACGAAGTGGTACCGAATGTCGATATGCTTGGTGCGCTTGTGAAACTCTGGACTCTTAGCCAAAGCGATGGAACCTTGATTGTCCTCGTAGATCTTGATCGCTTGACCTCTTGATCGTTCACCAAGTTCGCACAGAAAGGTTTTTAACCAAGTTGCCTCTTGAGCTGCTTCTGTCAAAGCCATGTACTCTGCTTCCGTAGAAGAAAGTGCCACTGTCCGTTGTTTCTTGCTTCTCCAGCCGATGCAACCTCCATTCATCATGAACGCATAACCGCTTGTGCTTCTTCGGGTTTCCAAATCGCCTGCCCAATCTGCATCGGAATAGCCTCGAAGTCCTTCTTGGTCTTGAGCTTGAAATGTAATGCCGTGCGTCTTTGTTCCTTGAATGTATCGGAAGACCCTTTTGAGTGCCTGCCAGTGAGTTGGACATGGGTCCGAGGCAAATTGGCTGAGTACTCCCACTGAGGCTGCTAGGTCCGGCCGAGTTCCGACCATCAAGTACATGAGGCAACCAACGGCATTTCGATAAGGGACTTTTGCCATCGTCTCTTCATGACAACACCCCCCTTCGCACATGGCCTTGGTCAACTTGAGTCCCGGATCTTGCGGTGTCCTGACGGGATTGCTGTTTTCCATTCCAAACTTTTTCAAGATGTCACTCGCGAATTTTGTCTGGCGAATGGACACGTTACCACTCAAAGTTTCTTGATGAATCTTCATGCCCAAAAAGAACTTGAGTCGACCAAGATCCGTCATTTCGAATCGCTCGCGGAGTGCTTTCTTAGTCCTCTTCAGCAGCAAGTCGTTGTTGCACGCAAGCACCAGGTCATCAACGTAAAGTGCCACGAGGATCAATTCTTCGTCATTGCGCTTGACGTAAATGCAATGGTCGGCATCACACTTCGTAAACTTTATTTCCAGCATGAACGCGTCAATTGTCTGGTTCCACATCCGTGGCGACTGCTTCAAACCATAAAGTATTGAAGGTAGCCGGTTTCCCTCAGTTTTATTCCGGTTTCCAAGGCTGTCCAATACGAGCGGCTGTCCGACGGTTCAAACAAACAACGATGGCGTCATGGAAAGACGCACGGAAAGGCGCACTCAAGATGATTGCGCCCGGATGGGAAGATGATTGTGCCCGGATGGTAAGTGCCTCTGATTGGCTTAGATAAATGAATGGCTTAGATGTAGCAAAGAGTTGTGAACTAAGGACCAAATGAATACACTCACTTTGAAATCTTCTTTCTTCCTCACAAGTGTCTTCGCTCGGTTCTCCCTCGCGCAGACTCTTCACCACACGCCTCAAACTCTTCGCCTTCGCTCCGCTCACCCATCCAACAGGTTATGAGCCCAACCATGACCTCGGTGCATGACGTCTCGGCCAAGGTCGCCATCGACAAGTTCAACGGCGACAACTATGCAACGTGGAACCGCTACATGCGTGGCGTGTTTCTTACCAAGGCCGTGTGGCATGTTGTCAACCGCGAGGTGACTCCGACGTTTGTTGACCCTCGTGCCTCGGACGAATATGTCAAGACAAGCAACATTGCTTTTGGATTGATGCTGCTCCATATGGATGCGGACTATCACCACGTTGTTGATGACTGCGAGGAAGTGTGGGTTGCGTGGGCGCGTATTAAGACGCTGTACGGTGGATCGCAAAAGGCTGGTCGCATCTACTTGAAGCGACAACTCTTTAGCATGGAGATGGCCGAAGGTGGTAATGTCTTGCATCACTGCAATGAAGTCCTCAATATCAGCGCAAAGCTTTCCAGTATCGGCGCGAAAATGGAGGACGAAGACGTTGCAATCTGCCTTTTGCGAAGTCTGCCCAAGAGCTACGAGAATGTCGTGCTCAACTTGGAGATCAGCAATGCGGAGTTGAGGACTCAGGATGTGGTTAAAGTGCTGACGAATGAGCACATTAAGCGACAAGGGTCGAAAACCACGACAGTCAAGACTGAGGAAGTGGCAAAGGCGTTCAGCGCAGAGCGAGAATATCGCCAGTGCGCATACTGCGGAAAATTGGGGCACTCGGCGGAGCGGTGCTGGACCAAGCAGAAGGATGAGAATCGGAATGCTCGACGCGGCGGCCAAGCTCGTGGACGCGAAGCAAACAATGTTCACTATCGACCAAGCGATCAATACGACTACGACCGTGTTGCGTTTGCGGTCTCACTGGAGTGTGGACTTTCAACAACAAAAAGTATGCCTGGAACGTGGGCGATCGACAGTGGCGCAACGCATCACATATGCAACAACAAGAACAAATTTTCAAGACTCGATAAAACAATTTTGGCGAACTCTCGGTCGCTGACGGAAACAAGACTGCAATTGAAGGTGTCGGGACAATCATTAAGCGCGTGGTTTTGCCCGATGGTATAGAATCCGACATTGAATTCAAGAACGTATTGTTCGTGCCAGCAATGAACAAGAATTTGCTTTCGGTGCCACTGATCAACAAGAGTGGCAAGTTTCAAGTGGTATTTGATGGTCCACGCATGGATATTACGCGCAAAGTCTCGAATCAAGTTGTGGCTACAGCAGACCTTGTGGACGGTCTTTACTGGCTTCGTACTTTCCAATATTCAGCAAATTCGGCGGTGCGGGGACAAAACATCAATCTGCATGCAAGATTGGGTCACGCTCCAATCGACGTGCTTCGCAAGATGGTCAATGGTGGAATGATCAAGGACGCAAACGTGCCACTATGCTCAAGCGATCAAGGCATGTGTCGAGGGTGTCAGTTAGGAAAAATGGTTCAAAGACCATTTCCTAGCTCCCAAGACAAGCGTCCATATGATACGTTTGAGCTCCTTCACTTCGACATATGCGGTCCCATGGAACAAGACTCTTTGGGTGGAAGCAGGTACTTGCTCCTCATTGTAGACGAGGCCAGCGGATGCATGAAGGGCTTTTGCTCAAGAGCCAAATCTGAATCCGAAGAATGTCTCACAAGCTACATCGTCAAGGTTCACACGCAATTCGGCAAGCAAGTCAAGTTTGTGAGACATGATGGAGCGCGAGAATTCGCAACAAATTCGCTCAAGATCTGCTATGGCGATCAAGGTATTGAGCAGCAGGTCACGGTTCCATACGCGCATCAAACAAATGGGACAGCTGAGCGGGCCATCAGAACTATTGTTACGATTGGCCGCGCTTTACTGTACTATGCAAATCTTGACAAGCGCTTTTGGGGTGAAGCGGCAATGACGGCAATTTATATCAAGAATCGACTGCCTTCACCCAAGATTGCAAGCAAGACCCCGTTTGAGATTGTGTACAAGTCCAAGCCAAGTGTAAAGCACCTGCGTGTATTCGACTGCCGAACATTTACACTGACACCAAAAGAAAAGCGACTCAAGTGGGATCCAAAAGCTCGCGCCGGCATTTTCATGGGCTATCAAGAGTCATCAAAGGCCTATCGAATTTTTGACATCGAGGCAGGACAAATAATTGTTGGTCGTGACGTCAACTTTGATGAATCAAGGCTTGGTCTTGCATCTACAGGGCCACCAGCTCCTGACAGTGATGACGATGACCTCAATCTTGATCCGCTCACCATCGATGACAGTAATCCAGTGTACCGAATGAATTTCAAGTCGTCCGGAAAGCGCAAGAACCGATCAGGCGCATATGACGCGAACAATGATTCAGCTCTCCCACGCTACGAGTATCACGAGAATGGACTCGAGGAATCAAGTGCGCCTGAAAGTCTTGACGAGCGACGAGCCAAACGCAGATCGGTCGAGCGCATGACCAGTAATCAGGAAAATGAAGACGAAAAGAGCGAGACAAATGATCACTCGGTGCCACGCGATTTTTGGCATGCAAGCGCTAATGCAGTCGAAGCTATCGACCTTTCTGAACCATCGAGTTATCAAGATGCCGTTAGTGGACCAGATCAAGTACATTGGCGAAAAGCAGTGCGTGCAGAATTGGATTCTATGCGAATTCGCAACGTGTTTCGAGCGGCCAAACTCCCAGCAGGACAACATGCTATTGGAACGAAGTGGGTTTTCAAGATCAAGCGCAAAGCCGACGGATCAATTGAAAAATACAAGGCGCGTCTCGTCGCAAAAGGATTTAAACAGCAATACGGCATTGACTACACGGAAACGTTTTCGCCTGTGGTCAAGTACGTCACACTGCGCATGGTGATCAGCTTGACAAAGTATCTTGGATGGCCCCTTGACCAGCTTGATGTTGTTACGGCATTTCTCTACGGTGTAATGAAAGAAGTCGTTTACTGTGTGGTACCAGAGGGAGTGGAAATCGAAGGTAATTTCGATTGCTTGGAACTGTTGAAAGCAATTTACGGCCTAAAACAAGCATCCCGAGTTTGGAACGAGACCTTTGATGAGTTTGTGTGCTCCATTGGTTTCTGTGTTTCTGCTTTCGACCCATGCCTCTATATCAAGAATGTCGACGGCCATTGCATATTGCTACTGGTGTATGTAGATGATGTACTCATCACTGGCAGCTCGGCCAAGCTCATCGCGGAAACTAAAAGCAGTCTCAAGTCACGCTTTGAAATGACGGACAGTGGGAAATGTGCTTTTGTTTTGGGCATTGAGCTTGTGGATAACGCTGACGGCAGCATCACACTTTGCCAGAGACGCTATGTCGACGACATTCTCAAGCGATTTGGCATGAGTGATTGCAAGCCAGTATTAAGTCCGACCGACTTAAGCTTACGACTCGTGCCAAGTGCTGCAACAACAAAGGCTGACGTCCCATTTCGCGAAGCTGTGGGTGCCTTGATGCATCTGACAACTGCAACACGTCCAGACATTGCCTTTGCTGTTGGATATGTATCACGTTTTATGGAGAACCCGCAAGCTGAACACTGGGTTGCGATAAAGAGAGTTCTTCGCTACCTCCAAGGAAGCAAGTCACACGGCATCACTTTTAAGGCTAGTGATCATGTGGATTTCCGGGGATACTCGGATGCAGATTGGGCTGGCGATCATGCGGACCGCAAGTCAACCTCTGGCTATGCATTTATGTTGATGGGAGCACCTGTGAGTTGGGGAAGCAAGAAACAATCAGCGTTTCACTGTCGACCAGCGAAGCTGAATACATTGCACTCAGCCTGGCAATACAAGAAGGCAAGTGGGTACATCGTCTTCTTTGTGAAATTTTAGGAGCAGCTGGTAAAGATAAACCGGAGCTGAAGATATTTAGAGATAATCAATCATGTATCAAGATGACGAAGAACCCGGTCAACCATGGTCGAGCCAAGCACATTGATATCAAGTATCATCACATCCGTGACGAAGTCAAACGCGGTGAAGTCAAGCTTGAATATTGCGAGACCTCGGCAATGCTGGCAGACATCATGACGAAGGCACTTCCAGGACCACGTCATGCCGACCTAATGAGGGCTCTCGGAATTCACGCGTGCTCGTATTGAGGGGGAGTATTGAAGGTAGCCGGTTTCCCTCAGTTTTATTCCGGTTTCCAAGGCTGTCCAATACGAGCGGCTGTCCGACGGTTCAAACAAACAACGATGGCGTCATGGAAAGACGCACGGAAAGGCGCACTCAAGATGATTGCGCCCGGATGGGAAGATGATTGCGCCCGGATGGTAAGTGCCTCTGATTGGCTTAGATAAATGAATGGCTTAGATGTAGCAAAGAGTTGTGAACTAAGGACCAAATGAATACACTCACTTTGAAATCTTCTTTCTTCCTCACAAGTGTCTTCGCTCGGTTCTCCCTCGCGCAGACTCTTCACCACACGCCTCAAACTCTTCGCCTTCGCTCCGCTCACCCATCCAACAGGTTATGAGCCCAACCATGACCTCGGTGCATGACGTCTCGGCCAAGGTCGCCATCGACAAGTTCAACGGCGACAACTATGCAACGTGGAACCGCTACATGCGTGGCGTGTTTCTTACCAAGGCCGTGTGGCATGTTGTCAACCGCGAGGTGACTCCGACGTTTGTTGACCCTCGTGCCTCGGACGAATATGTCAAGACAAGCAACATTGCTTTTGGATTGATGCTGCTCCATATGGATGCGGACTATCACCACGTTGTTGATGACTGCGAGGAAGTGTGGGTTGCGTGGGCGCGTATTAAGACGCTGTACGGTGGATCGCAAAAGGCTGGTCGCATCTACTTGAAGCGACAACTCTTTAGCATGGAGATGGCCGAAGGTGGTAATGTCTTGCATCACTGCAATGAAGTCCTCAATATCAGCGCAAAGCTTTCCAGTATCGGCGCGAAAATGGAGGACGAAGACGTTGCAATCTGCCTTTTGCGAAGTCTGCCCAAGAGCTACGAGAATGTCGTGCTCAACTTGGAGATCAGCAATGCGGAGTTGAGGACTCAGGATGTGGTTAAAGTGCTGACGAATGAGCACATTAAGCGACAAGGGTCGAAAACCACGACAGTCAAGACTGAGGAAGTGGCAAAGGCGTTCAGCGCAGAGCGAGAATATCGCCAGTGCGCATACTGCGGAAAATTGGGGCACTCGGCGGAGCGGTGCTGGACCAAGCAGAAGGATGAGAATCGGAATGCTCGACGCGGCGGCCAAGCTCGTGGACGCGAAGCAAACAATGTTCACTATCGACCAAGCGATCAATACGACTACGACCGTGTTGCGTTTGCGGTCTCACTGGAGTGTGGACTTTCAACAACAAAAAGTATGCCTGGAATGTGGGCGATCGACAGTGGCGCAACGCATCACATATGCAACAACAAGAACAAATTTTCAAGACTCGATGAAAACAATTTTGGCGAACTCTCGGTCGCTGACGGAAACAAGACTGCAATTGAAGGTGTCGGGACAATCATTAAGCGCGTGGTTTTGCCCGATGGTATAGAATCCGACATTGAATTCAAGAACGTATTGTTCGTGCCAGCAATGAACAAGAATTTGCTTTCGGTGCCACAGATCAACAAGAGTGGCAAGTTTCAAGTGGTATTTGATGGTCCACGCATGGATATTACGCGCAAAGTCTCGAATCAAGTTGTGGCTACAGCAGACCTTGTGGACGGTCTTTACTGGCTTCGTACTTTCCAATATTCAGCAAATTCGGCGGTGCGGGGACAAAACATCAATCTGCATGCAAGAATGGGTCACGCTCCAATCGACGTGCTTCGCAAGATGGTCAATGGTGGAATGATCAAGGACGCAAACGTGCCACTAGGCTCAAGCGATCAAGGCATGTGTCGAGGGTGTCAGTTAGGAAAAATGGTTCAAAGACCATTTCCTAGCTCCCAAGACAAGCGTCCATATGATACGTTTGAGCTCCTTCACTTCGACATATGCGGTCCCATGGAACAAGACTCTTTGGGTGGAAGCAGGTACTTGCTCCTCATTGTAGACGAGGCCAGCGGATGCATGAAGGGCTTTTGCTTAAGAGCCAAATCTGAATCCGAAGAATGTCTCACAAGCTACATCGTCAAGGTTCAACGCAATTCGGCAAGCAAGTCAAGTTTGTGAGACATGATGGAGCGCGAGAATTCGCAACAAATTCGCTCAAGATCTTCTATGGCGATCAAGGTATTAAGCAGCAGGTCACGGTTCCATACGCGCATCAAACAAATGGGACAGCTGAGCGGGCCATCAGAACTATTGTTACGATTGGCCGCGCTTTACTGTACTATGCAAATCTTGACAAGCGCTTTTGGGGTGAAGCGGCAATGACGGCAATTTATATCAAGAATCGACTGCCTTCACCCAAGATTGCAAGCAAGACCCCGTTTGAGATTGTGTACAAGTCCAAGCCAAGTGTAAAGCACCTGCGTGTATTCGACTGCCGAACATTTACACTGACACCAAAAGAAAAGCGACTCAAGTGGGATCCAAAAGCTCGCGCCGGCATTTTCATGGGCTATCAAGAGTCATCAAAGGCCTATCGAATTTTTGACATCGAGGCAGGACAAATAATTGTTGGTCGTGACGTCAACTTTGATGAATCAAGGCTTGGTCTTGCATCTACAGGGCCACCAGCTCCTGACAGTGATGACGATGACCTCAATCTTGATCCGCTCACCATCGATGACAGTAATCCAGTGTACCGAATGAATTTCAAGTCGTCCGGAAAGCGCAAGAACCGATCAGGCGCATATGACGCGAACAATGATTCAGCTCTCCCACGCTACGAGTATCACGAGAATGGACTCGAGGAATCAAGTGCGCCTGAAAGTCTTGACGAGCGACGAGCCAAACGCAGATCGGTCGAGCGCATGACCAGTAATCAGGAAAATGAAGACGAAAAGAGCGAGACAAATGATTACTCGGTGCCACGCGATTTTGGCATGCAAGCGCTAATGCAGTCGAAGCTATCGACCTTTCTGAACCATCGAGTTATCAAGATGCCGTTAGCGAACCAGATCAAGTACATTGGCGAAAAGCAGTGCGTGCAAAATTGGATTCTATGCGAATTCGCAACGTGTTTCGAGCGGCCAAACTCCCAGCAGGACAACATGCTATTGGAACGAAGTGGGTTTTCAAGATCAAGCGCAAAGCCGACGGATCAATTGAAAAATACAAGGCGCGTCTCGTCGCAAAAGGATTTAAACAGCAATACGGCATTGACTACACGGAAACGTTTTCGCCTGTGGTCAAGTACGTCACACTGCGCATGGTGATCAGCTTGACAAAGTATCTTGGATGGCCCCTTGACCAGCTTGATGTTGTTACGGCATTTCTCTACGGTGTAATGAAAGAAGTCGTTTACTGTGTGGTACCAGAGGGAGTGGAAATCGAAGGTAATTTCGATTGCTTGGAACTGTTGAAAGCAATTTACGGCCTAAAACAAGCATCCCGAGTTTGGAACGAGACCTTTGATGAGTTTGTGTGCTCCATTGGTTTCTGTGTTTCTGCTTTCGACCCATGCCTCTATATCAAGAATGTCGACGGCCATTGCATATTGCTACTGGTGTATGTAGATGATGTACTCATCACTGGCAGCTCGGCCAAGCTCATCGCGGAAACTAAAAGCAGTCTCAAGTCACGCTTTGAAATGACGGACAGTGGGAAATGTGCTTTTGTTTTGGGCATTGAGCTTGTGGATAACGCTGACGGCAGCATCACACTTTGCCAGAGACGCTATGTCGACGACATTCTCAAGCGATTTGGCATGAGTGATTGCAAGCCAGTATTAAGTCCGACCGACTTAAGCTTACGACTCGTGCCAAGTGCTGCAACAACAAAGGCTGACGTCCCATTTCGCGAAGCTGTGGGTGCCTTGATGCATCTGACAACTGCAACACGTCCAGACATTGCCTTTGCTGTTGGATATGTATCACGTTTTATGGAGAACCCGCAAGCTGAACACTGGGTTGCGATAAAGAGAGTTCTTCGCTACCTCCAAGGAAGCAAGTCACACGGCATCACTTTTAAGGCTAGTGATCATGTGGATTTCCGGGGATACTCGGATGCAGATTGGGCTGGCGATCATGCGGACCGCAAGTCAACCTCTGGCTATGCATTTATGTTGATGGGAGCACCTGTGAGTTGGGGAAGCAAGAAACAATCAAGCGTTTCACTGTCGACCAGCGAAGCTGAATACATTGCACTCAGCCTGGCAATACAAGAAGGCAAGTGGGTACATCGTCTTCTTTGTGAAATTTTAGGAGCAGCTGGTAAAGATAAACCGGAGCTGAAGATATTTGAAGATAATCAATCATGTATCAAGATGACGAAGAACCCGGTCAACCATGGTCGAGCCAAGCACATTGATATCAAGTATCATCACATCCGTGACGAAGTCAAACGCGGTGAAGTCAAGCTTGAATATTGCGAGACCTCGGCAATGCTGGCAGACATCATGACGAAGGCACTTCCAGGACCACGTCATGCCGACCTAATGAGGGCTCTCGGAATTCACGCGTGCTCGTATTGAGGGGAGTATTGAAGGTAGCCGGTTTCCCTCAGTTTTATTCCGGTTTCCAAGGCTGTCCAATACGAGCGGCTGTCCGACGGTTCAAACAAACAACGATGGCGTCATGGAAAGACGCACGGAAAGGCGCACTCAAGATGATTGCGCCCGGATGGGAAGATGATTGCGCCCGGATGGTAAGTGCCTCTGATTGGCTTAGATAAATGAATGGCTTAGATGTAGCAAAGAGTTGTGAACTAAGGACCAAATGAATACACTCACTTTGAAATCTTCTTTCTTCCTCACAAGTGTCTTCGCTCGGTTCTCCCTCGCGCAGACTCTTCACCACACGCCTCAAACTCTTCGCCTTCGCTCCGCTCACCATCCAACAGGTTATGAGCCCAACCATGACCTCGGTGCATGACGTCTCGGCCAAGGTCGCCATCGACAAGTTCAACGGCGACAACTATGCAACGTGGAACCGCTACATGCGTGGCGTGTTTCTTACCAAGGCCGTGTGGCATGTTGTCAACCGCGAGGTGACTCCGACGTTTGTTGACCCTCGTGCCTCGGACGAATATGTCAAGACAAGCAACATTGCTTTTGGATTGATGCTGCTCCATATGGATGCGGACTATCACCACGTTGTTGATGACTGCGAGGAAGTGTGGGTTGCGTGGGCGCGTATTAAGACGCTGTACGGTGGATCGCAAAAGGCTGGTCGCATCTACTTGAAGCGACAACTCTTTAGCATGAGATGGCCGAAGGTGGTAATGTCTTGCATCACTGCAATGAAGTCCTCAATATCAGCGCAAAGCTTTCCAGTATCGCGCGAAAATGGAGGACGAAGACGTTGCAATCTGCCTTTTGCGAAGTCTGCCCAAGAGCTACGAGAATGTCGTGCTCAACTTGGAGATCAGCAATGCGGAGTTGAGGACTCAGGATGTGGTTAAAGTGCTGACGAATGAGCACATTAAGCGACAAGGGTCGAAAACCACGACAGTCAATGAGTGAGTGGCAAAGGCGTTCAGCGCAGAGCGAGAATATCGCCAGTGCGCATACTGCGGAAAATTGGGGCACTCGGCGGAGCGGTGCTGGACCAAGCAGAAGGATGAGAATCGGAATGCTCGACGCGGCGGCCAAGCTCGTGGACGCGAAGCAAACAATGTTCACTATCGACCAAGCGATCAATACGACTACGACCGTGTTGCGTTTGCGGTCTCACTGGAGTGTGGACTTTCAACAACAAAAAGTATGCCTGGAATGTGGGCGATCGACAGTGGCGCAACGCATCACATATGCAACAACAAGAACAAATTTTCAAGACTCGATGAAAACAATTTTGGCGAACTCTCGGTCGCTGACGGAAACAAGACTGCAATTGAAGGTGTCGGGACAATCATTAAGCGCGTGGTTTTGCCCGATGGTATAGAATCCGACATTGAATTCAAGAACGTATTGTTCGTGCCAGCAATGAACAAGAATTTGCTTTCGGTGCCACAGATCAACAAGAGTGGCAAGTTTCAAGTGGTATTTGATGGTCCACGCATGGATATTACGCAAAGTCTCGAATCAAGTTGTGGCTACAGCAGACCTTGTGGACGGTCTTTACTGGCTTCGTACTTTCCAATATTCAGCAAATTCGGCGGTGCGGGGACAAAACATCAATCTGCATGCAAGAATTGGGTCACGCTCCAATCGACGTGCTTCGCAAGATGGTCAATGGTGGAATGATCAAGGACGCAAACGTGCCACTTCTCAAGCGATCAAGGCATGTGTCGAGGGTGTCAGTTAGGAAAAATGGTTCAAAGACCATTTCTAGCTCCCAAGACAAGCGTCCATATGATACGTTTGAGCTCCTTCACTTCGACATATGCGGTCCCATGGAACAAGACTCTTTGGGTGGAAGCAGGTACTTGCTCCTCATTGTAGACGAGGCCAGCGGATGCATGAAGGGCTTTTTGCTCAAGAGCCAAATCTGAATCCGAAGAATGTCTCACAAGCTACATCGTCAAGGTTCAACGCAATTCGGCAAGCAAGTCAAGTTTGTGAGACATGATGGAGCGCGAGAATTCGCAACAATTCGCTCAAGATCTGCTATGGCGATCAAGGTATTGAGCAGCAGGTCACGGTTCCATACGCGCATCAAACAAATGGGACAGCTGAGCGGGCCATCAGAACTATTGTTACGATTGGCCGCGCTTTACTGTACTATGCAAATCTTGACAAGCGCTTTTGGGGTGAAGCGGCAATGACGGCAATTTATATCAAGAATCGACTGCCTTCACCCAAGATTGCAAGCAAGACCCCGTTTGAGATTGTGTACAAGTCCAAGCCAAGTGTAAAGCACTGCGTGTATTCGACTGCCGAACATTTACACTGACACCAAAAGAAAAGCGACTCAAGTGGGATCCAAAAGCTCGCGCCGGCATTTTCATGGGCTATCAAAGTCATCAAAGGCCTATCGAATTTTTGACATCGAGGCAGGACAAATAATTGTTGTCGTGACGTCAACTTTGATGAATCAAGGCTTGGTCTTGCATCTACAGGGCCACCAGCTCCTGACAGTGATGACGATGACCTCAATCTTGATCCGCTCACCATCGATGACAGTAATCCAGTGTACGAATGAATTTCAAGTCTCCGGAAAGCGCAAGAACCGATCAGGCGCATATGACGCGAACAATGATTCAGCTCTCCCACGCTACGAGTATCACGAGAATGGACTCGAGGAATCAAGTGCGCCTGAAAGTCTTGACGAGCGACGAGCAACGCAGATCGGTCGAGCGCATGACCAGTAATCAGGAAAATGAAGACGAAAGAGCGAGACAAATGATTACTCGGTGCCACGCGATTTTTGGCATGCAAGCGCTAATGCAGTCGAAGCTATCGACTTTCTGAACCATCGAGTTATCAAGATGCGTTAGCGGACCAGATCAAGTACATTGGCGAAAAGCAGTGCGTGCAAAATTGGATTCTATGCGAATTCCCAACGTGTTTCGAGCGGCCAAACTCCCAGCAGGACAACATGGTATTGGAACGAAGTGGGTTTTCAAGATCAAGCGCAAAGCCGACGGATCAATTGAAAAATACAAGGCGCGTCTCGTCGCAAAAGGATTTAAACAGCAATACGGCATTGACTACACGGAAACGTTTTCGCCTGTGGTCAAGTACGTCAACTGCGCATGGTGATCAGCTTGACAAAGTATCTTGGATGGCCCTTGACCAGCTTGATGTTGTTACGTGGCATTTCTCTACGGTGTAATGAAAGAAGTCGTTTACTGTGTGGTACAGAGGGAGTGAAATCGAAGGTAATTTCGATTGCTTGGAACTGTTGAAAGCAATTTACGGCCTAAAACAAGCATCCCGAGTTTGGAACGAGACCTTTGATGAGTTTGTGTGCTCCATTGGTTTCTGTGTTTTCTGCTTTCGACCCATGCCTCTATTCAAGAATGTCGACGGCCATTGCATATTGCTACTGGTGTATGTAGATGATGTACTCATCACTGGCAGCTCGGCCAAGCTCATCGCGGAAACTAAAAGCAGTCTCAAGTCACGCTTTGAAATGACGGACAGTGGGAAATGTGCTTTTGTTTTGGCATTGAGCTTGTGGATACGCTGACGGCATGCATCACACTTTGCCAGAGACGCTATGTCGACGACATTCTCAAGCGATTTGGCATGAGTGATTGCAAGCCAGTATTAAGTCCGACCGACTTAAGCTTACGACTCGTGCCAAGTGCTGCAAAACAAGGCTGACGTCCCATTTCGCGAAGCTGTGGGTGCCTTGATGCATCTGACAACTGCAACACGTCCAGACATTGCCTTTGCTGTTGGATATGTATCACGTTTTATGGAGAACCCGCAGCTGAACACTGGGTTGCGATAAAGAGAGTTCTTCGCTACCTCCAAGGAAGCAAGTCACACGGCATCACTTTTAAGGCTAGTGATCATGTGGATTTCCGGGATACTCGGATGCAGATTGGGCTGGCGATCATGCGGACCGCAAGTCAACCTCTGGCTATGCATTTATGTTGATGGAGCACCTGTGAGTTGGGGAAGCAAGAAACAATCGAGCGTTTCACTGTCGACCAGCGGCTGAATACATTGCACTCAGCCTGGCAATACAAGAAGGCAAGTGGGTACATCGTCTTCTTTGTGAAATTTTAGGAGCAGCTGGTAAAGATAAACCGGAGCTGAAGATATTTAGAGATAATCAATCATGTATCAGATGACGAAGAACCGGTCAACCATGGTCGAGCCAAGCACATTGATATCAAGTATCATCACATCCGTGACGAAGTCAAACGCGTGAAGTCAAGCTTGAATATTGCGAGACCTCGCAATGCTGGCAGACATCATGACGAAGGCACTTCCAGGACACGTCATGCGACCTAATGAGGGCTCTCGGAATTCACGCGTGCTCGTATTGAGGGGAGTATTGAAGGTAGCCGGTTTCCTCAGTTTTATTCCGGTTTCCAAGGCTGTCCAATACGAGCGGCTGTCCGACGGTTCAAACAAACAACGATGGCGTCATGGAAAGACGCACGGAAAGGCGCACTCAAGATGATTGCGCCCGGATGGGAAGATGATTGCGCCCGGATGGTAAGTGCCTCTGATTGGCTTAGATAAATGAATGGCTTAGATGTAGCAAAGAGTTGTGAACTAAGGACCAAATGAATACACTCACTTTGAAATCTTCTTTCTTCCTCACAAGTGTCTTCGCTCGGTTCTCCCTCGCGCAGACTCTTCAACACGCCTCAAACTCTTCGCCTTCGCTCCGCTCACCCATCCAACAGGTTATGAGCCCAACATGACCTCGGTGCATGACGTCTCGGCCAAGGTCGCCATCGACAAGTTCAACGGCGACAACTATGCAACGTGGAACCGCTACATGCGTGCGTGTTTCTTACCAAGGCCGTGTGGCATGTTGTCAACCGCGAGGTGACTCCGACGTTTGTTGACCCTCGTGCCTCGGACGAATATGTCAAACAAGCAACATTGCTTTTGGATTGATGCTGCTCCATATGGATGCGGACTATCACACGTTGTTGATGACTGCGAGGAAGTGTGGGTTGCGTGGGCGCGTATTAAGACGCTGTACGGTGGATCGCAAAAGGCTGGTCGCATCTACTTGAAGCGACAACTCTTTAGCATGGAGATGGCCGAAGGTGGTAATGTCTTGCATCACTGCAATGAAGTCCCAATATCAGCGCAAAGCTTTCCAGTATCGGCGCGAAAATGGAGGACGAAGACGTTGCAATCTGCCTTTTGCGAAGTCTGCCAAGAGCTACGAGAATGTCGTGCTCAACTTGGAGATCAGCAATGCGGAGTTGAGGACTCAGGATGTGGTTAAAGTGCTGACGAATGAGCACATTAAGCGACAAGGGTCGAAAACCACGACAGTCAAGACTGAGAAGTGGCAAAGGCGTTCAGCGCAGAGCGAGAATATCGCCAGTGCGCATACTGCGGAAAATTGGGGCACTCGGCGGAGCGGTGCTGGACAAGCAGAAGGATGAGAATCGGAATGCTCGACGCGCGGGGCCAAGCTCGTGGACGCGGAGCAAACAATGTTCACTATCGACCAAGCGATCAATACGACTACGACCGTGTTGCGTTTGCGTCTCACTGGAGTGTGGACTTTAACAACAAAAAGTATGCCTGGAATGTGGGCGATCGACAGTGGCGCAACGCATCACATATGCAACAACAAGAACAAATTTTCAAGACTCGATGAAAACAATTTTGGCGAACTCTCGGTCGCTGACGGAAACAAGACTGCAATTGAAGGTGTCGGGACAATCATTAGCGCGTGGTTTTGCCCGATGGTATAGAATCCGACATTGAATTCAAGAACGTATTGTTCGTGCCAGCAATGAACAAGAATTTGCTTTCGGTGCCACAGATCAACAAGAGTGGCAAGTTTCAAGTGGTATTTGATGGTCCACGCATGGATATTACGCGCAAAGTCTCGAATCAAGTTGTGGCTACAGCAGACCTTGTGGACGGTCTTTACTGGCTTCGTACTTTCCAATATTCAGCAAATTCGGC